>CM042241.1:59500786-59630786 GCA_023566225.1 Romanogobio albipinnatus | reverse complement strand
CTCACTGGGTTTTGGAACAGAGCCTATATATGTGTGTCTGTTTGTCAATGCTATACTAGTTGGCCATTCTATATTTACACCAATCAATCATGAATGGAATTGTGTGTGTGTGTCTACATACACGCCACTGTGGCGACTCCATGGTCACTCATACTAACCAGGAATGTCTCCACACTTTCATAGGTAGTTAGTGGCCAAAGACGCACTGTTATTTCTCATGAAGACTCCCACAGCTGCCTAAATTACGCTTTAACTGCTGGGGTCACGTCTCAACCGCCAGCTATTGTATGAATTCCAGCACTTGGAAGGACTCGGAGTGAGTATTTTTCCTTTGGCTCTGGACTCCAGTAAGATATTGCGATATGAAACCGAGCTTATTTGTGGCGCAAGTTATGTATACAAATTGACCTAATTGACACAGTTTATACAGTAACACGCCACTAATATCTATTTCTGCGGACTTTTTGGGCCTGATTTGAGAATAACCTCTTTGGTGCAATATGAGAGAGGAGGCATGTGTGTTATGCTTTTAAATGTTTTACACGAATAAAAAAAAGCTTTGTTCAGTGTTACTAATCTAAAAGCTTCGGTAGAGGTTGGATGAATTGCTTTGGGGCTGAAAATCCGAAACCTTCTGAGGGTTAAGTATTTTGAGAGGCTCGTAAAATTACTTTTATATTCTTGGGTATTCTTATGATGGCATTTTATTTTGCTCTTTTATAGGTCCACTGGCACGTCCTTCGGCTTGCCATCTGGTGTCATTTGATTATGTGGGAGATCAGGCATGAACAAATATGTGTGCTTGGTTCTCCTGAGATTACAATTTGAAAGTTTTACCATGAAAAAGCCAGGCACCAGGGGGCCGGTGGGTTGAAATGACTCTTTGAATAAACACTCTTTGGTCTCTCTCAATGAGAATAGAGAGGGAGCGCTGAGCTTTTAACAATGTTCACAGGACACGAGGCAGGAGGTCGGAGCCGCTGTCTCTGGGCAGATGTCTGTTTCACAGTGACAACGCTGATCCAAGACCAGTTCCGCAGTTTCTTTTCAGTCGACGGTTTGATTTCTGAATCAGGTGAGACAGAAGTTGTTTCTAGAGGAGTATAAAAGATCAGCCTCCACCCCAGAGCCAAGCTTATTTCATTAGTTACTAAAACCAAAAGCTGAGGGAAAAGTTTTCTTAGGATTCGGACAAAAGAAGAACGTTTTTCTGGTATCTAGCTTGAGTGAGGGATCCATATCCAGTCCACTCTTTTTAAACATTATATTTATTCAGTTTTCTCAGTTACAGGTAAACAAACAAACAAACAATATATATATAAAGATAATATAATAATATATATATAAAGATACATAAATAGAATCATAAAAAATAAATGACATATAAAGTATTTAATTAATTTAATCATTTAAAATGAGATAAATCAGTGATAAAAAATGCTAATAATTAGTAATACAAATATAATAAAATATATGTAAACATAAAGTATAACATTTAATATTTAGTAATTAAAAAACTCTGGGTGAATTATAATTTAGATAAATAAGAATAATGTAAAAAAATAAATACGAAATAAAATACATTAATATAAAATTAAATATTTGTGTAAAACATTTACATTTATTTATACATTCATATATATATATATATATATATATATATATATATATATATATATATATATATATATGAAAATTTCTGTAGGAATAAATAAACACACACATTTTTCTGGGGAATATTTCTACCGTTCAAAAAGTTGAGGTCAGTAGAATTTAATTTTTTGTTACAAAAAAAATGTATACTTTTATTCATTAAGAATGCATTAAATTGATAAAAAGTGATAGTAAAGACATTTATAATGTTACAAAAGATGTATTTATATATTTTATATTTTTATATTCATTAAAGTATCTTGATAAAAAGGTATCACGTTTTTCACAAAAATACATTATTGATAATCAGAAATGTTTCTTGAGCATCAAATCAGTATCGGAATGATTTCTGAAGGATCATGTGACACTGAAGACTGGAGTTATGATGACATCACAGGAATAAATTACATTTAAAAATATATTCACATAGAATGCAGTTATTTTAAATAGTAATAATATCTCACAATATCACTGTTTTTACAGTATTTTTGATCAAATAAATGCAGCCTTGGCGAGCAGAAGAGACTTCTTTCAAATCAGACCACAAACTTTTGAACGATAGTGTAAGTAGCTTCAAAAGCCCTTTAGAGTTTTCCCCGTTTCCCTTTTTCCTTCCACCTCTCTTGGACAGAAGGTGTGCGGGAAAAAGAGGGTATGCCGAACGAAGGGGAGAGGGAACTATGGGCTTTGTTGTTCTATTGCTTAATGAGGTAGAAAACACAATTGCACTTTTCTGAGTGTGATAATTGTCTGCAGGGCGATGTAAATGAGATGCGTGGGTAATGCCTTAAAGGATGTGAGTCTTGCTGTGTGAGGAGAATGAGGCGGAGAGGGAGGGGAGGGTCGAGAGGAAGATCACAGGGCCAGTAAGCTTACATTAATCCACCTTACAGGTAATTGACTTGTTGCATTTCAAAGGCTCTTCAGAGGTCTGTTATCAAGAGTTGGGTAATTAGCAGTGGCTATGAGGAATTGATTAAGAGATTATAACTGCTTTCACATCAGCATGAAGCGTCACAGCGGCTGAAGTTGTGCTACTGTGTGAGTAAAGAAACGAAAAACAGGATGATATTTCACGTACAGGTTAAAGGAGGTGTTCCAATACTGAGATGTGAGGCATTAGGCACACTTACGACACAAAAGCACATTTTGGCTACATTTTAAGGCAGTAAAACATGTGAAAAAAAGTTTTCTATATTGTCATATATTTTAGAATGTCATTTATTCCTGTGATGCAAAGCTACATTTCCAGCATCATTACTCCAGTGTCATTCTGATATGATGATCTGATGCTCAAGAAACATTTATGATTATTATCAATGTTGAAATCATTGTGCTGCTTAATATATGTGACCCTGGACGACAAAACCAGTCATAGGTCGCACATTGTATGGGTCAAAATGATCGATTTGTCTTTTATGCCAAAAATATATTAAGTAATATTCATGTTCCATGAAGATATTTTGTAAATGTACTACTGTAAATATATCAAAAAGGTACTATTAGTAGTAATATACATGGACTTTGGACATTTGGACAACTTTAAAGGCGATTTTCTCAATATTTCGATTTTTTTGCACCCTCAGATTCCAGATTTTTAAATAGTTGTATGTCGGCCAAATATTGTCCTGTCCTAACAAACCACACATCAACGGAAAGCTTATTTATTCATAAATGATTCATGTATAACCCTTAATTTAAACAATTTGACCCTTATGACTGGTTTTGTGGTCCAGGGTCACATATACGGTAGTTCAGAATTCTTTGATGAATAGAAAGCTCAAAAGAACATAAACCGTTTGTAACATTATAAATGTCTTTAATGTCATGTGTAATGTAATGAGTTTTAATTTCTTTCAAAAAAAGAAAAAAGTTTTGAACCCGAGCCAACGAGTTCAGCCAATGACACACAATGACTCGTTGTTAGGAAAAGAATACCTTTTCCCACCTATTTTATTGGGTCATTATTATTCATAACAAACCCACCATTCACCTTCAGATTCCAAACAAACATAATTAGCCCATTATGCCGAAGACTGTTCTCACACTACAAATTTCCTTTGTCCGTGAGCGTTTCTAAAGTTTTTCCACTCAGCATCTGCCTTGTATGACCCTTTATGCTGATATCTGCATTCTAATAGATTTCACCCTGCTGAGACATTCATTTCTGTGTCCTGTCTGTCCACACGTCCGTCTGCACGTCTCTCTACGGCTATATTTCAGCCGCTGCGCTTGTTTTGTCCCATTTGACGTTTGCTATTAGACCCATATATAACGCGGTAAGAAAGAGACCTCTAATATTTAGTTGCACAGGGATTTGTCTTCGCCATTCCGCAAGCTTTTCCACAAGGCTGCTGTTACTAAGTGGCGGTGAACTGAAAGGCCTTGCATCCTCTTTTCTTCTTCTCCGTAGGACGCTTTGGCTAACAGCTCTGGCAGCTGCTGTGATCTCTATTTGCCCACTGAGCTCTATAGTCCTCTCTCCACAGGTGAGGTAGGACTCAAAGGACTCTCTAATAATCTCTCTCTCTCTCAAACTCAACGGTCGCTGACTTTGTGGGTACCGCTCTCTCTCAATAGCCGGGTGTACGCTGGAAAAAAAATGTGTCGTTGGATCAAAGTAACAAAATTACTTCAACTTGTTACAAGTAATTGGATTACTCATGTATTTTGCTCAACTGAAAAAAAAAGAGTTCAAATTCAAATGTCACTGAAAATGCTCATTCAATCAAAGGTGTTTTAAAGTTAAAATGATCACCAAACCCATTTGGACGAACTTGCATCTTTAAACAATCAAATATCCAAATAAATACAATACAAAATTGTATACTAACCAACCTTGAATGTGTGCTTTTACTATCAAAGGCCACTGAATTACTGTATGGACAAATGAAGCTTTTTAGAGTCAAACATTTTAATCTGTTTCACTGACATACGTTTTATGAATTAACATTGCATAGAAATCTGAGAAAGATTTAGAAGAAAAGGTTCCCTTAATGTGTTCTGTCAGGCGCTTCAGCGTTTAGGGGATCCCATCATGGGATATAGTTCTAACTCTATAGAGAGAATTCAAATTTTTCATTTTAATTCAATTTTATGAATCAAGCAGCTCGTAAATATGCTTTATCACTAGAAAAATTGTAATAACCTGGGTTACACTTTATTTTAAGGTGACGTAGTTACATTGTACTTACTCAAATAAGTACTGAGTAGTATTAATTAACTACATGTACTTACTTTAGAGTTACGGTTAGGGTTATTTACTTGTAATTATGCATCATTTACTGTTATTACTATGCATATACTGGTCAATATATAACGTGTAACAACGTCACCTTAACATAAATATGTTAAACACGGTTAAATATGAAATTATTATGCAATCATTTTAGACATTTCTCCTTATCTAGAACCTTTTTGGCACAATGGGTTCTTTAAAATTGAGTCAAGAACCCTAGGGTTCTATAAAACTCCATTCAACTCTTTGTTCCGAGGTAAAGAGCCTGGCTTAACATTCAAGAATAGGACGTTCATAGAAGAAATGTTTTTCCGAACTCAAATATCGCTCTTCATAGATGATTATTTTATATTGGCTGGGAAATTACAGACAGTTGCCGGGCTTGTTTGGTGGAACATGTTTGGATGAGGTGTGGTATATCTCCCTCAAAGCAATTCTGTTTTCCTCCCAGAATGCTCCCCGGCAGGACAATCTATTCATACGGTTACTTAAGTGTAATTGCCTCTCTTTGAAGCCTCTGAGAAGCAAATGATTTGCTTTGCCCTGGGGGCGGCCATGGTCAAATACCCATCCCATCCCTGTCCCGTCCTCACGCCTCCCTCCCCGAAGGGTTGACACTGCCGGCCTGCCCAGCGAGAGGGCAGCTCCCTCACAGAGAAGAAATAATACAGCCTGGGCTGCTCAATTTCTCCTCCTTTTCATCCTCCTCCTTTAAAGTTTTATTAACAACAGCTTTTTCTCGTACGGTGGCGGGGTGCGGGGGCGACGGGACGGCGGGCGGCTCCTGGCGAACCCTCAGGTGCTCTCACTGGTCCCTCACTGGTGTGCTGACAGGTCAGCGATGCTTTTTATCGAAAACCCAGTGTTCAGGAATGTGCTATATTCAGCCATTACTTTTGAGACGTGACCACAACATCAACGGCTCACTCAAAAAAATGCTGGGTTGTTTCAACCCATGTTTGGGTCAAATCTGGACAACTCAGACGTTGGGTTTAAATTTTTCGGTTGTCCATATTTGACCCAACCACAGATTATAAAACAACCCAGCATTTTTTAGATTGCTATCAAGAACTATTTGCCAATAGTTACCATTAAAATGAATTAAAAAACATTTTATTTGCCAATTAAAATGTTTTTTTTTTCTTTTCTAAATAATAAAGTCTAAATAATAATTTAAAATAAATCACTAGGCAGTTATAAAGGTACTATTGTCATATATCTTTTCTTTGTTGTTCTTTATTTTTTAGAATTTTCTATAAATCTACTTTGAACAATTTGTATTAAATTTGCATTAAATAACAATTAATAATAAGTTTAATGATTAATCTTATAATACATACATACATCATATTATCAACACACAGTTCACGTTTGAATTTCTAATTTCTAATCGAAAAGATTAATCAAATAATAATTAAATTCTTGGTGGTATCAGTTAAGACAAAGTATTATATATTTGTATATCTATATATAAAAAATATTTACATAAATATATACAAATAAATAAATCACATTTTCTTTATAAAATTAAACACAATTCTAAACAATGTTTTTTCTCACTTTGTTCACCATCTCATTGCAATGCACTACTGGAGATTTTTAAAAAATATATATATTTATGTATGTATTTGTGCATTTTTAGCTGTTTTGCTGATTGATTTATTCATTCATTCATTCTCGCTCTTCTATTATTAACCTTTATTCACTTTTTAGCCATATTGCGTCTGTGGGTATCTTGAAGATTTCAGAGGATTTGCTGTAATTACAAGCTCACTCATACAGGCTGACAGTGGAGCAGCATTTGCTTATTTTTTTAAAACCTAATTATGAGTAGCAACAGCTAATGCAGAAAAGAGTCCTGGCTCCACAAAGATCCCTCCGACCCAGATGCCAGAAAGCGGCATTATCTCAGCCTCGCTATTCCTGGGAGCCTGTGAGCGCTTGTGTGTGTGTGCGTAAGCGTCCAGCAACACTAAACCAGGTTATGAACATGGCATTTTCCTTGTATCATTTGCTTTGAGGTTTTTAAGAGAGAAGCATTCCCCAATGTCAGTCCAGATGGTAACGATTCTGGAGCGAATTACGAGGCCAAGCAACATACCTGTGGGCAATGTTTTTTTCACAGCTCCATAAAGAGCTCAGTAATGTAATTTTGATCTCATTTATCTAATATCACTCCAGCACAGGGTACTTTACGTGCAACTCGGCTTCTCGCTGGGCACATATCTTCTTGATCTCCTGTGTTGAAATAGCTTGTATTATTTAACTCGGAGGATCCAAAGAGGGTCAAGCTGGCTGGAGACGTGGTGGGTTAGCTTTGAATTTACTTAATGGATGTCCCTGGGCACTTGGGATTTTACAATAATATGCTTCTCCACAGAGGTAGACTACTATGCTTGCGTGACTAGTAATGAAGCCCGAAGAACTCGGTGGACTCACTTGAACGTTACAAGAGGGAATCTGGGTTTCATAATACACTACACTCTTAAAAACAAAGGTTCCAAATTGGGGCTTTCGCAGCGATGCCACAAGAGACATTTTTTGGTTCCCCAAAGAACCTCTCAGTGAACAGTTCTTAAAAGAACCATGGCAATATAACACTTCTGTTCTTAAAATACGCTCTTTTTTTCTTAGTGTGAAAAACATTTTAATAATTTGATGAAGCGTTTTCCACTATAAAGAACCTTTTGCGCAATCAAAAGATTCCACACACTTAAAAATAAACATTCCAAAAGTCGGGTTCAAAGCGATTCATCAAAGAACCACATTTGGTTCCCCAAAGAACCTTTCTGTAAACAGTTTTTCTTCTTAGTGAGAAGAACATTTTAATAATCCAAAGAAACTTTTTCACTGTAAAAAATGATCATGATTTTAACGGTAAAAGACTGTAAAAATGCTACAGTAAAAAACTGTTAATTGGTTAACGGAAAGTTTCCATACTATATACGGTGAATAACTGTAATAGATCTAACAGTACATTTAAGTTAACAGTAATATACTATTAAATTGACTTTTGGAATTTAAAAGTCATTGTATAATTTACAGCAAAAAAAACGTAAATTGACATTCCCAGAATTCACTGTGTGACACTCCACATTTGATACATTTTCATTTCTTAGTTTTTTTCTAATCAGAATGTACATTTGGGTTTTATGTTACATCTAATTTTGTTAAATTAATGTTTATTGCATTTTTTTAATGTCGTGTGTGTGTGTTACATGATGGTGTTTAGTATTTCAGTGCACCTTCTATATATTAGAGTTTACTTTCTCAGCTTGTGGAAAAGCTGCTTGGGATGAGCTTTGATTCATCATGTGACATCACCACCTGTTTTTGGTAGTTGTCATGTGTACAAAGGTACAAATAAGATATTAGCAATTCAATAGGTAAGTATACTAACGTATTACGTTTAATATGTTTTTTTTTTTACTGTTAATTTAAGTTAAATCTGTAAAATCAAAAATGTTGCTACCGTATTTTTTACAGTGAATTTCTGGCAACCACAGCTATCGTTTTTTTGTTTTGTTACCGTAAATTTCATTTTTGCAGTAGATTTTTTATTACAGTGAACCTTTTGTGGAATGAAAAGGTTCCATGGATGTTAAAGGTTCTTCATGGAACCATCAATGTCAATAAAGAACTTTTAGGGTACGTTTACACGACAACAATATTCTAAAAACGGAAACGTTTTGGTAACACTTTAGAATAATGGTCATTAGTTAACATTAGTTAATGTATTAACTAACATGAACTAACAATGAGCAGTACATCTTTTACTGTATTTGTTCATCTTTGTTAACGTTAGTTAATATAAATACAGCAGTTCATGGTTTGTTCATGTTAGTTCACAGTGCATTAACTAATGTTAACGAGATTTTAATAATGCATTAGTAAATGTTGAAATTGCCAAAGATTAATAAACGCTTTATAAGTGCAGTTCAATATTAGTTAATGTTAACTAATGTAGTTAACTAATGTTAACTAATGACCATTATTCTAAAGTGTTACCAATGTGGTTCCTTTGCATTTTTCGCGTACAGACGACAGCATTGTCAAAACGATCCCTGTTCACACAGATATGTGAAAACGACTAAAACACTTCATGCCAGGCCAGTAGTTGGCGGCGATGTCACTTTGTAAAGATACACTACACGCATATAGACTGAACATGTAATACACATGCGCATGACGTTACCGTTTTCACAAATTCACGGTTTTATAGTTTACACAGAGACAATATCGGTATCATTTTCAAAAACTTGCACTTTGAAGCCTGTTTTCCAAAGTTTGCGTTTTCAGGCCCCCAAAAACGGCAAAAAACATGCAGTTTTTTAGTTGAAAACGGTGTTGAACCATACGTGTATATGGCCAATTCGGCTCCTTTTGGAAATTATATGGTGGCTCCAGTTTTGACTTGAGCAACCGTGATCCGTCCATGTGAATGTCTATGAACGCAAACAACCCATTATCAGTCATCAGTTCAGGCGGCTTCATGTATATACGCCTGTGTTATGTAAACACAGATTTCTTTTACATTCTACAAATGATCTGCGTTACGTGTCATCCTTCCTATTAGTGACTTAAGTACAAGATGGAAAAGCAATAAACCCACAACAAGGCTGAATGACTGAGCATTTTTAGCTCAACATTTCCATTAGCGGTTGTTGTTTTTTTCCAGTGATGAGGGAACTTGTGCACGACTGGCAACCTGCTGTGTGAAATCACTCACTCTAATGGCACAACACACGTGTTTGTTACAGGAAATCGCACAGCCGCTCTATAAGTATTCCGTCGGTGATAAAACCAAATTGCATCATGATGTTGGGTCAAATAAATGAGAAAACGGCCTCCTCCCCCCCGTGTAATTAGCTCCAGGAGAAGTTGCTCTTCCACGCTGATTTGGAACGGCTCCTCCCGCTCGACTCCTAGTCGCAAACATTAACAAGAGCAACCGCAGAACTTGGAAACAAATACTCCTGATATGAGCCAAATGATTGTACTGAAAAGTAATTGCACAATTAAATCGAACTGGATAAACTTGTTGAAGAAGTTGCTCTTTAAAGCTCACCACTGTTGCTGCTTGACTTTTGATGATTAGGACTGGGATTTGGAAACTAGTCCTCGTTCAATAAAACAACAGACTCCCCTCGAGCAGTTGACTCGTTGCTATTATCCCAACAAATATAAACTCAAAATACCCTCAGCTCCCCAATTATTGTAAATTAAAGAACCTAGCGACCCTAATGAAACTGTTGCAGTGCTGAGGAGGACTATTTTTATGTGTAAGGTGTGCTGCTAAACAAGCCATTTGATAGGACTAATTTGTGCAATGTGTTTAAATGTGCATCAGGATCAAGAAAACTCTATCCAAGCAAACCAAGAAAAATCTATCCAAAAAGGTGATTTTTTGAAGAGTATCCTGTGCACTATTTTTAAATGCACCATAAAATGGTTAACCTCATGATTGATAATCACAAAAGAAAAGTCGTAAACCTCGCATACTGATTCTTTTCAATCGGATCTTTTTAACGAGTCAGTTCATTCAGTTCTGATTTTCAAACGACTCACTGACCCAGTGATTCATTTGCAGTGGTTAAAGGGTTAGTTCACCCAAAAATGAAAATTCTGTCATTAATTACTCACCAAACCCGTAAGACGTTCATCTTCGGAACACAAATGAAGATATTTTCGCTTTCTGAACCAGCCATAGGCAACAACGTCATTGCAACTTTCAAGGCCCAGAAAGGTAGTAAAGACATTGTTAAAATAGTCCATGTGACTACAGTGGTTCAATCTCAATGTTATGAAGCAACAGAGAATACTTTTTTTCCCGCAAAAAACAACAAATTCAACAATTTCTTCTCTTCCGTGTCAGTCTCTGACGCTGTTGACGTTTTAAATACAGTACAGCACTTCCGAGTTCTACAGCAGAACGGCGGCTCACCATTGGCCAGCTCCTCCATCAGCAACACACGCATGTGTCGTGGGGCTCATGTGAACAGCGTCGGCCAATGGTAAGCTGGCGTTCTGACATAGAATTTGGAAGCGCTGCAAAGGTCTTAAAGGGAATGACACAGACGAGAAGAAATTGTTGAATGAAGTCGTTATTTTTAGGGGGGTTTTTTGCACACAAAAAGTATTCTCATTGCTTCATAAAATTAAGGTTGAACCACTGGAGTCACATGGACTATTTTAACGATGTCTTACACTGTAAAATAAATCAAAATTTTACGGAAAATAACTCCACAATTTTTACAGTAATTTTTTGTAATTTTAAATTATGTTTAAATATGTAAAATTACAAACAATATCTGTTATTTTAAGGATTATATCATTAATGACAAATTACAGTAATTCTTAATTTTATACTGGAAAATTACTGTATTTTTTTATACAGTTTTCTTAAATTACATGCAAATCTGTAATCGGTAATTAAATATGTAGCTCATTATATTTAAGGTGTATGTCCATACTAACGATTTAATATTATTATTATTGTAATTTTAAGTAAAGTAAATCTAACTAGTTTTATATTTACACAGTAAAACATTAAAATCGTAAAAAATACTTAATTCAAATAAAGTAAAAAAACAATTGTTTTACAGAAATTTACATTAAAAGGTTTAGAGAAAACCTGTTATTAATCTGTTATTTCACAGATTTTTCCTTATTTAAATTAAGATATTTTACTTAAATTTTATGGTTCTTGTTTGGAAGCCGCTGCTGCCAGTCATTTGACCATTTATTTACAGTGTACCTTTCTGGGCCTTGAAAGTGGCAATAACGTCGCTGCCTATGGCTGGTTCAGAAACTTTCAGATTTCATAAAAAATATCTTAATTTGTGTTCTGAAGATGAACGAAGGTCTTACGGCTTTGGAACGACATGAGGGTGAGTACATTTTAATTTTTGTGTGAACTAACCCTTTAACAGCTCGCTGGTGGGGAGCATTCAAAAGTGAATAATTGTATACATTTTATGAGAAATGTTTACAATACGATGACCCATATTTGTAAGTTGCTTGGTATAAAAGCATCTGCTCAATGGATAAATATAAATGAAAATATCAGTTTCTCACACAAAGCTATTGTATGACTCCAGAAGATGTGGAATATGTTGCTTTCATAGTCCTCTTGTATCTTTTTGAAGCTTTAAAAAAATGTTCAACACAGAACAACCTAAGACCACAAGATCAAGACTGCAATTTGTGTGTGTGTCTGTGTGTGGGTGTGTATGTCAACAAACTCATTTAGTTTGTATGCAACTGATCTGACATTCAGTTCACAGATACTACAAGTACTATAGTAAACAAACAATGATTATAGTGCAGCTCTCAAAGGACTGCAGGATGTTGTAATAAAAGTAATTTAGATGTGCATCCATATTGCTCTTCTTCATCGTGATGTTTCTTCTCACAGATGTTTCTCAGATGACAAACAAACTATAACATGATGGTACAACAGGAAACTAGGCAGCACTTCAACACACACAAACTCAGTCTTGTCTGGTTCTGTTTTGATAGGGTTTATGAAGCCAATCTTTCTTCTTTTTCCTGACTGTGTGCATTAGACGTAAGTCAACCAAACAGTCTTCATCCCTCAAAATCCTGGATACAGTAGGGCAAAATCCAGGAACATGCCTCCTCCTTTGACCCTGTCAAGACTTTTTTTGGTGGTATGTCTTTGTAATTCACTGGAGAGTCTTTTAAGTCTATAGGATTTACCCTGAAAAACTGAAAGAATCCCTTGGAGAAGAACAAT
Source organism: Romanogobio albipinnatus (assembly GCA_023566225.1). NCBI lineage: Eukaryota > Metazoa > Chordata > Actinopteri > Cypriniformes > Gobionidae > Romanogobio > Romanogobio albipinnatus. The sequence continues at coordinate 59,618,136 of CM042241.1, read as the reverse complement.
GAAGGGGCCATGATGATTTTTAGGAAACCTGATAATGATTTATGACTAAAATAAGACACAAAAAGCTTTGCAATAAGGAGGGAAGTAAATTCAATTCTTGATGTCAGAGGACATCAAAGGTCTTAAAGAGATCGTTCACCTAAAAATTAAAATTCTGTCATTGTGTATTCATCCAGATCTGTATGACTTTCTTTTTCCCTGGAACACAAAAGAGATGTTAAGCTGAATATGTATACACAAAGCTTTTCCTTTCAATTAGTAACCAGGGGATTCAAAGAAAATCTACTTGGAAAACCCTTTGAAATATTTGCTATAATTGTTACATTTTTTAATATAAACAAACTAGTGAAATAAAATAGTAAAACCGTCAAATTGAAACATCCTATAACTTAAAATGCATAAAAATAAGACTTTTGACTTTTAAGAGTTTTTGCATGCATATTTTTTAAGTAAATTTCACATATGGAATTAAGTCAACTCTACTTAACTAAGTTACGTAATTTTAACTTGGCCAGTAAAAGGTTGAGTAATTTCTACTTTTTCCTTCGCAATACATTTTACTCAAAACATATAACATTGAATTAAACCACACTTTTAAAGAGTATGCTTTACTTAGAAATATCTAAGTAAATAACACACACTGGGAAAAATGACTCTGTGGGGTTGTAATTGTAACAAAAATAAATTCTATATTTTCAACAAATAAATCTATGTTTGGTACTTTACTTAATATTTTGAGTAACTTATTTAATATAATGTTGTTGTAAACACATGTTTTTTACAATTAAATGGTGCGCGTATTATCTTGAGTGTGCCTTTTTGAGATACTTTTTAAGTAAAATTTATTTAAAAGTCTAAACAAGTGGATTTGGCTGTTGCAAAAACACAAATGTTCATGACAGATGCCATTTTGATGGGTGACAGGACTGAATTTGCACTGCTGGCAACCCAACGACACTAACAAAAGGTAAGAATGACATTAAATATGAACTGTTCAATGGTTTGATGCTTTGAATATAGCAAGGATAAAGCTAAATGTTTGTATTGATAAATATTTAAATTTGCCTTGAATTACATGGCATGGCTAACGCTAACAGGCTAAAGCTAAATCGCTGAATAAAGTCGTTATTTTTGTTTGTATTTGCGCACAAAAAGTATTCTTGTGGCTTCATAACATTAAGTTTGAAGCACTGGAGTCACATGGACAGTTTTAATTATGTCTTTCCTATACTTTAGGGCCTTGAAAGTGTTCATCACAATTGTTGTCTATGGAGGGATCAGAGATTGTGTGTCTGAAGATAAACGAAGGTTTGGAACGACATGAGGGTGAATAATGAATGACAGAATTTACATTTTGGGGTGAACTAACCCTTTAAATTGGTGTTCACTTTTCTCAGTGATAATTTTAATCAGCTGATGTAATAATTATGATCTACTTGAATTGTATGTTTTTAACATTGTTCGCAACATTGTTTTAATTAAATGACTGAATTACTGTTCTCTGTGGGTTAAACAGACCAATGGTCATTGAAAAAACTGTTATACGAAAATGAAATACTGTTGCTACCTCTTGTAGTACATAACGTTTTTTTTTTTTTTTTAACTTGAAGTCAGCTTTATGTAACGTTGAAAAAATAACATACTGTGTTGCATTGTCATTTTAAAGTGAATAAATGTTTTGTATTGAGATGCTGGTTTACTGTTTCATGGTACTTTAAACAAATGTAGAAAATAATTACATTTATATTTTTAAAAAAGTAGCTTGGAAAAAAGTAACTTAATGTGTGGCTTACAAGGAGACATTTGTAAATATTACTTAAAAGATTATATTGGATATACTTAAAACTATAATTTTCTAAATTGATAAAATTGAGTTGCTATTACTTAAGAGTCCAAGTTGAAAACATGCAAAGTCTAATAGGATAAACACAAATAAAATGAGTTTAAAATACTCAAAAAGCTGATGCAAATAGTTGCCTCAATTTTAAAACGAGTAAAACGGGCACAGTATTTTTTTTTTACAGTGCAATAGATATTGTGTAGACACCATACCTATATAATAGAAGTAACGCGGCACCTGAACACAGAGACCTCAATACTTCACTGAAAAAAATGGTGTGTTGGATTTACATGATTTAATCATGTACATCGGTTCCACATGAATCAATTAAGTTAAACAAACATAATTTGTTCACATAATTCCAACATAATGGAATGAAGTAATTTTTAAGTAACCGAATTGAGTAGTCTCACAATGATTTTAATATGGCTCCCTAACAACCGTGGTGCACACGGGGGCTTGAGACCCTGCCTCTTTAATCAAAACACACAAGTTTATATTTTTGTTGTCACTTGACTGATCTATAACACTGTACTCAGTAGCTTTCATTGTATTTGCCAGCAATAGCACATCACGTGCTAAGTGTTGAATGCTCTTTAATGACATGTGCTGAGTCAGTCCACACTGAGTTACTATGGTAACCCAGTGTAATTTAAATGGTTCTAATAATTCCACCATAATTAAACATTAAACACTATTAAACAATATAAAGTCTCCCCCTTTTCTCATTTTGCCCAAAGACGCATAAAATAACACTTAATTTCAAAGATTTTACTCTAGTCGTCAAGTCCCAAGCAAAGCATGCTGGGAACTACATTTTCAGCAAAAATCATTTTCGAGTACTTAATTGGTTCACATTCACCCCAAATAATTGAATCTAGTAGATTGCACATTTTCGAGAATTACAGTAATCGAAAGCAATGAAATCATGTTTAGAAGAGAAAAACAAATTTGTTGCGTAGATCACAAATAATACAATTAAGTAAATTGGACAACATGTGTTTTCCTGTTTTTTCAGTGTTGGTACACATAAACAGTGGCGGTAACATTCGATGGATCGTTTTTTTTGAGTATGAATGTGTCATTTTGAGTAGAAAATGAACTCCAAATGTCCCAAAACGGCAAGTTACTAAACCTAACAACAAAAGCAATGATAAAACAAATAAGATACAGCTGAAAAACAGCAAAAAATCAACCTCATTGATTATTCAAACCCCAGTGCATGATGGGAACACCAGTATTAGAAAAGTAGTTTTACTTCATTTTATAACATTAATATTTATGCTTTCATTTCTACATGCTTAAATTAAGTACTAATATAGAATTTACTTACTTTTTTAAATTCTTGCCTGAACTTTTTCATGTAGAAATTACATTTGTTTTTCTGTAGTATTTACTTCACCACAAACTCCATTACTTGAGTCAAAGTGAAAATACTATGAGTCAAATATTACTCTGTTACAAGTGAAAGTTGTAAAAACAGATTTTTTACTTAAGTAAAAGTACAGAAGTACTTGGTTTTAAAAGTACTTAAGTATCAAAAGTAATGTCAATGCATTATTTTATTATTGTTGCTTTGTTGTATGAATGCACGCTGTGCCATCATGGCGGTTTAAGCCAGTCAGTAATGCTCCATCCGACATGCTAGCATACGACTACCTTGAACTCATTTCAATAATTGTTGAAAAGTTACAAAGTTCTTTACAAAGTCACTTCAATCAGATCCAATACATTGATACACATCTGATATTCTCCCAACTGTTTATGCCCACTAAAAGGGTTAGTTCACCCAAAAATGAAAATAATGTATTCCTCACCCTCATGCCGTTCCACATCCATAAGACCTTCATTCATCTTCGGAACACAAATGAAGATATTTTTGTTGAAATTTGAAGGCTCGGTGAGGCCTGCATAGGCATCAATGACATTTCCTCTCTCAAGATCCATTATTTTACTAAAAACACATTTAAATCAGTTCATGTGAGTACAGTGGTTCAATATTAATATTATAACGCCACGAGAATATTTCTGGTGCGGCAAAAAAACGAAATAATGACTTATATAGTGATAACCGATTTCAAAACATTGCTTTATGAAGCTTCGGAGCGTATCGAATCAGCGAGTCGAATCATTCGGATCGCGCATCAAACCGCCAAACTGCTGAAATCACGTGACTTTGGTGCTCCGAACCGCTGATTCAATACAGTGATTCATAACGCTCTGAAGCTTCATGAAGCAGTGTTTTGAAATCGGCCATCACTATTATTTAGTTTTTTTGGCGCACCAAAAATATTCTTGTGGCTTTATAATATTAATATTGAACCACTGTACTCACATGGACTGATTTAAATATGTTTTTAGTACATTAAAGCAGCACTAGGTAGGTTTTGCTCTCGGGTTCCCCCTACAGTTGGGAAACAGTATTGTTCTCTACTATTGTCGTAAACTCTGTCATCCTGCATCAGGGGATGCATCGCACGTGCATTTGTTGACATGACAACTATGATAGCCCGGAACACTGCAGGAGGAGTTCACATGCAGGTGTTCTGCTTGCGTCGCGTGTGAAATGTCTTCATCCCAGGTACATTGGCATATGTTTCATCATGTCATATGAATATAATTTCATGGGTTTTATTTTTTTTTTTCAAACGCCAAATGATCGCGATGCTCACGTTTACAAGCCAGCATCATTATAGTAGTCTAGTCTATTGGTTACCGTTTTACAGAATCTATATGATACTTCAATTCAATGTTTGAGTGGTAGGTAATAACCATATATCGTCAATATAATATCAAGCTACCATAGATGAATCTTCAAATTTAAAAAAAATCGATTTGCATTATAGCTTGAGGAAAGACAAATAAACAAATATCACAGACATGTTAGGTATCCTAAAATATGATTTTGTACGTCTTATGTATTTACTTGCAAGAATGTAGCCCCTACCAAACTTGTACACGCCGTTTAGACATAGGCTTACATTTGAAATTTGTTTTTTCAGCCAAAAAGGTTCATCATAATACAGTACACCAACATTATGCTGTAGAAAGTTTACACTCAAACAATAACACTTCTCGTTTTTGCAGGAATCTGTTGTTGAGGACTCTAACTCTGCTTCATCTGATTTTGATAGTTGGGCTCGCACGTCCGAATTTAAGGAAGTGGGGGTGATGGTGGAAGTGACATATATGCCGTAAAGCAGTCGAATTTTGTAGTTCTTTTTTTTCTCGGGTTACTACCCGAAACCCGTTTAAAAGTACGATTAAAAACGATACAGACCCCGTCAGGCTATGGCAGACGTGTCATTCAACCTATTGTAAGTCGATATATCATCACAAGAGTCTTGAAAATATATTATGAAGGTTGAAAAGTTACCTAGTGCTGCTTTAATGGATCGTGAGAGAGGAAATGTCATTGCTGGCTATGCAGGCCTCAATGAGCCATCGGATTTCAACAAAAATATCTTCATTTGTGTTCTGAGGATGAACGGAGGTCTTATGGGTGTGAAACGGCATGAGGGTGAGGAATAAATGACATTATTTTTTATTTTTGGGTGAACTAACCCTTTAAGGCACAATCAACTTTGTGTTTATGTGTTTTGTTTATGTGAATACTTGCCAAAACGGATATTTTGACATCATTTTGTGTGTATTTGTCTGTTCAAAATAATTTTAAAGAAGAAAAAAATCATCCACTGATTTCGAAGCTGCTACATAAATGACTTTCGACTTCGAGGACCTTGATAGAAATGTAGAGGAGTGAAAAGTATGATATTTGTCTTTCAAATGTAGTGAAGTTAAAGTCATAAGTTTCCAGAAAAAATAATACTTAAGTAAAGTACAGACACTCAAAAAGTGTACTCAAGAACAGTACTGAAGTAAATTTACTTTGTGACTGTCCACCTCTGTTAAAATGAGACATTACGATATGACACTGTCTGGCAATAGATTTTATTCTCTCCAGTGGGGGATTTCCTGAGACTTTTAAAATACTTTCTTTTTCCAAAAGAACACAGTATTTCTTTAGTAGAAATAATTGCTTCTCTTGGGCCTGAAAACAATATAAACACACAGAACAATAGGCGCTGGGGTGTTTGGTCTGTTCTATTGTCTGTGGCTTCTCCAGGCCCATAATCATGTTGTTTGAGGTTATATGGAGCTCATCCTACTTTTATTCTCCCGAACTGTGTCTCAAACACAGGGATATGGCTCAGTAATACAGTTCAATAATACCGCATATGCAGTCAGCTCTGCTATTTTTGTTTGTTTTGAAATATCAATTATTCTTCATAGCATGACTGTATTGCGTGTATAAATCATCACATCTTCAATTTTCTGCCAGATATACCTGATCAATATAGGAAATTACATCTTCAGTGTGGTTGGCAAGCAGAAATGCGTCGATTAGTTTCAGTATAGACATTCTGTTATGGAATTTCTCTGTATTGCCACAGTAATTTAACACAATCATTCATGCCAATGGTGTATTTGTTGCAAAAACTCTTTATGGCCACCAATGTCTTATTGCAGTATCCCTGTGGAAATAAAACATGGACACAACAACAAAGAAGCAATTTGAGCTATTGGTTTTGCTTCTAATGTGATTATATATGCTAGTACAACAATAATTTAATACAGTTAAATGTAATCATATTACAGCATTCATTTCCTGGTTAAATTTAGTTTTTTTTTGGACTGTGTACGGTAGACAGAGCATGCAATTACAACAGAGAACAAAAAACAAGACCACAAATCTGTACTTGATATGTGAATCCCCATTCAGACAAGGCAGCTTGGACAGTGGGGCTATTATTTTTCCATTCATCACAGGTTTTTAACGTCCCCATGGCTGTGTTATAGATAATGACGTGTAAACAGAGGTGTAAAAGTAAAATTAACTGCCAGATGTGAGTGCAATGAGTACTGATGAGGTTGTAAAGGCATAAATAACACAATGCACAACCAGACAGGCACACCTTCTGTGAGCCAAATCAAAGCAAGATTTCCTTCTGAGGCTCTAGCTGGGCCCGCAGGGGAGCCATTGAGGGAACTTTTGAGAGCTTACAAAAAGATACAAAATGTTTAAAATCAGTTTGTTATGGGTACCGTTTCTGTTCCAGATTAACCCTAAAACAGGCAACGTAACCCACGAGTTACATACTCTTTAGTGTCTTGTTTGGGGCATAAGAAAGATGTTTTCATCAAATCCGTTTTACATGTGAATATTAACATTTGCTATTTTTTTTTACTCAAGATACATAGATTGAGAAGGGGGACTGTGTACAGTGGGCCTGGAAGGCCTATAAGGGTCTTCCCTAAGGACCCCGGTCCTGGAACGAGATTTCTACTGGCCCTCCCACCACCCATAACCGACCCCTCACTCATCACCCCGGAATTCGCAATAGTGCAATGAACAGTACAGGGAGCCCAGTTTACCTTGAAACACCATTCATTGTCAATACTGTGGATAGTCCCTTTTTTATACCCTAAACAGGCAATGTAACCTGGGAGTTAAAACTCATGAAATCAAAACTACATCAAATATTTAAAAAATTCCTTTGGATATGTTTTTACTTAAGTCCAGATGAAATAAGAAGTGACATGCCATTATTTTTTGCTGATCATTTTCCAGTCATGCCTGTTTACGGGTTAAAAAGAAAAATCACAATTGTGACTTTATTTCTCATGATATGATAATTCCCCCAAATATCTGACTTTGGGTACGTGTACATGACAACGATGTACAAAAAATTGAAACGTTTTTCCTTTGTGTTTTTCACGTACAGACGACAATGTTGTCAAAACGATCCCGTCTACCTGTATCCGCGAAAACGACTAAAAACGCTGTATTATTCATGCCAGGCCAGTAGATGGCGATGTCACTTTGTAAAGATACACTACGGTCATATAGACTGAACACGTAATACACATGCGCATGACGTCACCGTTTTCACAAATTCACGTTGTTGTCGTTTACACAAAGATGATAACATTATAGCTTTCAAAAACGTGCACTTTGAAACTTGTTTTCAAGTTTTCAGGTCTCCAAAACTCTTGTCGTGTAAATGAATGGCCAAAATTAATAGTTTTTAGTTGAAAATGGTGTTGTGTAAACAGCCCCTTCGTTTTTTTTGTGATTATTTATCACAAAGTGACTTTTTTATTTTTAACTTTATCTCACAATACTTTTTTTATCTTTGTAAACTTTACATAAATTTGTGATTTATATAAATTCTTTATATAAACTTTTATTATTTATGTATTTATTTATTTTCTACAGGGCTAGGGAAAGAATAGTTTGCTCAAAAATAAAATTTCAGTCATCATTTACTCAATTCTTGAATAACCCTACAATTATTGAGTTTGAGAGTGGACAACTAGCCCCAGTCTCCCTTCTATAATGTAGAATTGTTTTAGCGATGTGGTCTCACTCTCACTAAAAAACAGCAAGTCAAGAAAGTTAATGGACTCTTATCAGCAATGCCAACTAAGAGCTGCTCTGGAACCAGTGTCTCCTGCACAAATCCTGCTGTCCTCCTACAAAACTGCTCTCCGATCAGAGTGGAAAAGCAAGGATCTGAAGAACAGGATCCTCTGTGTGTCCGACTAATTGACCCCTGGTTCCCTGGGGGTAAATCAACAGAGGCTAAAGCCACTGGGCCACTAACAAGCAGCTCGTAAAGCAATCCATAACCAATGGGCAATTTGAAACACATGCTATTGGATATATTTACAACTCAGTCAAAAGAGTGCGCTGATGACCTCCACTTCTTTTTAGACAAATGGCTCATTGTATTACCTTCTCGAAATGTCGCATAAAGTAAATGCTTTGTAATTTAAATGACTTGTGTCTAAACAACATTCAAATCCATTTTTATTATTAGGCTCATTTGATGCAACATGATTGCATTAGATCGTGGAGGACGAGAGGACTAGGCTTTATATTAAAAACAGCTGGGCTGTTATTCTTTGATTGTCCTCATCAGAATGATTCGACAGAACGCTACGCTGGTCACACGTAATCAACAATCACACTTAATCAGGAGAATGTAATGCGAAGAGACCCGGTAACGGCAGTCTACTTGCATTTCAGTCATTTGATTTGCTTCAAAATGTGATTTTTGGATACGTTCTCCCTGACTTCTGGAATTCCATGTTGTGTTCTGGAATTTCAGACCTCAAAAGTGGCTTTTTTTTTTTTGGTTGGTAGACGTCTACCCTGGCAGGCCAACTGTTATTCCCGGTGGGGTTATCTGACAAAGCACTTCATGAACTGTGCAGCCACTATGGCCCAAGACCAGCTGATACTGCTTAGCCCCAGTCATAAAGCAAAAGGTCTCTTCAAGCGATCCATTAGTGCTCCTATCCCCAAGAGTGGAGGCCGCGGTCTGCTCAAGCCGCGCAGGAAAGCTTGAAGGAAAACAGCATGGCAGACAAGTCAGAAGATCAAAGACCCCCTCAGACGGCAGACCCCTTCTCCAGACATCCAATCTCTTCCCCTTCATGGTTCTAATTAGCAGATGGTGGAGAAATGGCTCCTATTATGGCTTTATCAATTAGAGAGAGACATTCATATCTCTCTCTCTCTCTTTCTCTTGCTGTCGGCCCGTGAGCATGGCGTAGATAGATGAACTGAGAGAAGGAAAGGCATATTGGAAGAGAACCGCTGCTTCAGATTTAATGCAAACAAATGAGTTCACCATGGAAAAGGGACATTTTGGTATTTTCTTTTCTGATGCCTTTCAATCTACAGATGTCTATGAAATATGCAACAAAAGATCATTATCTTATGTGGGGAGATTACTTTTCTGTCATTATTTACTCGCTCTCATGACATTCCAATCCATAACAGTTCTGTGTTTTTAATTTTTCTGTAGAATTCGAAGCGTTTTTCTTATTACAACATTAGTGACCAGTTTCTGTCAAGTCATACAATAGCTTTGTGTGAGTATAAGTCGTTTTTTAAATAAATTAACAAATTTGTTTGCCCATATTATCTTAAGATATTTAGGTTAAGCTTATTTGGCTTGCTGTCTTCTGATGAGGGGCTCGATGAAGCGGCTTCGACTCAAGCTCTGATATACCCCCATAGTGACTTAATGATTATGTAGGGCAAGGTACCTACGTTCAGACAGCAAGAGAATAAGGTTCTTGGTCCTGTTTTGGAGGATTAATACGTTCTTGCGTTCAAGAGTGAAAGCTTTATTCCAAAGTGGGCTACTCACATCCTATGTTTGAAATACGAACCTCTTACCTCTGCTATGTGAATGGGACTGTACAGAGCAAGTTGTTTGTCACATTATAATTTGAATGTTTGGCCCCACTTTATATTAGGTGGCCTTAAGTACTATGTACTTACATCAAAAATAAGCACAATGTACTTACTGTGTTCAAATTGTATTGCAAAACACCTTTGCTGATATTGAGGTGGGATACGGGTGGGGTTAGGGACAGGTGTGGCTGTATGGGTAAGTTTAAGGGTAGGGTTAGGTGTAAGGGAATTTCAACTGTGTAATTACAAATGTAACTACAGAAATTAATTACAGATGTAATTACATGCAGGTATTTTTTTTAAATGTAATAATGTAAAAACATGTATGTACACAGTAGGTGCATTGTATCAAATGATTAATTAAAATGTTAGTACATACAGGGGCGTAAATTTCATCTAAAAGTTGGGGGGGACAATAAACATGAAATTTCTCAAGAGCAATTTTTTGAAAGGGACACAAATAATACAGCCAAAATCGTACTTGTAAGGATATGTGTACCACAAAAAAACATTTCGTACTTATTTGGCGTTTTGGTGTACTGAAAAATGATCTAATGTCCGTTTTTCTTTTCTCTGTCATTTTATCTGACCAACAACACAAAGCGATAGTAGTTTAAATACGATTAAGGTTCACCACGCAGTCATATTAATTATTAAATTATCTTGCGTCCTCCACATAGTATTTTATACTATGATATTCAGATATTCAACTGCAGCAAGCCTCTGATCTGCCACTTATTATCATATTGAGCAAAACCCTACACAGATCTGACTGAACTTACGGTTTAGAATTAGCCAATGTTTAGAATTTGGGGGCGGGTTGCTTGAATTTTGGGTTCATTAGCCGATTATTCGTAATGAAAAACACAACAACAAAACAGTCCAATGACACACTCACTTAAATGGGCGCTTTTACGCTTTGAAACCAAATCTTCGATAATCTTGTCTGTCAGCTGTTTGCTCGTTCGGCTCGTGCTGTATTGAGCAGACATGTTTTTAATTGTTTTGTCAGTTCTCTAACTGAACTCAATGATGTTATTACTGTACAGCGGAGCGGGGCGGGGCGGCGGTGGGCAAGGGATGTTAACAGTGTTTTGCCTAATCTGTATTAAAGAGAAAAGAATCACTTCATCTGACGTTTAAAGTGAATAAAATAGCCTTGACAGCTACTACTGGTGTTTCACAACTGCTGTCTGAAGAGCCTTGTTCTCTCCCCAAACTTGTGTGCTAGTTTTCCTACATTCTATGGGTAACGTTAGTTGAGGTGCACGGTGGATCAAAGCACTGTGAGGCAAGGGGGGAGGATGGACTTGAAATGTTTCTAAACGTAAAATGCATTTGTTTGTCCCATTTGCGTTTGTATTGTTTTACTACTTACACATTTATTTTAAGTATATATAGTTATATTATTTACAATACTGGCTCAGACTGGGGGGGTCCTGTCCCCCCTGCGATTTACGCCCCTGAAGTAGTTAAGGCCACCTAATATAAAGTGGGTCCGAATGTTTTGATCCAGACAGCGTCTTCCTCCGGAGCAATTCCCGCCAAATCTGTGGTCTACGCGCGCCACGTGAGTCAAATGCTCCAATCTCCACTTAGCTTTACAAGTCGCTGTTGGTTAATTAAATGCACAATATGTACGATTTTTGGATTAAAAATATCCAAAAACCACTAGAACAATGTTATATATTTTGGGTTACATTTTATTTTAAGGTGTCATTGATACAGTGTACTTACATTATCCCATATGTTTCCAAGAATGTTTAAATCCAGAGAAATAAGCTATTTTAACAAGGACACGGACCGTATCCGTGCATGTGCATCGCCTATAAATGACATTATACCCACGTTATTTTCCCTCGATTTCTATGGAAACACCAAAGACTCTTTAATATATTATGCATTTTATTAGACAGGTGAGCAACTGTTTGGACAAATTCATTGACAGAAAACGAATCATTGTTATATAGCTCAACACAGTTAGTCTTATTGTTTAAATCTGGTTTTCTTAATTTACCGCGAGTACCATGTTTTACCATGCCTAATATCCATCTAGCTCACTGCAGTGTGCAACAAGTGTCTCATAGCCACAGAGCGAAAGCACAGAGTAGCATTATAACATAACTTTCAACACACTCAGATGTATCTAATATGATAAAACAGCGCTGCGTTACTCCACATACACATGAGCGGAAGAAGCAGACGTCTGCGGCATAATAAAAGCGCCGCAAAATCAAGGTGTCATCAAGCTATGCCTTTGTTTTGAATAAGCGACCTCTAGCGGCAAAAAATTACATATTTTATTACATATTTGTATCGTCAACTATGAGAAATCCTTCCAGTGATATGACGTTTGATGTCTCTGAATCATAGACAAGAGGGTGAGTAAATGAAGACTGATTTTTTACTAACATAATATAAAGTATTTGAGTAAATGTAATTAGTTACTATGTTTAAGTATCTTTTTTGGCTACTTGTAGTTTAAAGCCGGGTTCACTGTACTATTTTGGCCACAATTTGGTCATCTGAGACAAATTTTGATAATCCTAAAATGTTCCTCTGATGCTGCTAAAATCGGTAGTCTTTATTTTGTTCGTTGACATGTTCACCGGCAGCCGATCAATGACCATTGCAATCAAATTTTACCTCCAACGAAATTCTGTCAGTGTCAGCAGGGGCAATTCTAGGATTTTCATTTTAGGGGGCATTTAGGGGGCTCAGCCCCCAGTGAGGGTATGACTTTTTTTTTTAAAGACTTTAGTTTAGGATCCAATTAACTAGTAGCTTAATATGCATATTAGGATATTGACTGTTTATTATTTTGTTTCGGGGGCATGGCCCCTCAAGAAAATTTTGATTTTTATGATCTACATATGTGCATTTTAAGATGTTCTGAATGCCAAAAAAATAGATAACAACAGCTTGAAAACCATATCAGTGGGCAGATATGACTGATAAAGTTTTTCCATTTTTGTCAGTGAAGAAAGTAAACATATGTTTAACTGATATTTATATGTTTTATTAATCATTTTCGAAGGCTAACAGGAAAGCTAGGTAACAAAATGTATTAAATTAATTCACAATATGCACACATTCATTACTAATCTGCTACTCACTGCTACTACAGCTACTCACAAATCGGGTAACCATTTGGACCTTATCTACACACGCTACTGCTCCACAGACGTCACTTTAGTTACTCCATTGCACACCTCAGATCACTTTCTCATCACTCTTAACCTCCTACTGACTCCTGCCACAACACATACTCCTCCTCAGATCACCTTTCGCCGTAATCTACGCTCGCTCTCTCCCTCTCGTCTATCCACTATGGTTTCATCCTCACTCCCTCCACCTTCTGAGTTCTCAGCTCTGGACACTAACAGTGCTACTGACACTCTTTGCTCCACTCTAACATCTTGCTTAGACAACTTCTGTCCCGTTTCATCCAGGCCAGCCCGCACCACCCCCTCTGCCCCCTGGCTGTCTGATGTTCTTCGCGAACATCGCTCTGGGCTCAGGGCGGCAGAGAGGAAGTGGCGCAAAACTAAAAACACTACTGACCTGACCCTGTATCAGTCTCTCCTCGCTTCTTTCTCTACTAACGTCTCAACTGCTAAAACTACATACTACAACAACAGAATCAACAACTGCCCTGACTCTCGTGCACTTTTCAGAACATTCTCCTCGCTCCTTTGTCCCCCCCCCTTCATCAACTCTTACAGCTGATGACTTTGCATCATTTTTCACAAACAAAACATCCTCCATCAGCAGCCAATTCTCCACACCGCAAACCGACACGCACATCTCAAAAACTATCACACATACGCTTCCCTCTTTTTCTCTGCTCTCCGAAACAGATGTCTCCAAACTCATCCTTTCCAATCATCCCACTACCTGTCCGCTTGATCCTATCCCCACTCACCTCCTCCAGGCCATTTCTTCTTCTGTTACTCCTGCACTCACTCACATTGTTAACACCTTTCTTCACACCGGGACCTTCCCCACAGCATTTAAGCAGGCTCGGGTAACCCCACTGCTTAAGAAACCCTCTCTTAACCCAGCACTTTTAGAAAACTACAGACCGGTATCCCTTCTGCCTTTCATTGCAAAGACACTTGAGCGAGTTGTGTTTAACCAGCTCTCCACGTTTCTTGAACAGAATCAACAACTGCCCTGACTCTCGTGCACTTTTCAGAACATTCTCCTCGCTCCATAGCATCTTGCAGTTGATGGAGATTTGTGGGATGCACATCCAGGGCACGAAGCTCCCGTTCCACCACATCCCAAAGATGCTCTATTGGGTTGAGATCTGGTGACTGAGGGGGCCATTTTAGTAAAGTGAACTCATTGTCATGTTCAAGAAACCAATTTGAAATGATTCGAGCTTTGTGACATGGTGCATTATCCTGCTGGAAGTAGCCATCAGAGGATGGGTACATGGTGGTCATAAAGGGATGGACATGGTCATAAACAATGCTCAGGTAGGCCATGGCATTTAAACAATACCCAATTGGCAGAAATCGAGACTCATCAGACCAGGCAACATTTTTCCAGTCTTCAACTGTCCAATTTTGGTGAGCTCGTGCAAATTGTAGCCTCTTTTCCCTATTTGTAGTGGAGATGAGTGGTACCCGGTGGGGTCTTCTACTGTTGTAGAAGTCTTCTACTTCTACACGGTTGAAGGCCGAACGGTCAGTGCAGCCCGAGCTTCGGCGTGCGTGCGGTTTATCTCTAAAGATGTGGCTCTGCCGATGTTGAGCAGAAACTCACGACTGTATGCACATTTTAGAACAGATAGACGCAACGACGACGTACAAAAACACTGACTAACAAGATAGAAAACACCGTTCTGTCGGGAGAGAGAGAAGCCACAGCACGAATAATAAAGTACTGTGTGAACTTGATTAATTATCTACACATCAGAAATCACTGATCACAGATCAGAAGGAACTGAAAAAAGACTTCCGTGTTCATTTGTACATCCAAACACTGAGAAACTGCCAGCATTCACTCGTTCACAAGCCATGATCTCTCAAGGACAAACAAATATGGTGCTCGCATGGGCGTGCCAAATTCTCTTGGCGGAGGAAAGGGAGGTAACCGTTCCTGTTATGACGTCATAACAGGAAAATTCAAGATCAGCTCGTCTGGGCTGTCGTTTTCTCAAAGGCAGAGAAAGACAGCCAGAAGTCGGTTTACACCGATCAAAATTTCTAGCCACTTGGGGACAATATTCATGCTATAGGGGAACTCATATTAATGTTGAAAAACCTCATAAAATGAAAATTTCGGATCGGTTTGTGCGAGGAAACAAACAGTATTTATATCATTGTTTATCTCTAATACAACAGCCTTCAGCGCCTGATCACTTCTGTTAAGTGAGGTCAATGTACACAATATGGTGTAGTTTACGCAAGCGTCGGAAGTGATCTCTATGCCATATCATGTACATTGACCGCACTTACCGGAAGTGATCAAGAATGTTGTGTTGACCTTGATTTATTGCAATTTTGAGGTGTTCAGCTTTATTTTGATTTTAGAAAATAATTATGCGATTGCTCTTCTCACAAATCAACTGTTTCCTATTATTCTCAGACACTGGCATGTTTCTTAGGGCTCGGGGACTACTGCATCTTTGAACCTATTCAGTATGAGTAAAATATTAAGTACTGGTAAAATCAGATAGTCTAACCCCAGGTTTCACAGACAAGGCTTAAGTCTAGTCCCAGACTATGCATGTTTGAGCTGTTTTAACTGAAATAAATATATCTTAAAATAGGCCAGTGCCATTGTTTTGTCATGTTTATAAAAACGACTTCACAAATCCTGGCTTAATCTAAGCCCTGTCTGTGAAACCAGGCATTTTTAGGCTACTACATGATAAAGTAGCATGGTAAAAGCATGATGAGCTCATGCTAAGAAAAAAATAAACAAAGGCTTACTTCCAAGAAACTACCAGAATGTCCCTGATTGAATCAAAATAGTACATAAGCATCACCAGAGAACTGGACAAAATTGTCTGGTAAATGAGTGAATATAAAACAGATGCTTTACATCAAGATGTTCTTGCATCTGATTTCTGAGATGAGAAAGTCATAACTTTTATTATAGTAAACCTTGCAGAAATTGACTTAATGTAATGTCTGTTGGCAAGAGCATGTTGAAAGTTGATGAAAGTTGCTTTTAAATGAATGTCGAAAATTAGTTGTATTTTATTGGTGTCATCTGTGCCCTTAATTTAAAAGGCATCTCAAGCATTCAAAATATAACTTGACACTGGTTTGTTTAACAAACAAATCTTACACTTTCAAAGTGACAACCAGATGTCACAATCAAAAGATGAAATGTTATGTGATCCCATTGAAGAGAAAGTCAAAAGACTTAAAAAAGTCTCCGTAATTCTGTCCATGAGCTCACAGTGTCATAATTACCAGAAGGGAAACTCAAGGGTTTCTTTAGATCCAGAGTTTAAAGTGTCAATGAAAGTCATGGCAAAATCATAGAAAAAACAAAACAAAAAATTATTTACTTTACAATTTATTTTTGATGCCTTTACTGTTAATTATAACTTCTTAGAAAAAAGTACTTAATTTAAAGGGTTAGTTCACCCAAAAATGAAAATTAACCCATGATTTACTCTCCCTCAAGCCAGGTGTATATGACATTCTTCTTTCAGACGAATAAAATCGGAGTTATATTAAAAAAGTCCTGCTTCTTCCAAGCTTTATAATGGCAGTGATTTGTTGCTTAGTTTTTGAAGTCCATAAAAGTGCATCTATCCATCATATAACTGCTCCACACGGCTCCGGGGGGTTAACAAAGGCCTTCTGAAGTGAAACGATACATTTGTATAAGAAAAAAATCCATATTTAAAACTTTATAAAGTAAAATATCTAGCTTCCGCCGTGGTCAAACATGGTTAAGATTATCTGCTGAAGTTTAAACTGAGCATCAGAACAGGAAAGAAAGGGGATTTAACTGACTTTGAATGTGGCATGGTTGTTGGTGCCAGACGGGCTTGTCCGAGTATTTCAGAAACTGCTGATCTACTGGGACGCACAATCATCTCTAGAGTTTACAGAGAATGGTGCGATAAAGAGAAAATATCCAGTGCGCGGCAGTTCTGTGGGCGAAAATGCCTTGATGCCAGAGGTCAGAGGAGAATGGCCAAACTGGTTCGAGCTGAAGTGAGGGCAACAGTAACTCAAATAACCATTCATTACAACCAAGGTCTGCAGAAGAGCATCTCTAAAAGCACAACTTGCAAAACTTGAAGCAGAAGACACACCGTTGCCACTCCTGTCAGCTTAGAAGAGGAAACTGAGGCTCACACAATTTGGACAATAGACGATTGGAAAAATATCGCCTGGCCTGATGAGACTCAATTTCAGCTGCGAAGTTCAGGTAATGGTCAGAATTTTGTGTAAACAACATAAACGCATGGATCCATCCTGCCTTGTATCAGCGGTTCAGGCTGCTTGTGGTGTAATGGTGTGGAGGATATTTTCTTGGCACACTTTGGGCCACTTAGTACCAATTGAACATCGTTTAAACGCCACAACCGACCTGAGTATTGTTGCTGACCATGTCCATCCCTTTATGACCACAGTGTACTCATCTTCTGATGGCTACTTCAAGCAGGATAACACGCCATGTCACAAAGATCAAATCATCTCAAACATGACAGAGTTCTCTAAACTCAAACGGCCTCCACAGTTACCAGATCTCAATCCAACAGAGCAGCTTTGAATGTGGTGGAAGATTTGCATCATGCATGTGCAGCCGACAGATCTGCAGCAACAGCCTGACGTAGGTATGACAGTATGGACCAAAGTCTCTGAGGAATGTTTCCAGTGCCTTGTTGAATCGGTGCCATGAAGAATTAAGGCAGTTCTGAAGGCAAAAAGGGGTGCAACCTGGTACTAGCAAGGTGTACCTAATAAAGTGGCCAGTGAGAAATCACTTGAATGCACATGCAACTTCTGAAAAGTCGTATCAAGTTACTTCCCAGGCAGCATAACCCAAATAATGCTGAGATTATTCATGTTTCTGTCTTCTGACCTCCTGAGCTCTTTTGTGTCCATTAAAACGTCTTGTTTTGTGACACTTAGAACGATCCGTGTATGCCAGACCCTTGGAGACACTCTGAACTATACAGCAGTCGGCTAAATGCTGTCAACGCTCAGACTCAGTGGCCTGACTCACCTTCTTAATTACCCATCATCCCCTGCACAGCCAGGCTCTCACAAATTACACCCCATTGAAGACGAGTGATAGAGCTGTCAGTGAGTACTCAGCGTTTCTTAGCAGGAGAGGCAGATCACACATACACACAAACTCGCAGAGTAGGCAAGAGCTGGTGCCAACATCAGAAACACTCACCAAGCTTTCTCATCAGAAACACTCACCAAGCTTTCTTCAGCTTCCACAATGACTGCGGCGACATAATAGAGAGAGTGAGAGAGAAGACCTGTGTGTGTGTGTGTGTGTGAGTGAGAAAGAGCGAGAGTCTGGGAAGTGACGGAGGCCAAGAGAGGTATCATGAGAGCTCTATTGAGCCTTTGTAACCTTGATCTCTGGGTTGGTTATGAAATTGCAGCTTTACCTAATGGACAAAGTGTAAAAGTTGTTTTTCTTGAGCAGAAAATCAGCATATTAGAATGATTTCTAAAAGATCATGTGACTCTAAAGACTGGAGTAATGATGCTGAAAATTCAGCTTTGCATCACAGGCAAAATTACATTGTGTTAATTTAATATGCAATATACACTCACCTAAAGGATTATTAGGAACACCTGTTCAATTTCTCATTAATGCAATTATCTAATCAACCAATCACATGGCAGTTGCTTCAATGCATTTAGGGGTGTGGTCCTGGTCAAGACAATCTCCTGAACTCCAAACTGAATGTCAGAATGGGAAAGAAAGGTGATTTAAGCAATTTTGAGCGTGGCATGGTTGTTGGTGCCAGACGGGCCGGTCTGAGTATTTCACAATCTGCTTAGTTACTGGGATTTTCACGCACAACCATTTCTAGGGTTTACAAAGAATGGTGTGAAAAGGGAAAAACATCCAGTATGCGGCAGTCCTGTGGGCGAAAATGCCTTGTTGATGCTAGAGGTCAGAGGAGAATGGGCCGACTGATTCAAGCTGATAGAAGAGCAACTTTGACTGAAATAACCACTCGTTACAACCGAGGTATGCAGCAAAGCATTTGTGAAGCCACAACACGCACAACCTTGAGGCGGATGGGCTACAACAGCAGAAGACCCCACCGGGTACCACTCATCTCCACTACAAATAGAAAAAAGAGGCTACAATTTGCACAAGCTCACCAAAATTGGACAGTTGAAGACTGGAAAAATGTTGCCTGGTCTGATGAGTCTCGATTTCTGTTGAGACATTCAGATGGTAGAGTCAGAATTTGGCGTAAACAGAATGAGAACATGGATCCATCATGCCTTGTTACCACTGTGCAGGCTGGTGGTGGTGGTGTAATGGTGTGGGGGTTTTCTTGGCACACTTTAGGCCCCTTAGTGCCAATTGGGCATCGTTTAAATGCCATGGCTTACCTGAGCATTGTTTCTGACCATGTCCATCCCTTTATGACCACCATGTACCCATCCTCTGATGGCTACTTCCAGCAGGATAATGCACCATGTCACAAAGCTTGAATAATTTCAAATTGGTTTCTTGAACATGACAATGAGTTCACTGTACTAAAATGGCCCCCACAGTCACCGGATCTCAACCCAATAGAGCATCTTTGGGATGTGGTGGAACGGGAGCTTCGTGCCCTGGATGTGCATCCCACAAATCTCCATCAACTGCAAGATGCTATCCTATCAATATGGGCCAACATTTCTAAAGAATGCTTTCAGCACCTTGTTGAATCAATTCCACGTAGAAATTAAGGCAGTTCTGAAGGTGAAAGGGGGTCAAACACAGTATTAGTATGGTGTTCCTAATAATCCTTTAGGTGAGTGTATATCTTTCACTGTATTGTTAATCAAATAAATGCAGACTTAGTGTGCATAAGAAACTTCTTTCAAAAACATAAAAAAAAGACCAGTATTGTTAGACAAACTGAAAATATTTAAAAACAAACATCTGCATGAACTTAAATGTACTGAGTTGTTTCTACTAAAAATGAGTATTGTCAGCTTTACTTAATAAGTGTTTGTTCAGTCAACTCAACATTGCTGAGTGAAACAAACAAACTGGACAGTGGATCTGTAGTTCCCAGTATGCTTTGCAAGGGACTGCATTAGGACAGTACATTTAGGGATTAAAGTGTTAATTTATGTGTTTTTCACACTGTAAAAAAACTTAACTTGAAAAAAGTTTAAATGACTGATTTTGTTGTGTTGGTTCAGCAAAAAAACACACTGTAAAAATCTCTTACAACAAAAAAAATCTCAGTACCAATTTCCCCTAGCTTTTTCTTGTTGACTGAAAATAAGTTGTCTGTGACACAAAATTATTTTTTAGTTGAGTAAACTTGACATTATTTGTTTTCTGGCGATATGCTTCTGTAACAAATCTTCTGTAGTTGAGCCATTTCAAAATTTTGTGTCTATTGGAAACAGAAGTTCTTATTAAGAATTAACAGGTTCAGATGTAAAAAAAAATATTGAAAATGTTTGTTCACCATTTTGGTGATGAGCATTTCCTTTAGTTGGGCAGTTAGCCTCTTGGTGTTTTATGTGAGTATGTGGTTTTTGTAATAGTGTTTAACAAAACACATAATTTGTTGCAAAGAAAGCCGTAACCAATGATCAGATGATCTAGATAACAGCATTATAAAGTGGAGTAGTTTATTACTTTATTCGAAAGTGTTTATTTATGAATAATATATTACATTTACCAACAAAATTTTTATGCAACAGATCAGTCATTCTGAATGTTTATTTTTAAACACATTGTGGGAACTTTTTTTAGACACACGCACAGACATCAAGAATCAGCATATGAATCTCAACAAAGGTGACATGTTTCATGCCACAATGCATGCTGGGAGCCATCATTTTAATACTTTGTTGGCTCCCAGCATGCATTGCAGCATGAAACATGTAACCATTGTTGAGATTCATATGCTGATTCTTGATGTCTGTCTGTGGCAAAATACTTTTGTCCCCCGTAATGTATTTTAAATTCAGTATGTCTGATCTGCTGCAACAAAGTTTTGCTGGTAAAATATTAAATATTGAAAAATATTGGTCAGAAATAAGATTATTGATTTGTTAGAGTTTATGAGGCTGAAAACGTGATCATCTTGGTTTCTTTCTTAGCAACAAATGATGTGTTTTGCTAAACACTGTTGCAAAGGCCACAAAAAGGCTAACTGCCCAACCAAAGGAAACACTCCAAATGATTTTCAATTTAAAAAAAAATTCTACATCTGAACCTGTTAATTCTTAAGAACTTCTGTTTCCTATGGACAACATTTCTTGAATTGGCTCAACTACAAAATATTTGTTACAGAATAGTCTCACCTTTCCAGAAAACAAAAATAATATCAAGTTGACTCAACTAAATATTTTTTATGTCACAGACAACTTATTTTCAGTTCGTATAACTGTTATTTACAAAAGTTGAGTCAGCAAAAAAAAAAAAAAAAGCTAGGCGAAATTGGTACTAAGATTCTTTTTTGTTGTACAACCTTAAAAGATGTTGTTAGTTTATGTTGTGTTTAATGTTCAGTTATGTTGGACATTTAGAGGAGTTTCTGTCATTTTGTGGTTACCATTATGCAGAAGATTTAACGTAACGTTATTAAGTAAACTGCACATAAAAATATTATGTAACAGTGACAAATTCAAATGGTTTGTAATTACTCATTTTGTCAGGTTTACTTGCATTTCTTTTGTTCATATAACTAAATTGTCATTTGTAAAAATTACCCAATATAGTTGCGTGGAACCACTTGACGCTGCTTTTTTAAGTAAAAAAAAAAAAGTGTGTAGCCCCAGTGTCTTTTATGTTTGAGCAGTGATTATTTACGAGCCAATACCTTGAGTATGCCATATCCGTCTCAAAGTTATACCATAATGTTATAAGGTCTAAACTGCAGTGCACTGCTTTCACTCTGACCGGCTTTGTTTTTAAAAAGGGCAACGTCTATTATGTGAGATGAAAAAGGTCATAATGGCACCATAAAAGTACTTAAAAGTCCTCTGAGTCATATTGCATACTTTGTTCAAATAATTATTCTGTCCATGCTGAGGCACATGGTCCATGTTCATACAATTAAGACTTTGATACAATAACAACAACTTCCTCTGTCTGTGAGACTGTAAATTGGCATCCATTACTCACAACGTAAAAAAGAGTGAATGCGGTAACTACACACGATTCCCGGACCTCAGACTGCCTATAATTTACTTGTCTAAGAATTTGCTCCACGTGTGTAATTGCCATAAATTTGGATTAGAGATTGGGGACAGGTTGTAAGTGGATGTGAAGTCCTGATACATACCCATTTGCAAGTCGTTAACATTTTTTTTACCCTTTAATTCTGCATTTTTTTTAACAGGAAAATGACGTTATGGCTCCAGTGATTCTGGGCGACACTATAATTCTGCCTTTAGGAACTGAATGAAAATTAAATTAAGTCAATTAAATACTACACAATAAATTAAATAATAAACTAGAATATGAAAATAAAGCCTCTTTCCATTTATACTAAATAAAGGCATCACAAATGTATTATATATTATTGAATATAATCATCGCAAACTAAAGATCAAACAAAGATCATTGAACGCAGGTAAGACGGCCGGCACAATTACTGCATACTTCCTACTCTTCATGGCCGTAGGACAGTCCTAGTCTGCTGTTTAATATAACGATCTTAAATGTTTGCTGGTGTAGCCAGGCTTTGTTTAAACGGGCTTATGACTCGATTTAATCAGTACAAATATAGGCATTTCATTATGGAGCACACTCAAATATTTGTTTCTGCGGGTTTCTCCCTCATTGAAGCGTAAATTGCTGCAAACTGCAGAGTTTGGAAATGATTCCACGCCAAGCCGTTCCTAAACGAATAAATCAAGGACTAAATGCTGCCCTTAAGCAGCTTAAAGACATTCATTCAGACAGTCATTCAAAACAGATCCTACATTCAATAAAAACACAGAGCGCACACACTGTACACTGGCAGTTGCCCAGTGTCACGACAGGCCTGCCAGCTGTTATTATGCTTTGACAGTTGTAAGTCACTTGATTTCTCATTGATCCCTTTATGACTGCAATATGGCCTTTACTTGAAGGGCAAGCGATCAAACGGGGAGAAAAAGAGGGGACTCGGGTAGTGAATGACGTATGAAAGAGTTTTTTTGCTCGGCCTGTAAGGTCAGGAGGTTCTCTTGTTACGGCAATAAACTCCCTGTCATAGTGCTAAAACAAGAACACACTTTTTACGCAGTTTGAACATTTATAGAAACAGAAAGTCAACGGAAAAAAACAGAGGCTGTCAACACTTCTCAATTTAAGATAGTTTTACAGCCTCAGTAAATCATAGATGTTACACACAGTATGGGCACATTTATACACTACTAAACAAAGTTTACAAATGTATTTGGTTAATTTGAATTACTCTTCCAACACCACATGATTATCATACATCAATGGACTATACTGCTTCTGAAGAATTGATGTGCAGTGCAGAAAATCTATCTTTAATCAGTTTAATTTAGATCTTTTCCAGAACATGTCATCAGATGTTGTTGTGAGAGTGCACATTAATTAAATAATAATAATGTGCACAGATAATTTATAATAAATACTGTAATATTCCATAAAAATAAGAATATGATTGTTTTTATTATAAAATAAGAACGGTCAACTTTCCATGGTGACTTAAGATGATAATATATTTAGAATTAAGAATATTTTTATCAGTCTACCTGCACTAAGTTTCTTATTTTATGCATAAATCTAACAACATGAAAAAGACTATTCTTAAAACAAGAAAAAAAAAAGAAAAAAATACTTAATTAAACAAACAGTCATGCTCAATACAAAGCAAAACAGAACAAAGCAAAACAAGCAAGACAAAGCAAAACAAACAAAGCAAAGCAGAAGAAAACAAAAGCAAGACAATAAAACAATAAAGCAAGACAAAACAAAAGTAAAGCAAGCAAGACAAAAAAACTAAAAAGCAAGACAAAACAAAACAGGCAAAGCAAAACAAAAACATGCGAGACAAAACAAGCAAGACAAAACAAGCAAATCAAAACAAACTAAACAAAAGTAAAACAAAGCCAAACAAGCAGGAAAACACAAAAGCAAAGCAAGCAAGACAAAACAATAAAGGAAGACAAAACAAAAGCAAAGCAAGCAAGGCAAAACAATAAAGGAAGACAAAACAAAAGCAAAGCAAGCAAGGCAAAACAATAAAGGAAGACAAAATAAAAGCAAAGCAAGCAAGCAAGACAACAAATCAAAAAAGCAAGACAAACAAAAAAAGCAAAGCAAACTAAGCAAAAAACAAAACATGCAAGACAAAACAAAACAAGCATGACAAAACAAGAAAATCAAAACAAAAAATGAAGGCAAAACAAGCAAGACAAAACAAAAGCAAAACAAGCAGGAAAACACAAAAACAAAGCAAGCAAGACAACAAAAGAAAAAAAGCAAGACAAACCAAAACAAGCAAAGCAAAACAAAGCAAACCAAGCAAAAAACAAACAAACAAACAAAACATGCAAGACAACAAAACAAGCAAATAAAAAAGCAAAACAAGCAAGACAAAACAAAACAAAAAAGCAAGACAAACCAAAACAAGCAAAGAAAACCAAGCAAAAACAAACAAAACATGCAATACAACAAAACAAGCAAATAAAAAAGCAAAACAAGCAAGATAAAACAAAAACATGCAAGACAAAGCAAACCAAGCAAAAACAAACAAACAAACAAACAAACAAAACATGCAAGACAACAAAACAAGCAAATAAAAAAGCAAAATAATAATAATAATAATAATAATAATAATAATAACTTATATATACTAATATACTTATAAAGCGCCTTTCATGATACCCAAGGTCGCTTAACAAATTATGTGGGGGAGGGGGGGCGGGGTTAGGGTTCAAATGACTTAGTGAGAATAACTGTTTTGAGGTGCTTTTTGAACATGGGCAGGGACGGGGCAGAGTGGACATGGAGTGGTAGACTATTCCAGAGTGTGGGAGCATTGACAGAGAAGGCCCTGTCACCAAAAGTCCGCAACCTGGTGCGGGGGGTGGCCAGGAGGTCCTTGTCAGAGGACCGCAGGGAACGCGACTGAGTGTATGGGTGTAGGAGATCTGTAAGGTATTGTGGTGAGAGTCAATGGAGAGATTTGTAGGTAAGCAGGAGGATCTTGTAGGCGATGCGTGACTTGACTGGCAACCACTGGAGCTATTGGGGGATGGGAGTGATATGCTGCCAGGGTTTTGTGTTGGTTAAAACCCTGGCAGCTGAGTTCTGGACATACTGGAGTCTGCTAAGGGCCTTGGTGGGCAGTCCGGACAGGACACCATTGCAGTAGTCCAGACGGGAGGTGATGAAGGCATGGATGAGTGTCTCAGTTACTGAAAGAGTAAGTGAAGGCCGGAGTCATGAGATGTTTCTGAGATGGTAGAAGGCGGACTTAGTGACGTTGTTGATATGGGACCGGAAGGAGAGAGTGGAGTCCAGGATAACACCCAGATTGCGCACCTCAGGAGTTGGGGAAATGGAGCAGCCATCCACAACCAGGGCCAGGTCTCCAATTTTCCTGAGCAGTGGTGGAGGGGCCACCACCATGAGCTCTGTCTTTTTGCTGTTTAGTTTGAGTAAGTTTGTGGTCATCCATGATTTGAGTTCCTGCAGGCAGTTGACAAGTTGTGTCGGTGGGAGTTGGGAGGAGGGGTTTGTGCTGATATAAAGTTGAGTGTCATCGGCGTAACAGTGGAAGTTGAGTCCATGTTTATGGATAATATGACCTAGGGGTAACATGTAAATGGTGAACAGCAGAGGACCAAGCACAGAGCCCTGGGGCACGCCATGGTTGGCCGGTGCTGGATCAGAGTTTGAGCCATTTAGGGTGATGAATTTTTTCCGTTCTGTGAGGTAGGACCTGAACCAGGACAGTGCTGTGCCACTGAGGCCGATGAGCTCAGAAAGGCGGCGGAGAAAGATGGTATGTAAAACTATCAAAAGCTGCAGAGAGGTCAAGTAGGATGAGGATGGTGATGAAGCCATTGTCGGCAGAAAGCAGGTCATTAGTGATTTTAATGAGGGCGGTCTCGGTGCTATGGTGGGTTCTGAAACCAGATTGGAGAGGTTCAAAGAGCTCATGGTGGGACATGTGATGTTGAAGCTGGGCAGCCACTGATAATTTTGCTGATAAAAGGGAGGTTAGAGATTGGACGATAGTTGTTGGGGTCGTCCGGGTCAGACCCTAGCTTTTTGACAGTGGGGATGACTGCTGCCATTTTGAAGCTGGATGGTACCACACCAGAGGCAAGTGATGCATTTATGATGTTTTCTACTGGATGGCAGAGAATGGGAAGACAGGCCTTGACCAGGGTGGTGGGCATTGGGTCAAGACAGCTGGTAGAAGTTTTAGCTGAGGTGACCAGTTTTTTTACTTGGTCGGCATCCAGTGGAGAGAAGGTGGATAGGCAGCACTGAGGTGAGCGGGCAGCTGAGTGGTAAGAATCCTGTTGGGCCAGTGTGGGGCAGTGGGAGAGCCCAGGAGACTGGAGCTGCCGGTGGATGGTGTCCACTTTCTCCTGGAAGAAATCCAGGAATCTGGAGCAGCGATCAGCTGCATCTGAGGGTTTAGCAGCATCAGGAGGGTGAAGAAGACGGTTGATGGTGGAGAAGAGCATTTTGGGGTGTTTTTGTTGGTTACTGATTAGTGTGGAGTAATAGTTGCCTGAGAAAGGGCTCCTTTGTAGTTTGTGACGTGGTCTTTAAATGCTTCACAATGGACAGTGAGGCCGGATCTTCTGTATCGTCTCTCAAGCCTACGTCCTGTGGTCTTCATCTTGCGGAGCTCAGGGGTGTACCAGGGGGCAGGACGAGAGAAATACACATATCGCGTGGTAAGAGGAGCTACAAAGTCCAGGCTGAGCGAGAGGGCTCGGTTGTAGTGTTCCACCCATTAACTGTTTGGTAAGGGTGGTGGGTGGCGAGGTGGGTCTCTATGGAATCAGATAACGTGGAGGTACACACCCGCTTGATGTTCCTGAAAGTGATGTGCCGTTTGGTGCACTGCTTTGGGAGAGGCACAGGGACCAAGAATAGGATGGCATGGTGGTCAGAGACAGCCAGGTCAGTGCACTGCAGGTGTTGAGTAAAACTGAAGCAATCCAGCAGTGATAGAAAATCAGTAGCAAGAGAACAATTAATGGAATCGACATGAATGTTAAAATCACCCAGCAGAATAGTAGACGTGATTTCGGGCAAACGGTGGAAAGCAGTTCAGTGAGCTCAGATAGGAAGCAGGCAGAGGCTTTGGAGGGGCGGTAGATTAGGACAACCTGTAGCTGTGCGGACCCAGTCAACATGAAGTGAACGCATTCAAAGGAGGTAGTATTCACTGGGATCTCTTTGATCAAGATGTCAGCACGATGGATAACAGCAAACCCGCCACCACGGCCAAGGCTGCGAGGCTTCTGGATATATCCATAACCTTGGGGAGTGGCTTGGTTGAGAGTTATGAACTCTTGCTGGTTCTGCCATGTCTCAGTAAGAAAAACCAAATCCAGTAATTTTTCTGAGATTAGGTCATGGATAAGAAGGGCTTTGTTATTTAATGAGCGAATATTAAGCAGTATGAATGATGTTGTCCTGGTTAGTGCAGTTGCAGAGGTGACAGTGTCCACACAGACCAAGGATCGAAGATTAACTTGTGATGGGCGTGGTTTGCATCGATGACGTCGCCAACGTGAAGCATGGCACCAAACAGCTGGTACAGACAAAGTTTCGCGAGAGTAGACAAACTTATGACGGGCAGCCCTATGGACATAGGGGGAGCGATGCAGGAGGTGGAGAAAACAAGCAAGACAAAACAAACCAAGCAAAACAAGACATGCAAGACAAAACAAGGAAGACAAAACATGCAAGACAAAACAAAACAAAACAAGCAAAGCAAAACAAAAGCAAGCAAGACAAAACAAAAAAACAAGGCAAAGCAGGCAAAACAAACAAAGCAAATAAAAACATGTTTGCTAATACAGTGCCACATCAAGTGACTGAAGGCCTTTGTAAAAAAAGACCTGTAGGTGGCACTGTATATTTTCTTTTGAGGGAAAAAAACAAACCATGTGAGTTTTCACAGTGAGAATCTTTCTGAGCTGTGCAACAAAATAAAGTCAAATCAAATACAAGTCATTCTTTTCAGTAAGTCAAAGAAATATAGCTCTGTATAATTACTCCACAATGCAACATAAGCAAATAGGGAAAGAAACGGGTGTTTTTACTGGTAGTGTATTTGTCTCGTTTTCATTGTGAGATATTTGTGGAGGATTCAGCAGAAAATGAGTTTGGACAGTTAGGCTGTCAGTCTGAGTTGAGTATTTTGACACTTCATTTAATCTGTAAAAAAAAAGTGTGTGCGTGAGAGAGTTAAAGAGATACAGTGTGTGTGAGAGAGAGAGAGAGAGAGAGATGACTATAATGAAAGGCATTCTCTGCTGGCGCCAGTATTTGGGAGATCCTACTGAGACACACACACACACACACACACTCCTCAAACAGGGTTTGACCCACATCCACTTTACACCCTCACTCAAATGAACGCCCTTTCCCCTGGCAACACCAGCTGTGCGCTGACTATGCAATTCTCATATAATTACTTTTTAACAATTTATTGGGTTCAACGCCTGCACGACAGTACAGCACAAGGAATGAAAATGTTAATTACACATGGGGACTATAAGGAACACGGTGTGAAATGCTGTGTGTTCTTTAGGTTTTATGATATTTGAGTGTCTTTTATATGGAAAGTTATGTGTTTAAAAGTTTAAATGCATTATTTTTATATTTTAAATTTAAAGTCAGCATGAAACGGAAGTTGTGATAGTCTTTTCTTCCCTAATATGACATATCCAAGTGAAACAGCTTCTCGAACAAGAAAAAAAGTAGGGCAGGACTTGATCCATGGGGAATTGATTGGATGGTTGTGGTTTGCTATTGGTGGATCTGATGTGAGTGACAGGTTGATCCTGCCCTCAAACGAAAACAACGGGGATATATCTGATGGGATGTTAGATATGTGAGAAAAGTATTTGTGGAAATTAAGGAGGGAGTTGGGACGCCTGCCTTTACATGCACATGAAGCGCATTAGTGAGGTCAGGCACTGATGTTGGACGAGAAGGCCTGGCTCGCAGTCTCCGCTCTAATTCACCCCAAAGGTGCTCTATTGGGAGGAGGTCAGGACTTTGTGCAGGCCAGTCAAGTTCCTCCACACCAAACTCGCTCATCCATGTCTTTATGGACTTTGTTTTGTGCACTGGAGCGCAGTCATGTTGGATCAGGAATGGGCCATTCCCAAACTGTTCCCACAAAGTTGGGAGCATTAAATTGTCCAAAATGTCTTGGTATGCTGAAGCATTAAGAGTTCCTTTCACTGGAACTATGGGCCACGCCCAACCCCTGAAAAACAACCCCACACCATAATCCCCCCTCCACCAAACTTTACAATTTGTTATAATACCTCTAACAGTAGACCGTGGAATATTTAGTAGTGAGGAAATTTCACGAATGGACTTATTGAACAGGTGGCAACCTATCTTGGTACCATGCTTGAATTCACTGAGCTCCTGAGAGCGACCCATTCTTTCACAAACGTTTGTAGAAGCGTCTGCATGCCTAGGTGCTTGATTTTATACACCTGTGGCCATGGAAGTGATTGGAACACCTGAATACAATGATTTGGAGGGGTGTCCCAATACTTTTTGCAATATAGTGTATATTGTTTTCCTATCTGTTGCTTATCTGTATATGATTATGTGAGTGTTTATGTCATAAGTTTGTGTTGTTATAACATGTTTTTGTCCAAACTACTACTACTACTACTACTACTACGTCTACTACAACTATGTCTACTACTTCTACTACTACTACAAATCCGTAAAATTAGGGCACAATGTATTGTATTAATTTGATGGAATTTTCCATATTTATTTTTTTACTACAACTACAACAACAACAACAACAACTATGTCTACTACTACAACAACAACAACAACAGCAACTACTATGTCTACTACTACTACTACTACTACTACTACTACTACAAATCCATGAAATTAGGGCACAATGTACTGTATTAATTTGACAGAATTTGTTTTACCTGTATTTAGAATTTAAAAATTGATTGCGTTATGTTAGAGTTAATGGAAATGTCCGTAAAATTACTGGATAATGTCCACGGGCCCGTTCTTCGTATCTCGCTAACTCAGTTAGCTGGATTTGATTGTTGATGATTTGGCATGATCTTGGATTGTTTGGTTCTTCGAAGCTCATCCTGGACTTGCTGTCATAGCAACAGGTCCGAAGCTTAAACCTGCTCGCGAGCAGCTTATTTCATGTAAACAGGATTAGATTGCATCTTGAGGTGATACTTAAAATCTGTCCCAGCCACTGCTACTTTATTACAAGAGTTCATTACTGAACCAGGGGCAATAATAATCATTTTACATAATAATAATATACAAATTTTAAATTGTATATGAGAATGTATATAATATTATAATGTTGTGTATAATACTATAGACACAGCCACTTGATTGAGCGATTTATTTGTGATGGAATACTTACTTTATAATTTTATTGGAGGTTTGCACACATGTTGTACAGTTAATCTGAGCCGTGCATTAATTTAAGTGATGACGGATATTATGGGATGGCTTGATGCAGCGCAGGAGATGCAGAGAATTTGATCTTGACCCTTAAGAAACTTTAATACTGTCACGTTACAAATCTGCTTCAAATTGAATTAAAAATTGAAATAAAAATGTAAAGGGTGTGCAAATACTGTATAAAATCGTGAATATAAATAATTGGTAATCATGTAAAAAAAAAAAACATTTATCATTGATCTATTATAACTTTTATGTTGGTTTGGTCGTTTAGCTGTTTCCTTATAAAGGTCCAGATATTCGTGGGTTTTTTTTGTGTAATTTGCCAAGTTTTTTGCCAGGTGGATTTTTCAATTATATGATGTCATTACGTTGCTGTCTTGACGCCAGCCAATCGCTGCATTGCTGATCATGGTTTCGAGTATCGATGCATCTGCCCTCTTCAGGGAAAACAAGAACACGCAGTGATCTTAGATCATTTAATCCAGATATTTAAATCCAATCCGCAAATTCGTTTGAAGAACCAAATTAGCCAGACATCAGTTATCACGATTAAAAGATCTGGGATCTGTCAAATCATCTCAGATGTATTAAAGGTCCCGTTCTTCGTGATCCCACTGTTCAAACTTTAGTTAGTGTGTAATGTTGCTGTTAGAGCATAAATAATACCTGTAAAATTATAAAGCTCAAAGTTCAATGCCAAGCGAGATATTTTATTTAACAGAAGTTCCCTTTCAAAGCCTACAGCGAACGGCCGGCTTGGACTACATCCTGGTACTTCCTTCTTTAATGACGTCAGTAGAACAGTAGAACAGACTAACCTCCGCCCACAAGAATACGCGAAAAAGGGGGCGTGGTCTTGTTGCTGTCCCACGTGGAGAAGAGGACGGTCGCGTGGAGAAAAGGAATTGTTGCGTTTGAGTGTGTTTGTCGCCATGTCGTCGAGACGCTGTTATTTTCATCCCGGAGTCAAATCACCTTTGTTTGGCTTTCCCAGGGATGCTGTAGAGATCATTAAGCGCATACATCTCCCGTTAAGAGGCGTGACATTTCCACGTGCGCTAAGCTGCTGTCGAATCACAACACAGGAACAAATCACACAATCAAACTGGCACAATCAGAACTCGTTACGTATTTCTGAAGGAGGGACTTCATAGAACAAGGAACTCATCAGCCGTTTTTAGGACAGTGAAAACAGCGGTATACAGATAAGTACATTGTGTTAAAAATACTGTGTTTTTTACACGTGAAACATGAACACATGTTATATTGCACACTGTAAACACAATCAAAGCTTCATAAAACCACAAAGAACAGGACCTTTAAGCGAGGTAAGAAAAGTGGACCCCTGGTGATGAGCTGCCAGCACTTTTGCCGTTATTTTACGGATTTATTTATTACAGTCTACTACTACTACGTCTTCTACTACTACTACTACGTCTTCTACTACTACTACTACTACTACGTCTTCTTCTTCTTCTACTACTACAACAACTATGTCTTCTACTACTACTACTACTACTACTACTACGTCTTCTTCTACTACAACGTCTTCTTCTACTACTACGTCTTCTTCTTCAACTACTACTACTACTACGTCTTCTTCTACTACTATGTCTTCTACTACTACTACTAATACTACTACGTCTTCTTCTTCTACTACTACTACTACGTCTTCTTCTATTACTACTACTACGTCTTCTACTACTACTACTACTACTATGTCTTCTTCTACTACTACGTCTTCTACTACTACTACTACTACTACGTCTTCTTCTTCTACTACTACTACTACTACGTCTTCTTCTACTACTACTATGTCTTCTACTACTACCACGTCTTCTACTACTACTACGTCTACTACTACTACTATGTCTTCTTCTTCTACTACTACGTCTTCTACTACTACTACTACTACTACTACTACTACTACGTCTTCTTCTACTACTACTACTACGTCTTCTTCTTCTACTACTACTACTACTACGTCTTCTACTACTACTACGTCTTCTTCTACTACTACGTCTTCTTCTTCTACTACTACTACTACGTCATGTCTTCTACTACTACTACTACTACGTCTTCTTCTACTACTACTACTACTACTACTACTACTACTACGTCTTCTTCTACTACTACTACTACTACTACGTCTTCTTCTATCACTACTACGTCTTCTACTACTACTACTATGTCTTCTTCTTCTTCTACTACTACTACGTCTTCTTCTACTACTACTACTACTACTACTACTACTACGTCTTTTACTACTACTACTACTACGTCTTCTTCTTCTACTACTACTACTACGTCTTCTTCTTCTTCTACTACTACTACTACGTCTTCTTCTACCACTACGTCTTCTTCTTCTTCTACTACTACTACGTCTTCTTCTTCTTCTTCTACTACTACTACATCTTCTACTACTACTACTACGTCTTCTTCTACTACCACTACTACTACTTCTACGTCTTCTTCTTCTATTACTACTACTACGTCTTCTACTACTACTACGTCATGTCTTCTTCTACTACTACTACTACGTAAAATTATGGCACATTAGGTACTGTATTAATTTGACAGAATGTTCCGTATTTATTTTTTTACAGACTACTACAACAACAACTATGTCTACTACTACTACTACAACAACTATGTCTACTAGTACTACTACCCATTCCTGTGAATTTACAGCACCATTGTTATAGAACTACTTACTACGTTATATACTACTACGTCATGTCTTCTACTACTACGTCTTCTTCTTCTACTACTACTATTACGTCTTCTACTACTACTACTACTACGTCATGTCTTCTTCTGCTACTACTACGTAAAATTATGGCACATTAGGTACTGTATTAATTTGACAGAATGTTCCGTATTTATTTTTTTACAGACTACTACTACAACAACAACTATGTCTACTACTACTACCCATTCCTGTGAATTTACAGCACCATTGTTATATGAACTACTTACTACGTTATATACTACTACTACTACGTCTTCTTCTACTACTACTACATCTTCTTCGACATCATGTCTTCTTCTACTACTACTACATCTTCGACATCATGTCTTCTTCTACTACTACTACGTCTTCTTCTACTACTACGTAAAATTATGGCACATTAGGTACTGTATTAATTTGACAGAATGTTCCGTATTTATTTTTTTACAGACTACTACTACAACAACTATGTCTACTACTATTACCCATTCCTGTGAATTTAAAGCACCATTGTTATAGAATCAAGGCTCTTTATTTTCTGAATAGCAACCTATTCAGCATTAGAAGTCCATATAACTGCAGTTGTAGAAACTCGCATACAATGACAAAACACAGCGCTGGTGAATACTGAAACTTTTATTGTGTTATTATCCATTGAGGACGGATTAATGTTTGTCACACACAGAAATGGCTAATACTGTGCAGGGTTTATGACTTCACCTGCTGACCCTTACAACCTCAATTCATCCCTCCTGCACCAGTCAAATAAATTAAATAGATACATACACGAATACACATTAGAACTTTACATGTTTATAGCAATTGAAAAAAAAAAAAAAAAAATACAGATCACAATAGATAAATATAAAGCACAGTAAGTGAACACATAAGGGGGGGGGGGGGGCATGTTTCAAACCGCTATTGTAAGTTTATACATTCAGCTGGGATTCATTTGCTTTAGTACACAAAGGTCAATCATCTTCATGAAGGCGTTATCACATTCTTCAAATTTTCAAAGAATAATTTATAACATCAATTAAACATTTAAATGGCTGCTGGTGCTTAGTGTGTAAATGTTTCAGCACACAAACATACAAACAGAAAAAGGTTACATTTTTGTAAGACCTAAAAATAGTTACCATTATTCCGGTTTACATTCAAATAACTTGATTTTCAAATTCTACGATGGTTCTGTGAACAAGTTAAGCATGCAAATGTGTATAAAACCTACTGTTTGCACCAATCATTTCGTCCTTACGATCAAAAGTCAGATCTCATTTAGTAAAATGTAGAAAAAAAATAATAAAAGAAACCAAAACTCCAGTGGAATTCTCTTTTAAATCAAAGACACATTGCTTTAAGACAACAATCAGTAGTTAAGAGTTGATTTAAGGGAAAAAGATGGGAGTTTTTGGAATGCCTTTTCTTGCCAATGCACTTGTTTCTCAGTTCATTAGAGCACGATTCACAGCCAATGCACAGTTCATTACACTTCAAATGAAACCATAAGCGAGAACTAACGTCGCAGAATTACAAGCAGCACGGATAAACCTACAATGCCACAGTGAGACGCGCCATCAAAAAAGTGGCGTAGTGACATTTAAAATGCACAAGGATCCTAGATTTCTTCTAAACGTGTATGGAACATCGTCAGTAGATTTCTGAGAGGCTGAAAGCATATGTACTGCAGAAGGCTGACAAAGTAGAAACCTAGAAACCCCCACAGGCTTCGCTTTAAAGACATTTGTGTGCGTCACAGTTAATCTAAATAGTTATTCGCATCATATTCCCCATTTTTTAACACAAACCCCTTCCGATTGACTTCTCCGTTAACATTATCTGGATTCCGTCCTCACAAACCCTTTGAAATGAGAATACAGTGAGCAGCTCCTGCTTATTTCTCGGGGTGGTTGACCTCGTCCTTCATGACCGGGAGCCAGGGAGGAGAAAGCTCTGGGATGTTCTTCTTGGCCTGGTTGAGGTGGGTCATGGCGGTGTACAAGCTGCCCCTGGAGTTCTGCTCAGGGTAGTACATCTCCAGAGCCGCCGGGGTGCAGTGTCTGTGCTAGATTACAAAGTAGACGTTTGCAAATAAAAGGTTAGCTGGGAATACATTAACTAGTGTGGAAAAGGTCAGGCAGGTTCTCTAATAAATCAAACGTAAAAGGTGAATGTCACGGAGCTCTGCATTCCTGTTGATATAGCATCAGCGAAGGGGACAAACCGCTGAAACACTTCCATTTACACACAAATACATTTGGGGAAATCAATTGTGTATAAGTGAACAAAGTCTTTCTATCTCCATCTTTTCCCAAGAGTGCTGAGTTGACGTGAAGCCCTGAACATACAATTTAGCACATTGTCTAACAACAACAAAAAAACCCTTCAAGAACTACTTCTAACTATTTCTGTACATTAATGCTAATTTTCGTAATAATACTAGCTTTCAGTATACTGAATAATGCATAGTAAATACTGTAAAACACACACACACACACACACACACACACACACACACACACACACACACACACACACACACACACACACACACACACACACACACACACACACACACACACACACACACACACACACACACACACACACACACACACACACACACACACACACACACACACACACACACACACACACACACACACACACACACACACACACACACACACACACACACACACGAATCCGGAAAACTTGCTTAAACACATTGATATGCATGCTATGTATGTATATATGGACACACACACACACACGCACGCATGTATGTATATAGAAATCAATGTTAAGTGGTCTCTTAATTTTTTACATATATGCATAACAAACATATCAATGTGTTTAAGCAAGTTTTCTGGATTCCATTTGAACAATTTAAGAAACATTTTAATAATCAAAAGCGCATGTCTAATTAATTGAATTCATAAAAACATCCATTTATCAATTAAAAATATAATTATATTTCTAAGAAACATTTTAATTAATAAATTCTGTGTTGTGTATTTTTATTTTTTTGGCAATCAAATGAAGGCATAAAACATTTATTTAGTTGATATTTTAAAACATATGAAATTAACCAAAAAGTGCTGCACAAAAAAATAAAGTTTTAATAATAATGTATTATTGATAATACTAGTGATAGTATTATTATTACATTGAGATGGGTCATTTACAAATAAAGCTTAAAAAAAAAAGCTTTTTTCATCCTTTCAAATCTGATGTAATGCATATTTTGAGCCATGAACAATGTGTTTGAACAAGTTCCAGTTGTTAAATAACATGTCAAAGTGTTTAAACAAGTTTTTTTGCCTGTTTTTATGAAAGGCGGTGCAACCAAATACTTGTATGTAATATTCTAATTGCTAGACAAATGTTTTCATTGGCATTTGTCTTAAAGTGGTGGGGGCCTTGAGCGGCGCTGTGCACATACTTGTGCTTAGGGGGGTGGGGGGAGTTGACATATTTGATACAAACTAATTGATACATTTAGATAAATAGATTTCATACATTATAGCATATTATTATACAATATTTCCTGCTGTTGTCACTTGACTCCATTTACTTTACATCAAAACAGGGTCAGAAATAAGACAAAATTGCAGTTGTTACACACTTAAATTATTTATCCCCCAACACAAAGCCTTAAAATCCCCTTATTAAAACCTCGCTCCTTTTAGCGTGATCGTCCAAATGAGTCCAATTTAGCGATGACTTGATGAGTGGCTATCAGCGTTTCTACCTAGCTGTTGCCGATACCTAATTTTACACAGGAAAAAAAGTCATGAAAAAAGCTGTTGTCGAGTGATGGGGCTAAACGCACATGATCATTGTCTTAAAGGTCCCGTTCTTCGTGATCCCACTGTTCAAACTTTAGTTAGTGTGTAATGTTGCTGTTAGAGCATAAATAATACCTGTAAAATTATAAAGCTCAAAGTTCAATGCCAAGCGAGATATTTTATTTAACAGAAGTTCCCTTTCAAAGCCTACAGCGAACGGCCGGCTTGGACTACATCCTGGTACTTCCTACATAAATGACGTCAGTAGAACAGACTAACCTCCGCCCACAAGAATACGCGAAAAAAGGGGGCGTGGTCTTGTTGCTGTCCCACGTGGAGAAGAGGACGTGTCGCGTGGAGAAAAGGAATTGTTGCGTTTGAGTGTGTTTGTCGCCATGTTGTCGAGACGCTGTTATTTTCATCCCGGAGTCAAATCACCTTTGTTTGGCTTTCCCAGGGACGCTGTAGAGATCATTAAGCGCATATATATCTCCCGTTAAGAGGCGTGACCTTTCCACGTGCGCCAAGCTGCTGTCGAATCACAACACGGGAACCGCTGGCACAATCAGAACTCGTTACGTGACAGTGAATACAGCGGTACACAGATAAGTAAATTGTGTTAAAAATACAGTTTTTTTTACACGCGTAACATGAACACGTTATATTGCACACTGTAAACACAATCAAAGCTTCAAAAAATCACGAAGAACGGGACCTTTAAAAGGTGAGTTAAAGATATAAATATAATAATGTACACTTATTCATGCGTTTCTTCTTGATGTGAGTTTTTTTTAGGATTTAGTTGAATGATTATGAACACAAGGTTAACCATAGAAAACCAAATTTATATTTATTGCATTAATAGGCACTATCAATTAAACTAAAGCTAGCATGGAGGAAGCCTATGTATAATTACAAACTAAAATCGCTGTGACTGTTTTCTATTTCTAAAGTAAGCACTCAAATAAATGTGTGTGAAAGTTTCTGCAGCGACAGCTCTCTGACGCGATGTTTTACGTCAGTGTCTGAATTCCTCGCTTCATTTCATTCACTCCTTGCTTATAGTGCACTCAACTGCCATGCACTTTATAGGGATTAGAGAATTATTAAACAAGTGAGCGATTTCGGACACAGCAACAGAGTCGACACCGAGAGTCGATTCCTGTGCTGGAGTCGACCCCGACTCTGGGGCTATTCAGAGTCGAGGAATCGACTCTTTTGGAGTCGACTCCCCATCACTACTGATCATAGACAAACGGGGAGAAATTAGTTGGCCTATCTACCGCACACTGCAAAAAATGACTGATTTTAACTGTAAAAAACTGTGAAAATGTCTGTCATGGATTTGCACTGAATTGATTCTCAAAAATACGGAACAAAGTGCGTTCCGTATCAGTTCAATACGGAACAAGACTTTTGTGTGTCAAATACGGGACGATTCCGTATTATACGGAACGGTTGGCAACCCTACTTGTGCTGTTTATTGTTTATAAATCACAAAATGTGTGTGATGAGGTATAAATATCACGTCTGTCTGGTCGACACAGGTGTGTGTTTTAAATGTTTGAATTCAGTTATGAAGAACGATGGATTGGAGGTGCTTTATCTTTGCTTTGTAAACCTTTCCTGTGGTGAGGACAAAATCAACTTTGGCGAAAAGTGGTGGAGACATGTCCCACCCGTCCCAATTACGCCTATGCATGTTTTTCAATGATCTCAACAGCTTTAAAACTACTGATATTTATAAAAATGTGTTTATATGAAAGATTTCAAACCTAAAATGATGCCATAATAGGTTTTTTTTTATTAAGACTTTATTAACTATTTAGATTTTAAATAGTTTTCTCAGTCTGTTCATTTGTTCGGACAGTTGCAGCACCTGACATTTTGGGGTTTAAGATAACAAAACATAAAATAATATGCATTATTTAAACGTACTAGTGATAAAAATGGATTCAAACTTATTTTATAGAATAAAGTGATAAATGTCATGAATTTATAAAACTATTTTAAAAGGAAATAATGCACTTGGACACAAAATATAGGGTGTGTGTGTGTAAAATGGCAAGTAAAACCAAAAACATATTTATACAAATATTTAAAATAGTAGTATGCAACATTATGTTGCATGTTTAATTCAATGAGTGGCCAATCATCTCATTTTTGCATATTAGTATTTTTAATAAAAATATTTTCTTGTCAGTATGATTCATTGATACATTGCATTGTGGGATACACTGTAATCCACGTTGTGTGGTGTAAAATACTCATTTGAGAAAATCTTACTTTCTGTAATACAGACTATTTGCATACTGTGCCACATATACATACTATAAA
Organism: Romanogobio albipinnatus; assembly: GCA_023566225.1. NCBI lineage: Eukaryota > Metazoa > Chordata > Actinopteri > Cypriniformes > Gobionidae > Romanogobio > Romanogobio albipinnatus. Next base: position 59,578,321 of record CM042241.1, on the reverse strand, counting down.
ATTAAAGAGAAGTTTGGCTGTATAATATTCTGAATTTTTTTTTGTCAATGTTAAAAAAAACTAACTAAGAGCTGACAGAATTTATAGACTCTCAATATGGCTCTGACTGACTATTTCTTTGGAATGCAGACTATGAAAGGTTTATTAGATTTCCAATTTGTAAAACAGATGCTTAGAAGCATAAAGTGACAGTTGAGCAAAGAGTGCTCATGGTTACTCAATCATCCCACAACAAAATCATAGAAAATAAGGTGTTTTGTGACAGAAAGACGTCAATCAAGAGACGTCAACATGCCAAAGCTTCCATAAACCTCATTCCATCTTAACAAGAGGCAATTTTCCCGCTCTTTAAGTTAGCAACGCTACATTAGTGTGGCACGCTAATTACGGCAGTGGTATCTGCATCAAAGGGGGAGAGGTGGAAACCCCTGCAGGCCTTAATCACAGTTTAGTCATGGTTAAGACTAATTAAAGACATTCTCACACTCCGCCAAAGCTTTAGATGCAGTCTAAAGTCTGAGGATCTGCAGCTAAGCCGTACTGAGCCGTACTGAGCCGTGAACAAACGAACATCACAAAAACAAAAGATGCAGTTAAAACTTAATCCCTCTACTCCAGAACCTAGTAAGCTGCCTAGCAGGGCCGTGCACAGACATTTTGAGGGGCAGTGGCCCAAACCAAAAAAAGGGGCACTGGGGTGAGGTGGCATTGGGGCAAGGATTGGGAGCTTGTCCATACAAATGATCCATCTTACTCTTACTAGTCAGTCAAAACAGTTTTGATCTAATTCTGTGTCTATCGAAAATAGTGATATGACATTGTATTATGTCGAATATCCAAGTTTTTGTGTCTATTTGTTAATGAAGGATTTGTGGACACAATGTTTTTGGCTTTGTGGAGTCAATGTTATAGCTTTCATTTTGAAGAAAAAACATAAAATTACACTCTTCGGGTAAGATGACCCAACCATATTTGGCACAGAAGGCCCCAAGTGGCATGTTGTTACTGGTGTTATTGTTTTTTCTTTTAATTTAATACTTATGAAAATATTAAATAATAGCCCCGTTAATTACAATGAGTTAGATGTACATTTCAGGCATCTTCACTTCCAAACTTTTAAAACCTATAGGTTAATTGAGTGATTTCTATTATGACAAAATCTATTATGTTTTTTTTTTTATTATGACATATCTTCAATTAAAATATGGGCAATTAAATAAGTAAATATTGATATGCTTGTACATAAGTCATAAAAAAATACCTTTCAGATGATTATCTTTTACTGGGATTCAGACTTTTTCTTTGATCAGTTATTCCATTATTCGACTAAATTGTCAAAATAAAATTAAGTAGATTATTTTTAGTATTTTACATTATGACACGGAAGATGTATAGCCTAAATAGTAGCTAATAAGAATGATATCAAAAGTAATTTATATATTCTGCAACAGTTTATGGGTTATTATACGAAATTAGGCCTATATATATTCTACAAAGTGTGCCATCGACAGCAAAGTTGATGTTATTTATATTAGATCAAACTTGATTAGACAAGAATTATAATTCTCTTCCAAGAACGTGTATTTTGTACAAGTTGTTAGCACTATTAGAAGATCAGGAACAAAATAATACTCACAGAAATACAAAAACAAACTACCAAATTACTAATTCCACGGATTGTAACGCATACTGTTAATATGACGACATTCTGGAACTGTCGTCTCCGCTTTCCAGATTTCCGCGCACAGACTCTGAGTGACTCTGGGGAGCGAGCGGGATTCACACGGGAAAACACGGGAGGGGATTCGCGGAATCGGTGGATCTTTAGCGGAGGGAAAACAGAACACTTTTAGCGAGGATGGGTAGCGACCATAGGCCTGCGAGAGGGGCACCTCAGCTGATGAGGGCAGAGGGGCAGTGGCTCTAGCCACCGGGCCACCCCCCTGTGCACGGCCCTGCTGCCTAGTGCCTACTGCTTATCTTAACAGAAATGGACATTCATAAGGTTAACAGTATCTCTGTGCATCACACAAACAATATGTTCCTAATATAATACAATAGTCAATACATGCATTGATAGATACAATATAACTGTGTAGAATATATATAATCATATATAATGAATGAATCAGTGTTTTTGACTTGGTTAGGGTTAGGGTTAGCTTGGTTGCTTGAATGATTCAGTTACTTATGAAGACATGACATTAGTTAAAAGAATGATTCAATGACTCACTCAAATCTGAAATGGCATACTAGTAGGTCTAGTAGGTACTACATTTGGTGTGAAACTTACTTTCTTACTGTATAAATAGTATGTTCTATTAGGGCTGGGTGATGTGGCTAAAAATATTATCATGATATTTTTTTCCCCCTATGAAATCCGTTTAGTTTTTTCCCAAATTCATTTTTTTCCGTTTAATTTTTTCTGGATTACGTTTTTTTCTTCATTTTAATGGTTAAATTAAATTTTACTAATAAAAATCATGAAACTTATACAATTTAACATCAATTTATTACAAGTTTAACAAACAAAAAAAATACATGTCTAGGGCTCTATGAAGTGCCTTTTATTTTTTTCCCTCAAGTTCATTTTATTTTTACCAAATTCTGTGTTTTGTGTTTTAAAGGGGTCCTGAACTGTGTTGTTTTATTGTTTTATGATGTTTCCTGGGGTGCACTTATAATGTTAGAATGCTTTTTATGTCAAAAATTGTCATAATCTAGAAATAAAAGGCATTTTTCCTGCCCTGATTTTAGCCCTCTGCTCTGAACGCTCTGTTTGAAGGGGCGTGTCCGCTGTGAGACTTCAGTGTAAACGCCCACTGCTGTGATTGGCTAACATCTTTCCATTTGAAATGGTATTACTCTCTCTTTTAGCGCGTTTTTACTATTACAGCTCTCATGGTTAACTAATCGTGAAAAGTGTTGCATTACATTTAGATCTATGGCATTATATTAAGATCGTGGGATGAAAGGTTGCAGAGATGATCATTGTAGCCGATCACAGACATGTTGAGCACAAATGCAGTGATCTTGTCATTACAACTCGATTTCTGTACACTAACGGATGCTTTCATCTTCACTAACAGTGCAAACGTGATATAGTTAAGAGATTCGCTGAATAAAACGGGAGTCACTGATAAACGCGGCAAAGTTGATAAACTCGCTGATAAACTCTCCTGTTTGATTGACAGCTCCAACAATTGCAAAGGGAGATTCTTTGATCGCTTTCTTTATAGAATTTATCACCGTTAAATAACAGATTATTTTCATCATACTAAGAGAAACAACGCGAGTTGACGTTTAGTCACTGGTTTGATTTACTGACACACAGACAAAAATCATCTGACTACACATGAATCAATCACCACATTTCAGATCAGGCATTAGAATGAACAGTTACTTACATGTTGCATTACTGTCGAGCCCAGGCACTGCACAATACTTTGTAATCCTCAACGGCATGTTTATCTGGTTTAACACTAGGCCATTGTTACATGCACGAATCGGTGGGTGGGGCTAAACAGGCAGTGATGAAGTAGGCGTTGATCTTCTTCTGTTGAGGCGGTGCTTCACTACACTCAGACGTCACAGCATGGTACATTCTGAAATCGATCGTTTGCTGGGCCTGGTGTCTATAAAAGCTTTTCTTTGACTTACAAGGAAGTTTTCAGCTCTGAAACTTACAGGATATTCTTATATCACGATGAACTTTTATATATCAAAGGCTGAATGAAAAGTTGATTTCTTAATTCATGACCCCTTTAAGTTTTCTGGATTCCATTTTAACTGTGTGATCCCATTTTAATAACCAAATGTCTAATTAATTGAATTAATAAAAACAACAATTTATTAATTTAAAAATAACATTTCATTTCTAAGATTTTAGTTTTTTATTATACATAGTCTTTTTGCGGTTTAAAATTCACAGACACTAGTCTATATCGCAATTTGATTTAAGTGTACTGACCTGCTTATTATTTGTTCATAAATTTTTACAAATTCCGTGAAATTCCGCGTTAGAGTAAATTCCGTTTTTAAGACTGGATTCCACGATTCAGTCCATGTTTTCTGCAATGCGAAAATCACATGGCCCTACATAATCATACAATACCGATTTAGAGCCCCATGAATCCATTTTATTTTTCCCCAAATTGTGTTTTCCTTTTTATTTTTTGCAATTCTGTGTTTTATGATTTAATACAAATGTATATAAACTTGAACCATTTAAATCAAGCTTTTAAAAATGTACTGACATGAAAATAACAAAATTAATTTACAACAAAACATTGCATTTTATTTTTTGGTCGGATGCTGCACAACATAAATTTACACATGTAAATCATGGATGAAAAAATATCTTGGTTGTATGATATTCCTTAGAAATAATAATAATCATAATAATATTACTACTTTTAGAAGTACATTAAGTCTACAGTAGTTGTTATATTTCAGGTCATAATTTCTTGAAGTTAAACCAAACTTTTATTTTGAAGGTTTGTCATGGATCACTTATTGTTGCGCTTATATCATGCGATCTCGATATGATATTGTATATCGCCCAGCCCTATGTTCTATATAGTATGAATATGGGTGGTAGTATAAATAAAATTCGAGCATACTACATTCTACCAGCATTAATTCCAGAAATTCTGTCCAGAATTCCACCAATGCACAGTGCTGTTGTATTAAAGATAACATGTATAATAATTTTGTGTGTTACTGGCAGCTATACCACCATTATGAGATGCTTCCCTCACCGTGAAAAAGTAGGATACGCGCTTGAGGTAAAAATCATGTTGCGATGTCATATGGGTGGCAACCACTGGCTAGTGCAGACATTAGCTCAATGAAGTGTGTGATCGGGCATCTACATTTCAGAGCAAAAATGGTTTATAAAGGTAGACCACAGATGATCTCTATCAGCATGGACAGAGCTAGTGTGTTTGCGCTATACTGGGTACCTGGAGAACGAAGCCCTCAGGGCAGCCGAGTTGATCGTACCACAGCGCTTTATACATGACCAACAGCAGCAGACACGCCAGGAACGCCAGGGTAATAATAATCAACCCAGTCAGCTGGAAAACAGACACTCACACATGTATTCATGCCTTCTACTTTTATTTATATTCACATTTTTGTATTACCCTCACAAACAGAGAGACAAATGCAAGTAGATTGGGCTTTGTTTAGGATGAGAGTGTGCTTTACCTTGAGCTTCTCTGACATCTCATCATAAAGGTTTATGTTTAGCTTCTTCATGCTGGGCAAATACATCTTCCTCTTCTTCTCCTTCAGCTGATACTCTGTTGTGGTTTTCACAATCACCTACAGAGCCAGAGGGAAAGAATGAACGATTAAAATACAATCAACACAATGAACAAAATGAGAGCGGGCTGGGAAGAAACCACACGAATGGATTCGCTGCGTTCATAATGAGCATTAGAAACGCTAATGGAAAAGTAGCTGTGTTTTCGAATCTCATAGCTGGTTTCTAGCTGGTCAACCAGCTGTCATGTTCCAAAAGATTGAGATTGTATGTCAGTCACAACATGGTAGGCAATGAGTCGAAAAAAATTAAATAGTCAACATTACATCCTAACCAAGCCTTATATGCTTTTAAGGAAGTAGGGCTGCATGATGGGCGCATCCACGAAAGTCTAAATGCAACGTTTAACCATCATAGAGGAAAGTCTATTAGGTCTTATCAGTTTGAACATTCAAGCGATTTTAAACTATTCAAGACTCTTGCATTCTCTTCCACATCCATTTGTGCTTCAACGGACACATGCAAAATTAAGTCAAAATGTCACTTATGGCTTACGGGAACGTAAACAATTGAGAAAGAAAATGGATTTGTGCATTCAGTCTTAAAGTGACAGCAGCCTAATATACCCGCTGCAGTCTATGTCAATAACCCTTGAATGCATGAATGTTTCGTCAATCATTATTACATTGGGTCTTTAGCAACCCGGATCTATATCGAACACGGGTGGATCTCTACCTGTCGCAATAATATAAAACTCTCCTGATATTAGAGTAAAAATTACAGAAGAATAAAATAAAGCATATTTTGTTGCTTTTTGGAGCTTGGAAGGGTTCAGTTTGAGCAGATGTTTTATTCCATCATCACTGTCCTCGTTAGAGCTCATTTCCCAGTACATTCAGCATATGGATCATATTCGCAATCTCAAAACGATCATTTTCAACATCAATATTTTGATCGCTGACAGCTTCTTCACCAGATCCACGATCAGTGACAGTGACAGTAATATTTGACTGCGTTCAGTTCTTGCTCTGCAGTAAATCTCTGAGCCATTTCAGGTTTTGCTGATGATTCTTCCTATTCTGTTGTTTTCTGCCTGCAGTAACTATGAGTGAAATATCAAATATTCAATTATTGTTGTGCAGAAAAAAAATATATACTCACACTGTTACACACCTCGGGTCATTAGAGACCCTATACAATGAATGGGAAAACAGGCACTCTTTTATTATTCTTTTTCTTGTTATATTGTTTATGATGAATAGATTGAGGAATACTAAGAAGGTTGATGTCTAATTTTAAAAAAATTATGAAGACCAGAGGTATGCATTTAAGGGTTAATGTTAATCAAACAACAAAATACAAAGAGAAAGTCCCTTTTGTAGCTTTAACAAAGTTTAATTTTATTTAAAGGGGTCATGAACTGGCTTTTTAAATTTTTTTATACTGTTGTCTGAGGTCAACTTTGCGTGGTTTTTACATTCAAAAACATCATAATCATTAAGTAATAAGCTATTTTCTGCCATGGTTTTGAGGCTCTCTCAAGACACGCTCAGTTTTGATGGGTGTGCCGCACTGAAGACTTGGAAGTAAACGCCCCCGGCTAGGATTGGATAAGATTTACATATTTAATGAGCTTCTGCTTCCCCTGTCAGTGACAGCGTGTGGCAAACGGCAACCGGAATGAATCGCCCAGCCCACAGCCAGTGCTCGCAAAATGTCTTTATCAAACAAACAATGATTTATCTCTTACTCACCCTTGGAATTATTTTTGTTTATTAACGTTACTTGGCCCGCCCGATCGGCACAGGCATGCACGCGCACACAGTGTGCTAAGGTATGTTCTGTTAGACACGTACACATAATCCATAGATATCAAACGATCTGTTACAATACAATACTATCACATAAAAAAAACTTTTTTTACTCACATTTGTGTGTTGCTGTGTTGCATCCTGTCTGCAAATCCAGTCTCTTGTTTACAAACGACTCCGTGGTTAAATTAACATACATGCAATGTCTTCCCCACGTGAGCTGGATATTCATTAAAAATAAAGTTCATCCATGCATTCATAATATTGGAATCCAAAAAGCTTGTGGTATGTTTACTGCTTAGAAATCTGATGCTGTTTAGCTCTATGCTGCTCTTAGCTGTCACGTTAGTGGCGGGGCTACAGAATCAGGCGTTGTTCTTCTTCTGTTGAGGCGGTGCTTCACTACACTCGCACGTCATAGCCGGGCACATTCTGAGATCGAGCGTTTGCTGGGCCTGGTTTCTATAAAAGCTTTTCTTTGACTAACAAGGAAGTTTTCAGCTCTGAAACTTACAGGATATTCTTAGATTACCACAACCTTTTATATATCAAAAGCTCAAGGGAAAGTTGATTCCTCAATTCATGAGACCCCTTTCATTTATACAGTGAAGACTATGCAGTGTTACTTCACATTTAATTATTCTATTCTGTACCTGATTACAGTTAAACTTACAAATGAAATAAACGGTTATGTTTTTTCATGTATCTTTATTCTATTGTATTTATCCATGCTTGTAATTTGGTTATTATTTTCTATTTCCAAATAGAGCTATTCATGTCAACTGGTGAAATTGTTTTCATATCGCAATGTTTTTTTTTTCCCAATATCAAAGCCCTAAAATGATGCCAAATTTAGGATTCATCAATTTGAGTGGATGTTAACTTTTACATGGATTTCTTTCTACATTTACTTCCTAAAAACTAGAGCAGTAAAGACTGAATGTATTACGAAACATTTCTTCAAGCATGTTTCATGCCACTTTAAAAGTAAAATACCCAGTGTGTATCACTTAAAATGTGTTCAGTTTTATCTGAAACAGAGGAATGTGAATCTCGCAAAATTTTATTACATCGGTTATTGTACCAATCGTGGCAGTTCGGACATTAAATGTTCGGTTAATGTCACTGAAAGGTTAATGCACTGAAATCGGTTAACCCCCATATACTACACCCCACTCTAAACCTAACCGATAGTGTTGACAAAAGCAAATGGGAGATAAAACGCTTTCGCTGAAGCTACCATGCAATTTTAGCTTGATTCTACAAGTCGTGCATCCTCAAGCGTCACAAGTGACATACTATACCAGTTGAGCTTCAGAGCAGGTTAACTACATCAGAAAGGCCAAGTGTTTTGAGGTCTTAACATAGTATTGTGCAAGGAACCATGTGAAAATAAGTCTTTATTAATTCAATAATCAGCCCCTTTAATCATAAACTGCCACTAGTGTTCATTTCAGCTGGAAACTAAAGCGAATTGCATGTATATGTACATTTTTGGAATTTCACAAAAATGTTGGGAGAGGCACATTTTTCCAGCGACACAGGATGTTACTTCAGCACATTAAAAATGCAGCGAGCGAGCTCCTAATACTATATCATTTGTCATCTTTTAGATGAGTCATTGCAAAGTTCAATCCAAACTCTGCTGTGCATTTCCACCCGTTGCACTTGCCTCCTACAGAGCTAAGAATAGATACAAGCCATCTGTGAGTCCTGACATGAGCGTTTGCAAAGCCTTTCGGTGACAAAGTGTATCATACTCCGTGACAATGAATCTTGATGGTGCCACATGAATTCCTTCTTTCATGCCAGGCTATCCGCTAGGATCTAACAGGGTGGTTTCTAGCATGTCTTTGATGGTATCAGCGATATGTCTGCCGGTGCACCTCCGGTCTCCTATGACATTCTTCCCGCAAAGTAATGAATAACAGAGGTGCGTCGCTGTCTTTTAATATGGCGCTATGTGTGGGTTCTTCTCTCTAATGCATGAATGATAATTACCTTATCAGGGAAAGGCTGCTGTAGCTGGCCGACCTCCAGCGGAGTGATGAGGGGGATGTTGTCGAAACCATCCTCAACCGACGGCTGTCTCGTCACCTTTTCCGACAGGTTACTGCCTAGTTTCACCATATCTGAAGCAAACACACACAATATATGCAAATTAACCCAAAAAATGTACTGTAAAATATCCAACTGAATCTTAAAGGGGTGGTAAACTACGATTTCACTTTTCTAACTTTAGCTCGTGTGTAATGTTGCTGTTTGAGCATAAACAACATCTGCAAAGTTACAATGTTCAAAGTTTAAAGCAAAGGGAGATATTTGCTTTTAAAGAAATCAATTTCTAAGGACTACAGCAAACGGCCGGTAGGGACTACTAGACATTCCTCCAGGGTCTCTGACATCACCAGCCCCAATATTTACATAAACCCCTCCTCCGAGAATATTAAATAAGGGGGGACGAGGCCATTTTGTATCGCCGCAGGGAATAGTTGTTGTGGTAGGCTAGTTAGTAGGCTGGAGTGTTGTTGCTGCAATGCAGACGAAACGCTGTTATTTTCATCCGGATTGCAGGTCCACTCCACGGGGGTGTGTTGCAGTGCATTTAACATGCAACATGTTATGTGTGTGTATGAGAGAGGGGAACAGGTCTCATTTGCAGCAGATATATGCTGCCCATCATAAATCAAAGCACGAGACAGACAGGGGTCGGAGGAGAAGACTGGAAAATGTGACATAATGGGCAATATTCGTCTGTATTTGACGAATTCAATGATTTTAATGCAGGATTCGCACAACGGCTTGTCCTGAAAGATGGATTTAAAAACAGAAGCTGTTTACGGGCCACAAGCTGTAAGTATGATTTATTTTTCGTCAATGCGTTTTCCTGTAATAGTTCGTATTGTTAATTGTACGTTGTAGCAAGGAAGTACACAGATGACAACACTGTTTGGCTCTGCAAACCAGTTTGTTAAATGCTCATTCATACTTAACGTTATCCGACAAACACCTAACGTTACAAACGTTTTTTTAAAATCTCAACAGCAAACTTGGCATCTGTAGCCGCGTTTCCATTACAGATTTGCGCAAAACTTTTGCGATATTTTCTAAAAGTCGATAAAAAAAAATTGCGAAATGACGGTGTTTCCATTAACTATTGTTATGCGACTAAAACCATTTTTTTCCTCTCGTGATAAATCATTCCAAAAATCATGCTAAGCATGTTGTTATGTTTATGTATATCCCAGCCACCGCGCGCCGTTATTATTAATGAGACGTGTGGGTTATCCAAGCTCCTTATACTTGAGCGGCACACATGAGGTGTTATGATAAATTGTGGCATTTTTTATTCTATTGTTTTTTATAAGTTTAATAAAGAACTCATCTTCTGTCCAAACACCATCATCTATAAAGAATTAGACTTTTACATACGCAGGTTATTGTGACGCATTGCCACATACAGAGACGAGCGAAATGTTTGAATTTGATGGTGTAACTCAAAAGGTTTTTTTTTACCACTTCGTTATTTTGGCTTGGAATTTGGTTTGTTGTAAATATAAACTGAATTTAGAAATGCTTTTGAAATGAAAAACTTTTCGTTTAATAAACAAAATATATTTTTGAAATGAAGACAGCATTTGGAGTGGAGTGCATAATAATCCGTGCAGAGTCCACGGCCTTTGCTGTTATTGAGTGTACACAAATAAAAGTAGACAGTTTACTGTTTATAATTACGTCTTGCACTTAGCCTGTATAGTGTTATCTGTATAGTTAGGCTATGTCTAAATATTATAATCTTTTAATTTCATATGTTGATTATGAAAAGCGAGCAGCATGAGTAAGGCACATAATCAGATGCGCATATGTCCGGGGACATGGATTGAGCATTTGATTAAATTGTGTTTTCTAGAAAGTCTTAATTTAAAATTAATTTCGTTTTGTATAAATTATATTTTAATTTTGATCAATGTTTAATCAATTATTTGGCTGTATATTTAATAAATAAGAGGCAAAAGATCGTCGGGAATGGATTGACGTGCTGGCCTGTTTCCTCAGTCTTTGAGCAAGGCTGAAACTAGTGTCTTTCTGTTTTAATACATTTCTTGAATATATGTCTTAATTACAGTAGGCCTGTAGATAGTTGTGATATTTGTGGATGCACCGGAGTCCGTCATTATAAAGTTATGCCACTTTCCTTATTAGGAGAAAATATATGTCGTTTTAACGACATAAGATCTCGTTATTAGACATACTTGAGTGGGAAAAAAATAATATGTAGGCCCTGTGTGAGAGCAATGCGTGACCGTACCAGCTGACTTGTAAATGCGAAAAAACTGTTTCCATTGCAGTTTTGCAAAAATGTCCTTTTTCGAATTGCCTGAAAAACCACCTCATGCGAGCGTAAAAACCTTTTTGCGATATATGGGAGTTGAGAAATTGACGCGTTTCCATTGAGCGTATTTTCGCAATTTCAATTTGCGCAATTTGAAGGGTAACGGAAACGCGGCTAGTGTAAATTATTCTTTGATTAGAGCTTTTATGTATTGTTTATCTACAGGCATGCTAAACATGGTTCTGTGTTTGATTTGGCTACTAGTAAAGCCAATGTTTAGTGTTCGTTCTGGCGACAGATATTTGGCAAATCGTTCTAAAAATACAAAAGTTTAGGAGCGATCACTATAGATCTGCAGTCAGGTTCTGCTCGATCATCTTCACTAAAATTGTCTGGGTCTGATTCGGGCTCAAATTGGTATTTTTATTGATGCCATTGTTTCTAATACTACCCAAAGCATAGTCTACCGTTAAAGGTTAGGGGCGTGACGTTTCCGACAAACGTGCACTAGGCGGTTAGCGAATCACAACACAGCTAACCAATCTGAGCCCATTGCGTATTTTTGAGGGACTGGCTTCATACAACCCGGAAACCATCAGACCGTTTTTACAAGGAGGGACAGAGCAGTGTAGAATAAAGGTAAAATATATGAGAAATAATGCAATTTTTTAAAAACGAAGCATGAACACATGTTACAGTGCACCCCAAAAATACAATCAAGCCGTCGAAAGAATGTGTTTTACCACCCCTTTAAAGCGCACTATTTTGTTGGCATTAGTGTCATATTTTTCATTAACTTACTGTTGATCTGGATTTGGACACTTGGTAGTGTGTGTGTGTGTGTGGTTAGAACTAATTGACGCTATTGCACCATTTTTCCTTCCACAGCATCATGTACCTGAGAGGATTTGTAATGCATCTGATATTACTGCATCTGTTGTTCGTTGACGTTTCCCATTTAGCAATAGTTAGTCATTATATATCTCTCCATTAAGTGGGTGTCTGAGGGGTCTGCTGTTGGAGCTCTGTGATGTTGTTACTCAGTTACTGTGAATCGTCGTGTCATTATGACTCAGAGCGCATGCACACACACTTACGACTGTGCTAATTCACCAACACACACTCTCACGCAGGTCTTACTCATTAGCCAACTGAGGAACACTACCGCTCCCTCTCATTATCTTCTTCTATCCTAATAGCCTATTATAGAGCTCTCTACAGAATGCAAAACACAATAATCACTAGTGATAGACGGAAATGTCAGTCATTTCTGTTATTTTCCGCACTGGCCAATAAGCTTGACTGATCTGTTAGCTTGACTGATCTGACATAGTAGCCCCTATATGCCATTCCCATAATTTCAATTACTATTTGAGTGCATTTAAAGTAAAGATTGTGTAAAAAGTTATAACTTATCTCTTTAATGTGTGCATCAAATAAACCCTGTTTACATGTAAACTATACTTTTGACCAAACATGTTCCATAAATCAATTAAATATTGTTATGTGTGGAAATAGTTTTTCCCACAGTAGGCAACATTATGTTGTAAAGCCACAATATGTAATTTTTTCGCCGCTAGAGGTCGCTTATTCGAAACAAAGGTGTAGCTTGATGATGCCTGGATTTCACGGAGCTTTTATTCATTTTCAGTCCATGAATGTATCCAAACACTTGCTCACCTGTCTAATAAAACACACAATATATTAAAGCGTCTTTGGTGTTTCCATGGTTTCTACAAAATAAAATCAAGGGTAATGCGGCTATGACTAAACAATATACATTACGCTATAATAATAATAATTGTATACTATACATTGTATATTATTATTATTATTATAGCGTAATGTATATTGTTTAATGCATGTTTAGTGTATATTGTTTAAAGTATATGTATATTGTAAGTATGTGTATATTGTTTAAAGCTGTGAGAACTACACTCACATTGTGTAAATTATTTATTGTTTATTGTAGTGTATACTGTGCTGTGAGTAATTGTGTGCGCATCAGGGGCCCGTTCTTCGTACCTCGCTAACTCAGTTAGCTGGATTTGATTGTTGACGATTTGGCATGATCTTGGATTGTTTGGTTCTTCGACGCTCATCCTGGACTTGCTGTCATAGCAACAGGTCTGTAAACTTAAACCTGCTCGCGAGCAGCTTATTTCATGTAAACAGGATTAGATTGCATCTTGAGGTGATACTTAAAATCTGTCCCAGCCACTTCTACTTTATTACAAGAGTTAATTACTGAACCAGGGGTAATAATCATTTTAAATAATAATAATAGTATATACATTTTAAATTGTATATGTATATGAGAATGTATATAATATTATAATGTTGTGTATAATACTATAGACACAGCCACTTGATTGAGCGATTTATTTGTGATGGAATAATTACTTTATAATTTTATTGGAGGTTTGCACACATGTTGTACAGTTAATCTGAGGCGTGCATTAATTTAAGTGATGACGGATATTATGGGATGGCTTGATGCAGCGCAGGAGATGCAGAGAATTTGATCTTGACCCTTAAGAAACTTTAATACTGTCACGTTACAAATCTGCTTCAAATTGAATTAAAAATTTAATTACAACATTGAAATAAAAATGTAAAGGGTGTACAAATACTGTATAAAATCGTGAATATAAATAATTGGTAATCATGTAAAAAAACAACAACAACAAAAAAATGTATCATTGATCTATTATAACTTTTATGTTGGTTTGGTCGTTTAGCTGTTTCCTTATAAAGGTCCAGATATTCGTGGGGTTTTTTTTGTGTAATTTGCCAAGTTTTGCCAGGTGGATTTTTTAATTATATGATGTCATTACGTTGCTGTCTTGACGCCAGCCAATCGCTGCATTGCTGATCATGGTTTCGAGTATCGATGCATCTGCCCTCTTCAGGGAAAACAAGAACGCGCAGTGATCTTAGATCATTTAATCCAGATATTTAAATCCAATCCGCAAATTCGTTTGAAGAACCAAATTAGCCAGACATCAGTTATCACGATTAAAAGATCTGGGATCTGTCAAATCATCTCAGATGTATTAAGCGAGGTACGAAGAACGGACCCCAGATGTGTAATCTGTTGTTGCTTAAATGTTGTACATGTCATGTCATGACTACTATGTTTGCTCGGACTGCACCTAAGAATGTCACCTACTGTTGCACTTGTGTATATGGTAGAGTGACAATAAAGTGATTTGATGTCATTGATAGGACACGCATGGACACGGTTCGTGTCCTGGATAAAATTGCTTATTTCTCTGGAACATTTAAACATAATGAAGTACACAAATCAACAAAATATATAACATTGTTATAGTGCCTTACATATTGTGCCTTTAATGCCATATAATATATAGATGCATAATTTATCATATTTAATATAATAGATGATCTAATTAGGTTGCATTCAATAGAGGTTTGCTGTTCTGACACAATCACTTCACGTGAAGCAGGCCTCGAAATGGGTGTATTTTATTGGCTCTTCCACATGAACACCTTATTGGCTCTATCAAGGTTATCCGAGATGTCCAACACATCCTCAGGATGTGTGTGTGTGTGTGTGTGTGTGTGTGGCATCACAGATTATGTCTGCGGTGTTTCTGAAACAATGTTTGACCACAGACCAACACACTGAAAAGCTAGTCAAATAATAAACGTTATAATCGATGATCTAGCACACAACCAGGGCAAACGGAAGCGTAAACGCGATTTGTAATTCATCACACGCATCATGCGCTCATAATGGCCCATCATTACGCAACAGCTGCGCGTTCACTGAGATAGTATAGGTCCGAAAAATGATGAATGTATTTCATTCTTACGATGCACTAAAATAATTTTCGATTGGGAAAATATAATCAACGGAATAAATTCTGTTTCCTACCGTTTTTTCCTAATCTTAGCCGCTGGCCAGAGGTTTACACACCACAAATGCGAAACGTCGGACATCGAATAATACACCCGACCATTTGCTATTAGTCGGAAATGAATAATGACATGAAATAAAGATACTCACTGCTTTCCCTGCGGTTGTCTTGTTGATGCTGATGCTGACGGAGCTTCTAGCTGTTAAAGGCTGTGTGTGTGTGTGTGTGTGTGTGCGCGCGCGCGTGTGAATCACTGAAGCGCATCCGCTGCCGTCGCTGCTGTATGATGTCAGCTGGACCGCAGAAGATAACTGGCTGATCAATGTGACACATTCCATTTTACACATGTTCGCAATTACTTTGAGCGTCTGTGGGCATGATTTATGTTATGAAAGGGCAGTAGACTAACATTTTCAGTGTTGCAAAAAGAGTCCTTGAGCTTTACGCGGATAAAAAAAGTGGTTTTAAAGCAAGTGATTTTTTTAATTAAATTATTTTATTAAATTATTTAATGTAACGATATGTATAAAATACGTTCTCAAAAGTGGGAATCGTTCAGTAGCCTATAATTATTTGATTTTATGTCTCGTCTACAACATAATTTCTTTTTCATTATAAGGTATTCTCTTATTATTTTTTTTGTGTGTGTCTTGCCTAGATGTTAAAATAGGCAAATAGTTACACATACATATGGAGGCTAGTTCACACAGGGACGTTTTACAAATTGAGGCAAAAGTTTTACAGAGACATAAAACAATTACTTACAGTTTTTCTTAATTCGCTTTGGTACTATTTTCACAAGAAAGGTGTACACTTTCAAAACTCATAGTGCGAATATCACAACATATCATCAAAAGTGCACTTTTTTCAAACATTTCAGCATATTTTCAATTGTGTTAGTACAATACACAAAACCATAATATTTCCTTTTCACCACAAAAAATAAGTGTTTCATCTATATAAATGTTTCATTCAAAGTAATTGCCTTTCATAAAGCTCTTACTATAAAACTTATGATTTGCATCTCTTCTCATTCAGTTTAATACATTTGTCTATTATTTAATCCACTGATCTTAATGGTTAATCAATCAATCATTCGGTACACCTGTAGATTTCTAGAGATATTGATTCTATATACATAGTTTCTACTTTGTTTGCAATTTCCAATATGGATAACCATATGTAATGAATTATTTGTATATTATAAGCGATTTATTATAACTACTATGTTCAAAAATGTGTGTATGTGTGTGTGGCCTGGCAAACTCTACATTGTGGGGACAAAATGTCCCCATAAAGATGGCAATATCCTAAATCCTTGTCCTTGTGGGGACATTGTTTGGTCCCCATGGCCATGAGGAAACAAGCTTATAAATACAGAATGTGTGTGGGTTTTTTTTTTCTTCTTTTTTTGGAAAATGTAAAAATGCAGAAAGATAGTGAACCAGACATGTGGGTGTGAGTGTGTATGTAAGTGAACATAGAGCAGAATAGAGTATAAGGAAAAGGAAATAGTCAATGACGGTGTAACATCAGACTGATCAGAAATGCATCAGATGAAGGGAGACAGATGGCAATGCATCAAATACAGCATTTTACATTACAGTATATGCCGTGTGATACTGTAAACAGATTACCATGGTAGAGACACATTACTGTACCTCACCCTAATAAAACTCAACTACAGTATAGATTCAGTCATATGGTACAGTGATAACATTTACTGTATTGGCAGCAAACTCTAGCCCAGAACCTCATGGCTGTCGTAACTTCATCACAACTTTTGATAACACACTGAATAGATACTATTACAAACGTTATCGATTCAATGACATAAGTTAGGTAATGTAAGTGTATTTTCTAATGAGGCATATGAAGCCTGTGTTACTGTAGATAATTCAGCAACGAGGGAGATTTGAAACATGTATCTTGCATTGTTTGCTGTTGGATGAACTGATTGTTAAAAGTACTAAACTGAACGAAGACCACACTGTTGTGTTTCGGTGATTAAACCAAATGTTCTCATTACATATTACAATAATCTTGCGTTTGAAACAATGATTATGTGGACTGAAAATATGTGCAACTGAATGAAAGCATTACATCAGGTTTTGAAACAATGACTAGCTGTATTACAAGTGTGATAAGTTTGGATTTTTGTACTACGAGTTTTGAAAATGTACACCTTACTTGTGAAAATAGTACCAAAGCGAATAAAAAAAACTGTAAATGCACAAAATAATCAAGGTACTAACACGATGTACTGTATCCTCAGGACAAGTGAAGAGAACTTTTTTTTAAACTTTACATTACATAATATTTGTTGGCCAAAGTAATAGGTTACTGTACGTGATATATGAATGTGAAGATCTAGAAATTGTTCTGTGTGAAAAATTAGGAATACAATTGTTAAAAGAATAGCAATCCTTGTCATATATATAGAATTTTGCTGCAATTTGTTTTTATCCTGAGATATTTTTCAGTAGCCTATTGAAATTTTGGCACTTGTGATTATTGTGATCATTTTATTATCTCGAGTATGCAGGACACATGCTGTGGATTTACTAAACGTGATGAATTTTGTCATGCCAACTCTCATCTATTCGTGTTAGTTTACTTTTTCATTTTACTGGAATCTTCGAAATATAGTTTGACAGTCTTTTTTTTTTAGCTTAGTCTTAATTTTATTTTAGTTACCTATGTATATTTTATTAAATTGTTCCCAATGGTTGTATTTTTTTCTGTACTTCATGCATCAAAAGCATAAACTCATGTTCACAGACCAAAATCGTTTGCAGTAATAAGCAACATTGCCACCTAGTGTCATTTTTTAAACTTAAATATGGATTAAACTTCATTTTAAATATTACCTTAAGATTTTTTAAAATTGATAAGTACATTTATGGAAACTTCTGGAAACAAAGTAAACTGTGGTTAATGAATGTACCTATATCGACATTTGTTAATAATAATTGATTATTATTCTCTCTCTCTCTCTCTCTCTCTCTCTCTCTCTCTCTCTCTCTCTCTCTCTCTCTCTCTCTCTCTCTCTCTCTCTCTCTCTCTCTCTCTCTCTCTCTCTCTCTCTCTCTCTCTCTCTCTCTCTCTCTCTCTCTCTCTGATCTTCCAGTCAAAACGGTTGAGAACTGTCCTATTTAAAGGGATAATTCACCCATAATGAAAATTATCCATAATTATCCATTATGCATAATTTACTCCCCCTCAAGCTATCCTAGGTGCATATGACTTTCTTCTTTCAGCCAAACACAATCAGAGTTATATTAAATATCCATATCCATATCTCTTCTAAGCTTTATACTGGGAGTGAATGGTAACTTAGATTTTGAAGCCCCTACAAAGTGCATTCATCCATCATTAAAGTAATCCATACGACTCCAGTTAATAAAGGCCTTCTGAAGGGAAGCCATGCATTTGAAAAATATCCATATTTATAACTTTATAAACTATAATCACTGGCTTCTGGTAACAAAACAAGACACCGGTCATGAATAAGAAAGCCTAAAACGAGAATATTTAAAGAGAAATGCTGGATGAGCTTGACTTTGTTGCCCAGCCCTATTTGTTTGAACTGTGATTATAGTTTACAAAGTTATAAAAATTGGATATTTTTCTTACAAAAACGCTTCAAAGGCCTTTATTACTTTTATTACTTTTATGATGGATGAACGCGCTTTTTTGGGGATAGGTACCATTCACTTCCATTATAAAGCTTGGAAGAGCCAGGCTATTTTTTAATATAACTCAGATGGCTAACTAGGATGGCTTGAGGGTGAGTAAATTATGAGAAAATATTTCATTTTTGGGTGAACTATCCCTTTAATCCATTCTGAGTGTAGCCTATTTTAGCAGTTGAATCAGTGGATGTTGAACTTTGTTTGTCATCTAAATTCTGATAGATGTCAAAGGTCAACTGACCGTATTTGCCTTGATTGTATTGAACAAGGTGTTCAATAGTCTGTACAAAAAGGCATTCGATGTGTTCAGGACTTCACTGTAGTCACTAGATGGCAGTGTGGCTTTTAAAATAATCATTTGGCTTTTAAACATGACTCTCCTTGTTTGAAGTGTGAGGAGTAATAACCCTTTGTAATCATTTACACAACGTGCACACAAAGTGAAAGGTCACACGCCAAACTATTGAACTGCTCTTTCCATATTTATCACGGAAGCGGAGGATAATCCCAGGTCAGCCCTGGATGACTTTCCAGGCCTTATTTACAGTAACTAGGACTACTAAATTAGTCATGACCCTTATCTTGCTGGTGACTGCTTTAATTCCACAAATAATCTAAGGGAATGATGGGAAATGCCAGTCACAGGATATTTTAGGCTTAACTATCTTGCAGGCCTGAAAAGTATAGTTGCTAAATGTACGAGTTAGTAAAGGATTTTGATTTTTACTCTATTTGTAAAACTGTTAAATGTTTTAGAAGCAAGCACAGAATTAAACAAAGCTACAGCTGTTGCTGGACAGATGCACCCTGAACTTGATCCAAGAAATCATGTAACAGACTAAACTTGCATTTTTACGATGTCAGTCGGCAAATGATCCTTTTTCTTATAAATGAGGGCTTTTGTATCAGCCTCCTCCAAAACTGTCCAATCCAAGCATTCTTGAGCTCTAGCACATTCACATTCAAAAGAAGACAATGACCATCGGGACAAGCGGGAATATGTGCTCTTCTCCAAAACAAAATCATAATCATTTAAGAGTTTATGATTATGTCTCTATGATAGTAGTCAAAGGGTGAGATCGATTTTGACACTAAATTTATGAATTCTTGTATGCATCTTTCTCAATGTGAATTGGTTTACATAACTGAATACAGAAAATATCTCCCCTTTTTTAACTGTTGGGTTAGGGTTAGTAGAAAGTCTAAAGTGGACCATTGAAATAAAGTGCTCCCAAAATGAAACTTACAAGACCAGGGAGGATAAGAGCAACATGTGAAATGAAGTGTGTATGTTTGTTCACAGTTGTATTACAGACTCCCAATTACTGGAAATGTTGGCATCAGATAATCTCCTCACTGAACTAATTCATCATCTGGTCCAACTGTAAAGGTCAGATAATTTATGGCCTGAGTAATTATGGGATGTGGGCAGTAACTGAACTGAATTTAAGAGACACCCCAACAGCCCCAAACCTTAAGATATTAAAAATATTTCATTATAACTGATATAACATTATACAGTTATGAAAATTATTAATTACATTTTTTGTGGGTTCTGAAATTTGTACAGTTATAATTTTGGTAACACATAGGTCCCATTAGTTAATGCATCAACTAACATTAACAAATAATAAGCAATGCTACATTATTTATTCATCTTTGCTAGTTCATTCACTGTTAGTTCCTGTTAGCTCAGTTCCATTAAATAGCATTAATAGACACATCTTTTGATATCAATAATGTATTAGTAAATGTTTGAACGAACATGAATAAATGGCTAGAAGTAGGCTACTTTTAATTGCTAGTTTATTTTAACTAAACTTTAACTTTAACTTTAACTAACTGTAGTTAACTAATTTAGAACCTTATTGTAAGGTGTTTAGGCCTGTTCAGACCAAGAATAGCAATAAAGATATAGTTCTAAAAATATAACATCTGTAACGATAAAGGCACAGAGAAACGATATCATTGAAATCTAAACATTGACAGCCAATCAGAATCCATCCTGCTGTAACAAGCTCGAACATGCCGACTTTTTTTGGGACTTTAGCTTATTCACCGTATCCAGCAGAGTTAGATAAGTCCATACATACCGTTCTCATTTCTGTGCGTGCCATAACTCTGTCTGACACACCCACGGCTAGCCTAGCTTAGCACAAAGACTGGAGGTGAACGGCTCCAGCTAGCCTACTGCTCAAAAAGTGACAAAATAACGTGTGTAATATCATTGCACCACTGTGTAACGGTGGTACACCCGCTGGCAAAATGATTTGTCTTTTTTGATCTATTGGTTCGGGCGCCAGACAGAAAAAAAAAAAGTCAAATTTAAATTGTTCTCAGATAGCTCTAAAAGCCACCAGTTACATACGAGCAGAGGGAGGAAAAAAACCCCCATCAAAACAAATAGGAAACCAGATAACCGCTCAAATTAATTTTGCATAGATAAAAGAAACAAAAACAACTTTAAATGAAAAAACAAAACCTAAATTTCAAGTTGAAAAAAGTTTGTTTTTCACAGTTCACAGGGTTACACGCCATAGGGCTATTCCCATAGGAATAGAAAGCTCCAGTGTCGTCAGCGGAAACTGTGGACGTCTTTCCTTAGACCCAGTACAAACAGCACCTTTTTTAACAAGAAAACAAAACAATAAAATCAATAAATAAAACGTCATATCGATACACATACAACTTCAAAACTGGTAACAACTAGAAAAAAGGTTTTCAAACGTGAGAATGGATGCGTATGTTAATGTGTGTGTGTGTGTGTGTGTGTGCGTATGCGATATCTAAAGGGTGTGAGAATGGAGAGCACGTGTGAAAGAGTGTGGATAGCAAACGGGAAAATCACTGACCAGTTTGGTGCATATCTCGGGTACAACGTTGAGTGATTTAAAACGAAAATGAAGAAGCGTTTTTTTTGACGGGAATTCTCTCAATCCGCCGTTGTACCAACACGCCTCATCTCAGAACTGGAGCGCATACGAAGGCAACAGACAGGATCCGCCATTCACTCACTTCCCTCAGTCATCACATCAAATCTACCTCAGGAACAGCGTACCCGATACTCAAGATCCTCCCTTTTTATATGCGGCTTCACCTCAATTACCAAATAAATAAATAGTGTTTTCCAGCTGCTCTGCTACAGCTGCACACATGGTACGGCAGCAAAGTTGCTTGATTACTACACAGGAATGAGAGTATAGTCCCTAGTCATATCGGCCTAGAAAATCACAACTTTTCATTTTCCGTCGGTCTTAGTACACGATGTAACTATACCACAACATGTTGGCGTTATTTTGTCACTTTTTGAGCAGTAGGCTAGCTGGAGCCGTTCACCTCCAGTCTTTGTGCTAAGCTAGGCTAGCGGTGGGTGCGTCAGACAGAGTTATGGCACGCACAGAGATGAGAATGGTATGTATGGACTTATCTAACTCTGGGGGATACGGTGACTAAGATAAAGTCCCAAAAAGTCGGCGTGTTCCTTTAAAGTGAAAGAAAAGCACATGCTTATAATAAACAAAACTATATTGTCCGCTGTGGATGCTAATATAGTTATCTTTATACTTATTATTGGTGTGAACAGGCTTTAAGGCCTGTTATGAAATATTTATATTTTAAATTCATTTTTGAACATTGTAGGCTATTTATCAAAGAATCATGGAAAAAAAAGGTTTTCACAAAAATATGAAGCAGCACAACTGTTTTCAGCATTGATAATAATCAGAAAATCATCATATTAGAGTGATCTCTGAACGATCATGGATTTTACATTAGTGTGCACAGTGTTTGATAACATTTTATTTTTAAGTACAGTATCATTGTTCTTAAGTTAGCTTGAACTTTTCACTCTTGTTCATTAAGCTAAACAGCAAAGCTGTGAAAGTCCCCATTGCAGCAGCAGTGATTACTCCGACTTATCCGTGATTACTGTTGTTTAGGTAAACAAAGAGCAAGTTCATCTCATCTGCGCATTAAACGCTGGTGCAGGAATCACATAAACACGCAATTATAGCAGCAGTTGTTTTATGTCTAACGATGTCTCAGAAACTAAATCTCTTTCGAAGCAGTTGGGAGTCTTGACTGCGGCAACTGGAATAAAATCAGAAGTATTCATTCCTCTGTCTTAGCAAAAGCGTTTGGTATCTCTGTTCCTACAAAGCTGCAGATGGAGATCAAAGGCTGTGGATTGCTGTGTTCGTATGTTGCTGGCTGCTTCATGTAATATTTATATTCTCCATTGGTCTATGTATTCTCTGCTCTACTGATTTGTCCATTTGAATGTTCCAGGTTTTACAATTCCACATGGTGAAGATAAAAGGCTTTCCCTCCAACCCCTCCATTTTCTTATCCTCACAGTAGGTTGTTTTCTAGCCGCCTTTAAATCAGTAATCATGCTTTACATGCATAACATTTAAATGCGAATGGCATGCTTATGTTTATATGTCAAAGTTCAAATTGTATACTATTGTATCATTCTGTTTATCCGTTCCAACTCTTTCTGCACTTTACATGGTTAAAGTCACCATGAAAAAAAAAATTATATATATATATAATTTTTTTTTAATCGTGTGCCCTCGTAATCTTTAAAGGTGCCCTAGAATGATTTGAAACAACATTTTAAATTGTTCTCTGGTATCTACATAGAGGGTATATGCCTTATTTAAGGTCAATAATTGTCCAGCTACGGTTTTACAGGTCCATTTACAACTCTAGAAATCATCCCCAGGATGAAATGGTCTGTTTTTGCCTTATTTGGAAGGGTCATGAATATTAATGCAGAGTTCTGCTCTGATTGGCTGTTTCACTGCGGCTCAATGATAGCAGACACAACTTTACTGACCGTCTTGACGATGGAGAGATTAGGCATTCAACCTTATATATATCAATCAGTATATAATCATACTTCAGTTGTCAAAAATATAAATAAATAAATATCAAATTACTATCGTTTCAACTTAAATGGTGGAGGTGGTGACGTTAGCTAGAAGGATCGAGTGAGCTATGTGTAAGCAACTAAACTAACATAGTATGTTACGTATCTATGGTTGCATTTACTAATTTATGACAACACTGGCATTAAATAATATTAACCTTTGTCATTAGACATACTATTTAGTTATGTAAGCCACTTGGATTATCCTATTCTTCCCGTATAGCATCTTGCGTTGGATATAGACAACAACAGGAATATTATCGTTAATGTTGTCTCTCTAAGAAACTTTCGATTTAATCAGAAATGGTTTAGACAGTCAAGAAGTGGATAAAATCACTTACTGCTTGCAGGTATATGGTTGGAATTGCCCCTTTCTTCAGTATCAGACGCTGAGCAAAGCCTGCTTGATATTGTCCCGGGTTTGAAAAACTGTCCGTGATGAAATGGGCAGAGCAAACTAACAACTTTGAATTAAATTGTTGCGATATCCGATTATAAATAAACATCAACCATGCCTGTTGACATGTTTTATTTGTGGGAAGAGTATGAAACGTCTTCACATCCCCTGCACAGCCTGGAACATAACATTTGTTTCCATGATCTGCCATTTCGCTATCCTCGCGTGATGCTTGTTTACCTGCAGAGATGATGCGGCTGCGCAGTTTCGCCTGACAGTAACATGTGCTTGCTTATGAAAACGTTGGGGGGGGCGTACATATTAATGATCCCGTGTATTGCATCACTGCTGGCGTTACGTTGAGATTTGCCTATTTTTCCGTGGTGTTTTTCACAAACGAGATTTACATGTGAAGGAGGAGGCAATGGTGTTTGAGACTCACTGTATGTGATTTACATGTACTGAACTCCTGTTATTCAACTATGGCAAGGTTCATTCGATTTTTCATTCTAGGGCACCTTTAATCAAAATAACTTCCTGTGAATCCCGTCCTCTTGCAGCTCATCTCTTCTCTTCTCTGATGATGTTTAATGGTGCGGGGGCGGGAACAACCTGTCACTCCCATGCGATCCACCAATAGCAAACCACAACCATCCAAACAGTTCCCAATGGACTAAATCAATTCCCGTCTTACATTCTTTCTCACTTGAGAAGCCATTTTACTCAGATATACGTCAAAATATAGGGATAAAAAAATACTATCACAACTTTTGTTTCATGCTGACTTTAAGCCAGTAAATGGCAGCAAGTGATTGTCTAAAGGCCTAAATAATTCATTCAACCAATTTGTTCAAAAACACTCATTCAGGGAACCTTTCGTTCCCTTTCGTTCAGTCACTACGACGTACGTTAGTGACTAACGAATGGGGGTTTCGCTTAGAAGCCAATTATCTTCGAGAATTCAACAGCGCCCAATGGCAGTGCCAATGCCATGGGCATGCGGAATTTGCATGCGTAACTCCGCCCCACCTCGTGGGTATATAAGGAAGTACGCTGGCAACATCGCATTATGTTTCTGCTTTGGAGCCAAGAGGATCTCTTCACTCCTTCAAGCCTGATCTGAGTCTTCGACAAGCCTTCGAGACGAGCAGCTTTCAAGAGGAGTTGGTGTTACGGCGCGTTCCAGTGATCGCATACTGCCTGCTGATCTGTGCAGTGGTCCGCTAGACAGCTGGTGTGTGGTCCCTGGGCGCTTCGGCGTTCTCTGCGAAGCTTCCTCTCACAAAAAGAGCTTTGCACGTGACGCGTCCTTTTCAGGATGTCTCGTGTCCATGTACTTCTGGGTGTGGCCGGTCGTTGTCTTCCTTTGATGGGCACAAACACTGTCTGGTATGTTTGGGCTTTCAGCATGCCCAGGCAGAGTTTGTGGCTGCGTCATGTTCCCACTGCGGGAACATGACCACCGCAGTGTTGCGGTCAAGACTTGATGAACTTCGTAATGAAGTGAGAGTCCCCTCTACCACACCCCGATCTACTGAGTCCCAGAGGCCCAGTACTTCGGCTGGTGGTCAGGGTGACCTGAGGGTTACGGTGTGGAACAAAGCCTCGACGCTCATGCCTCGGGCCACACCCCTCTCTTGCACACTGCAACCCACGAGTGCTCAGGCGCAGATCGAGGGGGGGGCGAAGCAGGCGCTCCAGAGGAGGATGCGATGTCGGTCACCGCATCACAAGGTGGGCTCGAGTCCTCTGAGGATGATGACTCGGCTGTGCTGCCGCCCTCGGGCGTTCCAGCATTGCCCGAGTCGGACCCAGAGCTGACAGCCATGCTGTCTCGGGCAGCCGCGAGCCTCGGGATAGAGTGGAACCCTCCGCCCTGTCCCGAGCGCTCCCGGCTCGATGATTGGTTTTTGGGAGCACGCGCTGACAACCGTCAGTCCCCGCCCCCAATACCTTTCTTTCCCGAGCTGCATGAGGAACTTGCGCAGTCCTGGAAGTCCCTGTTGTCTTCCCGTGACCGTTCGGCGACTTCCTCCGCCTTCTCTACCCTTGATGGGGCTGCGGCCAACGGGTACACTGGGGTCCCCCCAGTTGAACGGTCTGTTGCGATGCAACTGTGTCCACAGAGCGCTTCAACTTGGCGTGGTGATCCTAAGCACCCCTCCAAAGCCTGTCGATTCACATCAACCTTGGTGGTGAAATCGCACAGAGCAGCGGGGCAGGCTGCCGCCTCTTTGCATGCCATGGCGATCCTTCAGGTCTACCAGGCCAGGATCCTCAAGGACATGCACGAGGGTGGAGTTGATCCGGGGCTCCTCAACGAGCTGCGTGCCGCCACCGACCTCGCTCTCCAGGCGACGAAGGTGACCACCCAGGGAGTGTGTGGTCACCTTCGTCGCCTGGAGAGCGAGGTCGGTGGCGGCACGCAGCTCGTTGAGGAGCCCCGGATGTCCACAAGTGATGTCCACAAACGTGGTCCAGGAGAGACACCTGTGGCTGAACCTGGCTGATATGCGGGACACCGAGCGAACCCGGTTCCTTGATGCCCCCATATCCCAGGCCGGCCTCTTCGGCGGGGCGGTTGAAGACTTCGCCCAACAGTTTTTAATCGCCCAGAAGTAGACTGAGGCTATCAAACACGTACTGCCCCGGTGACCAGCTGCTGCCTCCACCCAGCCGCCGGCACAGTCTCCGCGCCGTGCAGAGGATCTCTTTTCTCGGTATGGATATCGACTCGGTCGCCTTGTGCGCGCAGCTTTCGAGCGAGCGCGCGCAGTCTCTGCTGACTTCCCTTCGTCAACTCGAGGGCAAGAGTGTGGTTCCACTGAAACTATTTCAGAGGCTCCTGGGGCATATGGCATCTGCAGCCACGGTGACGCCGCTCGGATTGCTACATATGAGACCGCTTCAGCACTGGCTACGCGATCGAGTCCCGGGATGGGCATGGCGGTCTGGCACGCTCCGGGTACAAGTGACTCGGGCCTGCTTACAGACTCTCACCCCGTGGTCGAACCTCAAGTTTCTACGGACCGGAGTGTCCTTAGAACGAGTTTCCAGGCATGTTGTTGTATCAACAGATGCATCATCCACGGGCTGGGGTGCCATGTGCAATGGACAAGCAGCCGCGGGCTCCTGGACAGGACCCCAGCGCCTTCTGCATGTCAATTGCCTCGAGTCATTGCGAAGTTTCCATTAGGCTAACTGATGTTATGCGACTAAAACAATTTTTTTCCTCTCGTGATAAGTCATTCAAAAAATTATGCCATGTATGTTGTTAGGTTTATGTAGCCTATATCCCAGCCACCGCACGCCATTATTTTTAATGGAAGGAGACGTGTGTGTTATACAAGCATTGATGGCAAGGAAAGGACCTTACACTTGAGCGGCACATATGAGGTGTTTCTCTCTCTTATCTGCTTTAAGGTCTTGATAAATTGTGGCATTTTCTATTATATTGTCTTTTATGAGTTTAATAAAGAACTCTGTCTTGTCTTCTGTCCAAACATACCATCATCTGTAAAGAATGATCGACTTTTACGTTCGCCAGGTTATTGTGACGCATTGCTGCCACATACAGAGAAGAGCGAAATGTTTGAATTTGCATGGTGTAACTCAAGTTTTAAAAAAAAAAGTTTTTTTTTACCACTTCGTTATTTTGGCTTGAAATTTTATTTGTTGGAAATATAAACTGAATTTAGAAATGCTTTTGAAATGAAAAACTTTACATTTAATAAACAAAATATATTTTTTAAATGAAGACAGCGTTTGGAGTGGAGTGCATGCAAAACAATCTGTTCCCTGAATCCACGGCCTTTGTTGTTATTGTGAGTGTACACAAATAAAAGTAGACAGTTTACTGTTTATAATTATATCTTGCACTTATCTATATGGCTAAAAATGATGGAGTATTGTGAGTTGTTTCCGCTGTCATAAAGGAAAAAATCCATCAGAAGGCGGCGGCGCCTTCGTCGGACAGAGGGTTAAAGAAAGCGCAGCCTATTTAGTTTCATAGTTAGCTATGTTTAAATAGTATTATTTTATTTTATTTCATATGTTGATGAAAAGTGAGCAGCATGAGTAAGACATAATCAGATGCGCATATGTCTGGGGACATGGAGTGGGGTCAGACATGATTTTGAGCACTTCATTGAATTTTGTTTTCTAGAAAGTCTTTCTTTAAATTTTATTTTGTTTTGTATAAATTGTATTTTAATTTTGATCAATGTTTAATCAACTATTTTCCTGTATATTTACTAAGCAAACCAAGATAGTCGGGAATGGATTGACGTGCGTAACTGGCCTGTTTCCTCGGCCTTTGAGTAAGGCTGAAACTATAGCGTCTTTCTGTTTTTAATACATGAATGTATGTCTTAATTACAGTAGGCCTATGGATAGTTATGATATTTGCGAAAAATAAAAATTTTCTTCTTCGAATTGCCTGAAAAACCACCTCATGCAAGTGTAAACTTTTTTGTGATATATGAGAGTTTTTGCAAAATTTACGCATTTCCATTGGGCATATTTTCAATTCGCAATTTCAATTTGCGCAATTTGAAGGGTAATGTCAGTACATGGGAAACCCATTAACTGTTAAAAAGACAAGATATCGCAGCGGATGTTTAACTGATTTTTTATTAACATTAGATTGACCTGAAGGAAAATGCTATATCTACATGCAGGTAATACACTCGCTCACTCGATCTCTCTCTCACTCTATAATACAGTATGCTTCAATAAACAATATCAATGAGAACAAACATGTTTACGTTGCTAAGAGTGGTTGCTAAGGGTGTCATGTAGTGATACACAGAACTGTTGGGTGAAGCGTTCATGCGGTCGTGAATAAAACACAAATATTGACCAGAATCAATGACTGGAACTAACTGTTTAATATTATATTATATTATATTATATTATATTATATTATATTATATTATATTATATTATATTATATTATATTATATTACATTACAACAATTATTACAACATCTTGAAACAGTACCAACACCGGACCAAGAATGAGTGAAGGTGAGGAACTTAAATTTACATTTATGCATTTAGCAGACACTTTTATCCAAAGCGACTTACAACTGAGGAGTACAGGAAGCAATCCGTCATGAAGAGTCGAAGAAACGCAAAAGTGCCTGAAATACTACGTTTGTGTACATCACTCAGTGTAGCACAGGCTAGAGTAGGGAGGGGAAAAGGGGAAGAAAGAGGAAAAGAAAGATTTTTAGGTTAAGTGCTCGCGGAAAATATTCGTTTTTAGTTGTCTTTTGAATGTTGTCAATGATTCTGCGTTTCGGATGGCGATGGGAAGATCATTCCATCAGCCGGTGAGAATGAGAATGTTCTGGAGAGGGTTTTCATGCCTCTTTGTGATGGCATCACAAGCCGTCGCTCCTTAGCTGAGCGAAGGCTTCTGGTGGGGGTGTTGACTCGTAGAAGCGAGTCAAAGTAAGCAGGAGCGGAGCTCGTGGTGGCTCTGTAAGCAAGCATCAGCGCCTTGAACTTGATGTAAGTGGTGAGTGGTAGCCAGTGCCGAGAGATGACGAGAGGTGTGACATGGGTCCTTTTGGGCTCGTTGAAGACAAGACGTGCTGCTGCGTTCTGAATCATTTGAAGTGTTTGGATCTCACATGATGGGAGTCCAGCCAGAAGCATTGCATTGCAGTAGTCAAGCCTAGAAATAACAAGGGCCTGGACGAGAAGCTGTGTTGCGTGCTCTGTTAGGAATGGTCTGATCTTCCTGATGTTGTGCAGCGCAAACCTGCCTGACCGAGCTGTCTTTGAGATGTGTTCTTTGAAGGACAACTGGTCATCAAATGTTACTCCAAGATTTCTGACCGACTTTGATGGGGAAATCAAGGATGTACCTAGCTGGATGGTGCTTCTGGATGGTGCTAAATACCCATGGTGATGAACTAAATGATGAACAGCTGCGATTAACAAATAAATATCCATGGAAACTGATTAGTGGCGTGAAAGGGAACAAAGTAGACAATGACTGATAGACAATGGCCCTCATTTATCAATCTTGCGTAGAAACGGGCGTATATGTTGACTTAAGATTATGCTTACACTCCTCTCACCGCCTGATTTATGAAGCTGTGCGTACCTTTGAAATCCAGGTGTCGCAATACCTGCCCTTGATAAATGCCGCCATTTTACGCCATGGACAGACGGAAGACGGCAAAGAAGCGAAACTTCTCCAACGTGGAGATCAAGACCACCACCAGGGAAGTGGAAAAATACTAAATTGTTTTATTTGGGAGTTTAAAGAGTGGGATCAAAGGCGCCCACAAAAACAAAATATGGACCCAAATTACAAATTCTGTTACTAGTGTGGGGGTTGAGAAGCGCACTCCAGCAGAGGTAAGAATGTTTTATTGCTTACTATAGACCAATAGTGATCAAGTTAAGCATGAGTTTTCTTGTTTATTGTAGGTGAAAAGAAGTGGTCAGATATAAAGATCGCCACAAAGAGGTGCGTCTCGGCACTGAAGAGGAGCCAGAGTCAGACTGATCACAAGGCATTATTTTACAGCACGTGTTTTTAAACAATTAGCATTTAATTTCGTATCACTTCACATTGGGGTGTACAATAGTGATGATGATGTGATGTGGAGTACCATTCATTCACATTAATAATTGCATGACAATTTGTAATATTCTTTTTATTATTATTATTATTATTATTATGACTTTTATTATCAATGACGCTTATTGTTATTTAGAAGAAGAATGTTGTTATTATTATTATTATTATTATTATTATTATTTAAAAGAAGAAGAATGTCATTTTTATTTTGTCAGAAAGCCTTTCATTACTGAACCCAGTCCGTGCCATGGACAGACGGAAGACGGCAAAGAAGCGAAACTTCTCCAACGTGGAGATCAAGACCACCACCATGGAAGTGGAAAAATACTAAATTGTTTTATTTGGGAGTTTTTTTTTTTTTTACAGTGGGTCATAATATATCATATCTTTGAGTTTGTCAGTGCGTTTTGTGGTGTTAGGAAATGTTTTTCTGCGCATTTCCGCACTAACTCAAAACGTGCGTACATGTTCACCACCTCCTGAGCTGGCGTAGGATTTGAGCGTGCCGTACGCCAACGTCCATATTAACAAATCTTAAAGTCTCCGTGGTTTTGGGTTTACGCCAGGTGTACGCTGGAAATTTGGTGTACGCACTTTTGATAAATGAGGGCCATTGAAACCAAAACTGAGCATAACTTTGAAAAGCATAGCCTGAGTAATCTTTCCTTGCTAGAGTGTGTCGAACTATGCTTTCCCTGAAACATTTTTTTTTACACTTCCTTAGAGCTTAATAATAAAGAGAAGCAATATGAGCGACATGTCAGCTGCAAATCACCAGATGTTTTCAGTCCGGAAATGCATGTCTGCTCACTCACTGACTGGATCTTCATGATCTATCTTAACGGAGAAGTATTAGTGCTCAGAGAGGTCTTGAGCTCTTGAGGTTAGTGCATTTCCACAGAATTCCAGAAACTCGAATTCCTCCCATGTCTTATACGATCCTTTACCAGAACCAAGACACAATTATAGTGAAGTTCTTAATATGGTCTAAGCATGTCGATGACGTTGAGTGGTGTCATATGGAGTGTGATGCATTAATCATCAAGCTGCTTCCTTTCCTGCTATGTATTTCTCCATATGGAAATATTTTGAACGTTTTCTTCATGAATGCTATATTCAAGAACTTTTGAGTCATTTCCTTTGCCTGCTTCATTTGTAAAAAAAAAAAAAAGAGATAAGGGCAGAAGTCACTGTTATTATGTTTGTAATGACTATAATGCACTACTGAGTTTATTTCCATACTATTTGACTACACATGTGGTCAAGTATTGAATTATCCACTTAAATAACTTTCAGTTCAACAGAATGCATTTAAAAAGCTTGCAAAAACCAAATGCATTCTAGCATCTCATACTGTCACACAACACTTGCAACAATCAAATGCGCATTACTAAAACTCTTTCTCTGTGACAGGCGTGAGAAATATTTTAATTGACAGTTACCTGAACTACAGTACCTAACGGGTATTAATCGAACCCTGAAGGAATATAACAGTCATGTGTCTTTTAGTCACCCAAGCCAAGGCTGTATTGTTTTCTCTGTGGGAATTTGTCTAGATGATGAAAGACAGATGGCACAAATTCAGCGAGTTTCGCAATCATCTTCAGTGAATGATGTAGATAAATGATAATACTTGTTAAAACAAGTACTAACTAGGAGTCCAGAGAAGTTCAGTCAAATGTCAAGCTTGTATAAATGACGAAAAAGACTCAAAACATGTATTACTATATTCAAAATCATAGATTAAAGTCTCAACAAATATTGCACAACACTTTTTGTAATGATATATGTGTAAAATGTAATAAAAACCACTTAAACTCTGCGGACCCTATACAGTCTTGCATACAACGTGATACAGACAAAAATCTTGTATCCCATATTTTGTGGAAACAGCCCAAACTGTCTGCAGGGTGCTAGAGCCCACAGGGCCTGAGTTACACACTTTCAAAATTTGAATTTATAACCAAAAAATAAAATAGCGTCTCTTTTTTTTTTTTTACAGGGGGAGTATTGCTTAGACAACATATACTTACATGTTTATCACTTATAGCAGTGGTTTATGAAACTTCAAAGGGTTTCCTCTAAAATAACACCACAATTGTGGTGTTATTTAGACCACTGTAGCCTATGTATGGGAAACTTTTCAATTTGGGTAGGCCAAATCCAGGCGGAAATCCCAAAAATGGTCCCAGAGCTTAAGAGGTTAAGTGGAGTGAAATGCAAATCAAAGGAGCAACAAAAACAAATAATATGGGTGCTACACTGCATAAAATGGTTTTCTTATTTAGTTTTTTTGTCTTGATTCCAGTCCAAATCCACTAAAAATCCTTAAATCAAATCACGTTTACTAGATAAGTAAAATGCCATAAGATATCATGTCTTGCTTCCTGGGGAAATAAATCAAAATGAAGTGAGTTTTTACTTTTACAAAATGATCTGCCATTGGGGTAAGAAAAATAATCTTGTTTCTTACCCCATTGACATATAATTTAGCTTGTTTTAAGCAAAAACTGTGTCTGTGTGTGTATGTATGTATGTATATGTATACATCTATATATATGTGTGTGTATGTATATGTGTATATATGTACAGTCATGTGAAAATGTTAGGACACCCTATTGAATTCCATGGTTTTCTGTATCAGGACATAATAAAAAAAACATCTCGTCCTTGGCTTGTCTTAATTTGGAAAATAAAACCTCAGATGAACAACAACACATGACATATCACACCGTGTCATTATTTATTTAGCAAAAATAAAGTCAAGATGGAAAAACCATGGGTAGGACACCCTTCCTGTTAACATAGGCATTAAGAGTGTAAGTAACGGTCAGGCACTGCTAATCAAATGGCTTTGATTAACTGATCACCAGCAAATGTGATGACCTCTATAAAAGCTGAAGTTCTGGCAGTTTGCTGGTCTGGAGCATCCAGGTGTGTGTTAACAAAACGCCAAGGTGGAAAGACATCAGCAAAGATCTTAGAGAAGCAACTGTTGCTGCCATCAATTTGCGAAGGATTACACAAGGCTTTTTCCAAACAATTTGAAGTCCATCATTCTACAGTGAGGAAGATTATACACAAGTGGAAGACATTCAACACAGACACCAATCTTCCCATGAGTGAGCGTCCCAAGATCAGACAAAATTGAAGACGACTCAAAAACTACAACTCACACTCTACAGATCTCAGTTAACATGTTAAATGTTAAAGTTCATGACAGTACAATTAGAAAAAGATGGGTCAAGTATGGCATTTTTGGAAGGGTTGCCAGGAGAAAGCCTCTTCTCTCTAAAAAAAAAAAACATGGCAACATGGCTTAGGTTTGCACAATAGCATCTGAACAAACCACAAGACTTTTGCCTCAAGTCAAATTGTGTACGGCTTTCCGCCGGAAGTTAGTTATTTTAGTCTATAAAGTTTTAAATATGGATATTTTTCTTACGCAAACGCACCACTTCGCTTCAGAAGGCCTTTATTACTCCCCCCCCGGAGCTGTGTGGAGCAGTTATATGATGCATAGATGCACTTTTATGGACTTCATAAAGCTTGGATTAGCCAGGACTTTTTAAATATAACTCCGATTGTATTCGTCTGAAAGAAGAACTTCATATACACCTTTGATGACTTGAGGGTGTGTAAATCATGGGCTAATTTTCATTTTTGGGTGAACTAAACCTTTAAAGGGATTCAGTCTGTTACAGTCGCTTCTGGTCTCCCCTAATGTTAGAAGATGATTAAAGAGAAATAATATGGCAAAATCAAACTAACACAATGACAGTTGATAACAGGACTGGCAAATCCCTGATAACAAATAACGGATACTCTGTGATTCACAGCTAAAAAGGCCTACTAATGTTAGAGGAATGTTATTAACACATTCTCATGGTTTAATTTTTAATGAAATTTTATTAAATCAGGCTTGATTCCAGTGTTTATTCAACCCGTTCTCTTAGGTGCATCATGAAGCCCAGGAGGCGGCTGACCTCTGTGGATCTCCTCCCTACGATTATCGAGCTCCAGGAGAGCGAGCATCAGCACTCCATACGAGAGCTGTCCCAACCGACCTACCCTCTCAGCGGGCCCCTCCAGGGCTCCCGTCTGTCCCCGCTACACATGGCCAAATACCCCAGCATGTAATTGGCCACTGCCAGTTCTGTCCTGGCACACAAGCCCTGGGCTCTCAATGGACCTGACAATGTATCACTAACCTTGACAGACTCAAAGGGCCTGGCGAGTTCAAATCACGACCCTCTGTACTGGCTGTAGGCACAAGCGCAACATGGTGGGGCGACACTCGCACAGACGTGTGTATGACATGATGAGTAGTGGTCACAGACTCATGAATGTGCTGTAATAATCATAAAGGTTGCACTTGCAATTAATTATTTTAATAGGGATGTGGCCAAAGCTTAAATCCGGTTTCGGAAAGGCACGGAAACAGGGCACATGTCACTTCTCATGTGAAGATAGTAAGGAGAGATGACTGACAGGTTGATGTGTTGGTGCACAACAGATCCTGAGCGTCACTGACAAATATCATATCTTGTAAAATGTACCATAGACTGGCCATCTAAAAAATGTTTCCATCACCATGTACCTTTAGGGGTGTAATTTACTTTCTGAACATATTCGGCTTCGGGCGCATCCCTAAATTTTAAAGGCACAGTATGTCATTTTCGATAAAAGCATAGCTTGATGACGGCGTGAATTATGGTGGAATCATGGGAGTTGTTGTCTGTCTTCACCTCCTCAGCTGATGGAAAGGAATCCAATGAACTCGGGCAGAAAACATGTTCATGAATGAGTGAATGTATTAAAGTCGTATTAACGTTACGGTGTTATAAAGCAGGACGCACCGAGACCTGTGGGAGCAAATGCTAATGAGAGAGACCCGCGCAAAAGCTTTTATTATTGCTTATGCTGCAGTTGCCGCTTCCGCTCTTTTCGTTGTGTATGTGGGGTAATGCTAGCCTGGCTCTGCCCTCCTACGTACTTCCGCTCAATTTTCATTTTCCTTCAGTACTCCGTCTGGTACTGTGGTATATTTTCTCTGAGCAAATTTTAACCGGTCCAATCAGCGAACAGAGGGAGTGGCTGAGAACGATGACGTTGATGTCATGCGCTAGTTTGAGGCGGAGAAAGATGCGAGCGAAGCTATTCATTCCGTTGTGGCACCGCTGCCGAATATCCAGAAGTTAAAGCCGGAGTAAGAACAACCTTTGTTGAGTTTTGTTGGTGGCCATGATGTTGTGGCCCTTCTCCCCACAGGGTTCAGGAAAAGTTAGATTTTCCAGCTCGCTCCGTTAGCGGTGAAGGAGGTGGCTGAAGCCCTGTTCGGACGGTAATTGTTTCTCGTGGGGTCAGAAGGCATTGTCAAGTTTTCAAGAATATATCACTTCAAAATTCACTGTTTATATCCTTTTAGACCCCTGCAGAGCACCGTGCGGTTGCGCTTCACTGTAATTTGGATGCATTTCTAGACTTGTATTTCTTTAAATGCTGGCAAGTATTTACAAGAGCAATATATTTCATCACCGCTCAAAAAATAAAAAGAAGCAAAGCACGTAAACATTTGAATTGGGCCGTTATTTACGGCAGCATTTATTCTTATCATACCAAGCATATGACATTTCATTTACAGCACAATCATGTTACGGACCACGTGAGCAGTGCGTTCCCGATCACAAAACTCTCCCCTCCACCGTGAATAAATCACAATCCGAATGCACAAGTGTGGCGGAGGGGGCGTGGTTTTGCGAGGTCTGTAGCGGGAGAGAGAGAGCGGGCCGAGCAGTCGGTAAGTAGGTCAAGTGCAAATGAATAACACCTGTCTCTGATTGCAGTAATTGGCATGGAGAGACTGCTTATAAGCTGCAGCAGAGAGAGAGACCGGGACTGGGACTGCTGACACCTGCTTACACTGACCAGAGTTTGAGGAAGATATTGAGCCTGAGAGCAACACTGTTTGTTATTTTTGAAAAGTCTTGAGTTTGAACGCCCTCGGTTGAGAGAGTTTTGATGATCGTGAGATCGAATAAAGTGTGCAGTCCCAGTTACGCCGACCCCGTCTTCTTCCTTCCCTCACACACACGAACCAAAAACGCTACAACAAGTTTTAGGTTTTATCACTGAGGTGGCTGCACATTTATTTTTACTGACTTCCGTGTGAGAAATAAATGCGAACGGCGCATGACATACGTCACGACCAAACGTTAGCAATTGGTTATGGCAGATCCAGAGTGGCTCTGAGCAGATCCAATAGTTTTAAACTTCAACAGAGTTCCCGCCTTCAAGGAAGTTAACGCTTGTCAATGGAGAGTGGCCAGATCTCTGTACAAATTAAATGTATGAGAGTCTGTTTTACATGGTTAAAACAATCATACTAAATACATTTGAGTGTGTTGAAAGTTGTTATAACGTTACTCTGTGCAATCGCTCGCTGGCTGGTATGACAGACGTGTTGCACTTTGCGGGGAATCTAGAATGATGTTAGAATATCATATTAATAAAAACAGGATGACTAAATGACTGTTGCTAAATTACATGCAATTAACTTTAAAATGTATGATGGAGAAAGCTCTCTCTGATTATGCTGTTAGCCACTTGACAATATAGTGTTGTCTCTGAGACGTGGTAAAACATGGTAATCGCGATTCAAAACAAGTGATTCAAACAATAAGACTAACTGTGTTGCTCTGTATAACAATGATCAGTTTTCTGTTGATAAATGTATATCCAAACAGTTAATAAAACACATAATATATAAAGCATGTTTGTTTCTATGGATTCTACAGAAGTAAAACTGGAAATTGAGGGTAATGCAGATATGATGTCATTAGGCGATGCAAGGACACGGTCACGGTGGTTAAAAATAGCCATCCATTTCTTTGGATCTCTGGTCTAAAGTCAAAAGGGCGGTATTCAAGTCAAAGTGCGTGTTAGTAATATGCGCCTATAGGCAGGTGCCCAACGTGCGTACACTCTACTTATTACACACACAGGGATGCGCAGCAGCACACAAACATTTTTAAATACTAAAAGTAAAATGATTCCTCTTTGGAGAATCGTTCGGTATTTCCGCTTGCAAATTCCACAAAGTAAATAGCGAATACGCCATGGTGCAACTGCAACTGGCTTATAAACGGAATGGGAGATGAGACTCTGAATGGATTATTGCACGATACCCCCAAAACAACCCCATGACTCATTAAGAGGCTAGGTACAACCCTTTTGGACCGTTTTTTCCCCCTCGTTAAACTAGCAAAAGTGGATTCGGACACACCCTAAGTGCACCTGCGCCACACGCTTCAGACCATGCGCTCAGATCCTTAAAATAGGGCCCTTTACTATTAAATCTTGTGAATTTTGAGCAGAAATAAGGGCTAGTTGTCATTCCAATAATTGTAAAATAGGCTTCATTAATATCAGGTAATAAATGAAATACCATTTTCTTTTGTGTTACCTTTTTCATTTTTGTTGTTTCATGAATTATCTTCAGCAGCTATTTCACATTTAAATATTGCTATCCTGTATTTATAGACTACCGTTCAAAGTTTGGGATTAGTAAGATTTGAAAAAAATTATACTTTTATTCAGCAAGAATGCATTAAATTGCATTAAATAGATATAATGTTACAAAAGTCTATATTTTTTTAAATAATGCTGTTCTTTTAAGCCTTCTATTCATCAAAGAATTTTGATTTTTTTTATATATTCACAAAAGTGTGTTTCTTGAGCAGCAAATCATCATATCAGAATGATTTCTGAAGGATCATGTGACACTGAAGATTGGAGTAATGATGCTGAAAATTCAGCTTTGAGATCACAGGAGTAAATTACATTTTAAAAGATATGTAATTGTATTATGTTTACATTGGGCTATTTAATTGTGACAACATGACCAGCCATTAAAGCAAATGTGAATGTAAATGTGCAGTTAAATGAACTGTAAAATATATAAATTAATGTACAGTTATAATAATACAAATAATATGAACATTTTGAACTGAATGACTATGCAGTAAATGCACTGAAAGGAGCAACAGAAGAAAGCAATCACAGTCAGCAGGCTTTACTAAACACAAGCTAGTTAGGTTTCGATTTCCCCTAAACCACTGTGATTCTGACACACACTGGCCATGATTTATTTAACCAAAAAAGAATGCTGTGTTGCTGCCAGGAGGAAAAAGGAAAAAAAAAAAAACTTGCACAACCCTTTCTGGCCAGAATCCCTGCAACACACACTGAAAAGCTGAGAGCTCTGTGTGTGCATGAAGTTACTGATAATGTAAACATAAGATTGCTATCATCAGTTCAGTGGTCAGAGACAAGTTATTTCCCAATAAGGTGCTTTCTGAATAGATGTGCTCCAAAAAGGAAAGAAATGTTTTGTTAACCTAGCTTCAAACATGTTTATCTCTTCTTATTTTTGCACAGTTTTAATATTGTCAGCTGACCTCTGTTTGTCGATTGTCAGTATGTCGCTCTTTTGCTTCTCTGGATTCTCTGCTTCAGTGGTAAGGGGATTTCTGGGCCACGCAATGCTAACCAGTCTGCATACTGGGCGAATGAGTTGGTCATTACTTCCCGAGAATTGCTTATGAATGGCATTCTTCCCAGTTCCTGATTTTGATGGCAATGGCATACTCCTTCTCCATATACTGTATGTTCTGGGAATCTTGATCTTATGAATGCTCACTGCTTATTTCAGAGTGACTCTGCAAAACTATTGATGCTGACTGATGTGTCTGCAACAAGCCTCTATGCAATTAAATGTAGTTTTTCCCTAATAAACAAGATGTCATATAACAGGCACATATAAAAACACCTAACCTAACGACTTACCTTTCTTGTACCATTTCAGGTCTTTAAACCACTAGTAAAGAAACTCTTAAGCCTCTTAAAAGTCTTCATCACTCCTAACACTTTTGGAGCTTAAGACCTCTTTTAAGGGTTAAGATGCTAAATTATGTTTTTCTTTACTAGGATTTTTTCTTTAATTTAGATAGATAAATATTTTAAGTTGCTAGCATATGAATTAACATGTTTTAGCACATTGCTAGTATGAATTAGTGAATTTACAGCATGATTTAGTATATAGCCTATATATAGTATAAATGGCTTTAGAGTCACTCAGGCCCTGCTCCAGCTTTGAGATGCAGGGTGGGCCAATTGAAATTCCTGGTGGGCCCAGACTTTTAACATAATTTTTTCCCCAAAACAAAACTTAATTTTATAACAAAAGAGGCAGGTCTTGAAAGGAACTCTCTATAGCTATTTGCAGAGCTCAATGCAAAGGAGCTTTTCTACAGGTTCATTCTGGTCCAGATTTTTACTTGTACTGGCCCCACCACAAAAAAAGTATTAGTATTTTAATAAATATCAAGACAAGTAAACAGTTAGTACTACTAAATTAAGAACAAATGAACAAATTACAAGCAGTAGCACAAATAAATAAAATCAGGGTTGGGGGCTCTAGGCTTGAGTTTATGTTTGGACCCTATACGCTACAAATGACCTCAACTAGAACATCATTATAGAGTAGCAAAAAATACACAACAATTAAAATATACTTTGAGGCTCCTAGAACAATTAATATGCAACTAGCCCAGTCAAGAAGTCGAGAGAAGATCAAAACCCTGAAATAACTTAGCAATAAAGCCAGAGATGAACAGCATTTTTAAATGTATTCAACCTTCATTCAACCGATTCGTTCAAATTGCAAACTGTTTTTATGAATGGGTAGCTTAAATAAATAATTTACTCGTCTGATTCGTTCAAATATGCTGATTCTTTGAATAATAAAACACGTTGCTTGGAGACACAGTAGTTCAAGAACTCATTAAATACAGTAGATTGTTTTTCACACATTCTGGTGACAGTTCTGCCCCGCTATGGCCGTGAGAGAGATTTCTGTGAGAGAGCACTGAAAACCCATCAGATCGCATAGTTTAGTGGAAAAAGTCACAGAAACGATCATTCTCAAGAAATGACGCGAGTACATGAGAAGCAAAAGGGAACTGTCTAGACGCGGCTCTCTGTGCTGCGCTTTGGGTGCATGCGCAGAGAAAACTTTAATATCGTCGTTAAACTGAAAAAAGAGAATTAAAACAGGCTTTATAATTTCTAAATAACAAGCAGATTTTTGATGCCTGGAGCTGGGATATTGAAATTGGTTATTTGATGTAGGGCCAAGGTGGGCCTAGCTTCTGATTGGGTGGGCCAGGCCTAACCCTAACCCTAACCCTAACTGTAAATGATCATGAATGCATTCTTGCTGAATAAAAGTAAGTCTTAAAAAACAACTTTTGAACCATATGTTTTTAAACAGAGGAATGAAATGCAACAAAGAAATACAAAGAATAATATAATCATAAATAACAAGTGAAAAGTGGTATAGGGGAGACCGGCGATGGTTGTAACACGGGTTAATTGTAACACTTCCGATTTCTCCAATCAGGAACATGTTAAAAATCACCTGATTCACTTCACACATGCTCTGTTTAGTCCTTATTCCACATGTGAGAAACGTTGAGCCCTGTGGCAGACAGATCAAATATTAGACAAACACTAGAAAGTAACTTTTTTACTTATTTTATTTTAGCTTTGCAAGCCATTCCTGCTTTGTAGTTAAACTCATCAACGTTAAATTACGTGTGTAGATATTTTTCATGCAAGTTGTTAGTGCTAATATTTTTGTTGTTATCTGTAAGGTGAACTAGTTCATGGCTACACGACTCTGGGTTAGTTGTAACAGCAAGACTCTGGGTTAGTTGTAACATAAAGTAAACATATTACAGCATACCCTAAGTACATTTTTAGTTGAATATATATATATATATATATATATATATATATATATATATATATATTTTTTTTTTTTTTTTTTTTTTTTCAGTATGCCTAGGTCAGGGGTGTCTAAACTCAGTCCTGGAGTTACCAATTAGCTCCAATTTGCCTCCACACACTTGCCTGGAAGTGTCTAGTATGCCTAGTAGATCTTGATTAGCTGGTTCAGGTGTGTAGTTGGGGTTGTAGCTGAACTCTGCAGGATGGTGGCCCTCCAGGAGCAGGATTGGACACCCCTGGTGTAGGTATTGGAAGAGAAAGACAAATTAAGGGACGTAAAATGAGCATTTGCTCATTTTATAAATTTTTGTTACACACATGCACACACATCAATTATGTTAAAAAGCCTGTGTTGAAAAGCCCGACAAGCCAGACCCACATCAAGATATTGGATCTGGGAACTCACCATTGGCAGGGCTGTCTGAGGGGCGGGATAAACGGTTGTCTTTCAAATTCCATCTGCACGCAATAGGATAGCACTACAACCAATCAGAGCAACGAAGAAGGTGAAGCAGAGCTTGTTGATAGATTAAACTCTGAACACATCTTCCTTTTTTAAGAATGACTTCAGTGTTTACAAGTAGCACGCGGAACCGCGTCAACTCTGCTATCATTATATTAAGCCCGCCCACCGACTCTATACACGATGTGATTTGCCTGACCAAAGTTTGTTTTTTTCTGGCTCGCAAGCCAACGGAGAGTTGCTAGACGCCTTGGCTGCAAATTATATTTATATAAATTATATAATTATAAACCCACCTACCGCTCCAAAAGCGCCATTGCGCCCTCTACCTCTTGTGCAGGTCCCCTTCGAGAGAATTGGTATGGACCTCATTGGGCCATTAGAACGATCCGCACGGGGGCATCGCTTTGCATTAGTAATAGTGGACTATGCAACTCGATACCCCGAAGCAGTAGCTCTCTGCACCATTTCGGCGAAAAGTGTGGTGGATGCTCTGTTTCGTTTAATCTCCCGGGTGGGAGTCCCGAAAGAGATTCTCACCGATCACCGAAGGCACGGTGTTTATGTCCCGCACCATAAGCGAGCTGTACGAGTTATTGGGCATTAAATCGGTTCGTACCAGCGTTTATCACCCACAAACAGACGGTCTGGTAGAACGATTTAATCGCACATTAAAAACAATGATTCGTAAGTTTGGCGCCAAAAATTGGGACAAATGGTTGGAACCCCTGTTGTTCGCTGTGAGAGAGGTTCCCCAAGCCTCCACGGGGTTTTCCCCCTTCGAGCTACTGTATGGCCTCAGCCCCGAGGAGTCCTTGACGTCATGCGGGAAGCTTGGGAGGAGGGACCGTCGGAAAGCAAAAACGAAATTCAGTATGTCCTGGACCTGAGAGCAAAACTCCACACCCTGGGGCGGCTGTAAATGGAGAATTTGCTACAGGCCCAGGACACACAAAGCCGGTTGTACAACAGGGGAACCCGACCGTGAGAATTTACACCGGGAAAGAAGGTACTTGTATT
The DNA here is from genome assembly GCA_023566225.1 of Romanogobio albipinnatus. NCBI lineage: Eukaryota > Metazoa > Chordata > Actinopteri > Cypriniformes > Gobionidae > Romanogobio > Romanogobio albipinnatus. Next base: position 59,535,064 of record CM042241.1, on the reverse strand, counting down.
ATTGTCCTCGTCCAGTTCAAAGTTACTCACCAAGTGGCAAGGGCCGTTCGAGGTCACACAACGAGTGGGGGATCTCAATTATGAGGTGGTGTGAACGGATAGGAACGGGGCACATCAGGTATACCATCTCAATCTTCTTAAAAAATGGAATGAGGCGGAGTCAGTGTTGCTGGCGACGGTGGTAACTAACGAGGATGATCTCGGGCCAGAAGTGAGCCTCAGAGGCCAATCAGTCGCTCTGGCCCCAGGTAGAGATCACCTCTCGCCCTCCCAGCTTACTGACGTTGCTAAATTGCAAGCAGATTTTGCGGATGTGTTTTCGTCCCTACCCGGTCGAACTAATCTCATACGGAACCATATTTAGACCGAGCCAAGCGTGGTAGTTCGCAGCCGGCCGTATAGGTTACCTGAGCACAAAAAGAAAGTGGTTCAGACGGAATTAGAGGCGATGCTGGACTTGGGGGTAATGGAAGAGTCCCACAGCAATTGGGCGAGCCCGAAAGTTTTGGTTCCCAAAACGGACGGCTCCGTGCGGTTCTGTGTGGATTATCGCAAGGTGAATGCTGTGTCGAAGTTCGACGCTTATCCAATGCCGAGGATTGACGATTTGCTTGTTCGGCTCATTTTTATTCGACACTGGACTTAACGAAAGCATATTGGCAGATCCCCTTAACTCCATTATCCAAAGAAAAAAACGCTTTCACAACGCCGTTCGGATTACACCAATTCGTCACGCTTCCATTCGGGTTGTTCGGTGTACCCGCCACCTTTCAGCGAAAGGTGCATATGCCCCTGCTTACTTGGATGATATAATCATCTATAGTAATGATTGGCAGCGGCATATGCAGCATCTGTGTGCAGTGCTGAACTCGCTGAGAGGGGCGGGGTGGGGCTGACGGCCAACCCGAAGAAGTGTGCGGTTGGGCGTGTGGAGGTCAAGTATCTGGGCTTCCACTTACCAAATTAGCAAGACAGCAGCTATTGCAACCTGCCCGCGTCCAAAGACCAAAAAGGAGGTGAGGCAGTTCCTGGGGCTGGCGGGATATTATAGAAGGTTTGTACCTAAGTATTCGGACCTCACCAGCCCGCTGACTGACCTCACTAAAAAAGAGGCACCAGATACGGTCTAGTGGACAGAGCCATGCCAGCAGGCTTTTACCCAAGTTAAGGCTGCTCTGTGTGGCGGGCTGCTCTTGCACTCTCCTGGTTTCTCTCTGTCGTTTCTGTTGCAGACGGACGCTTCGGACAGGGGGCTGGGTGCAGTCCTGTCTCAGGAGGTGGAGGGGGAGGAGCGACCGGTGCTGTACGTGAGTCGGAAGCTCTCGAAGAGAGAGACCAAGTACAGCACCATCGAAAAGGAGTGTCTGGCGATCCGATGGGCCGTTTCACCCTCTGTTTCGGACCACGCCCCCTTTCAGTGGCTCCACCGCATGAAGGATAAAAACGGCCAGATCACCCGTTGGTATCTAGCTTTACAGCCTTTTAAGTTCAAGGTGGTCCACAGGCCGGGTGCGCAGATGGATGGCTCCCCGGCCTGAAGCGGGCGGTGGGGGTATGTGTCGAGGAGGGCGTGGTTTCGTGAGGTCACAGATGGAGAGAGTGAGGAGACGAGCGGTAAGAAAGTAGGTCAAGTGCATAACGATAAACACCTGTGTCTGATTGCAGTGATTGGCGCGGAGAGACCGGATAAAGCCGCTCCCCAAACAGGAAAGGGTGGGGAGAGACACAGACTGGGCACTCGTGGCTGGAGAGCGGAGCTGAGAGAGAATACTGAGAACAAGTTATACGGATTGAGTTTGAGAGCGCTGTGTGCGCGACTTTATATGTTACCCGAAAAGAGCTTTGAATAAACCACGAGTCCCACCACAGTATAAAACGTATGGCTCCCAGCATGCATTGCAGCATTAAGTATGACACCACTGTTGAGATTCATATGCTGATTCTTGATATCTGTGTGCGTCTAAACTTTTTTCTCCCTAAAATGTATTTAAAAATCAAAATTCCGAATGTCTGATCTGTGGCAAGAAAGTATTGTTGGTGAATATTATTTATTCATATTTTTTAGTGAGATTTAATCAAACATTTTTCTTCATGAAAATTTTTGTTTATGGCTTCATTTGATTCGAACAGATGATGTGTTTTGTTAACACTGTAACAAAAAACACAAACTCACATAAAAAGCCAAGAGTCAAACTGCCCAACTGAAGGAAACACTGATCACCATAATAGTGACCAAACGTTTTCAATAAAACATCAACATCTAAACCTCTGTTAATTCTCAATAAGAGCTTCTATAGGTGTCTTTCAGGGTTGAGCCAAACTCTGCAGGACAGCGACTCACTGGGACTGAACTTGCCAGCCAATGGTTTAAATGTACCCTTAGGACCAGGGAACAAAATTGTACCTCCACTGTACCCTTTTTTCTGAGAGTGTGGGGTGAATTGTAACATTTCACTCCTTGTGTTTGAATCAAAACCACACATTTTCTGTTTGTGCTGCAAAGATAACAGCTATGTAATTTAATAGCTGACACTTGTATAGAGTTTTAATCACATTTTGAACGCACTGGCTTAAAAGAACTCCAAGATGCAGAAAGAAATGTCAAAATTGTTACAACCATCCCCGCTCTCCTAAGGGACAAATTACAGTAATTTAGGACATGTGTCTTCTCTCTCTCTGCATTCCTGTCTCTTGCCTCATCCATGAAAAATAGGTCATAACAACTTACTCATCACGCTTTCTCATAGCATGGTTTAAATCTGGCATGAGCCATCACTGGTGGACATTGCCATCCACAATCTTTACCATTTCTCTTAAATGCCGAATCTAAACACGTAATTATTCAATGAGGTTAGCACTAGAGCAGTTTATGATTGGTGGTTTGGGCAAAATGTTGCTTAACTTAAGGCCTTAAAGGGATATTTCACCTAAAAATGAACACCATAGCCGCGTTTCCACCGCAGGAACTTTCCCCAGGAACTAGGAACTTTGGGGTGGTACCCGGTGTGTTTCGACCGCAGGAACCAGGGTCTAAATGAAGTTCCGGGTAAATATTTCCCCCTCCGAATGGCCCTGCTCCTGAGGTAGTACTTTTTCAAAGTTCGGGAACTTTCGGGGGTGCTGATTGAACATGCTGATTGGTTGAGCTCACGCAGCCTTTTATTTCAACCGGCATTTTTAAAACTTTTGCGAGGTTCGTTCTGCGTTCAGTAAAAATCAGTCTTGCTCTTTCTGTCCGATGGCGCACGTTTGTCTCAGCAATCTCACGATCAGTGTCCATAATAGCTGATAATAACATACGTTGTCTTATGTTAAATCTAGCTTTACGAGCTTTCAGAATACACTTTAGTATCAGTGCTCGTCTCTTTTACGCCGTTTTGTTAATTACCTATTTAGTAAACCAATACATAACCAGCAAAAGCAGTGCTGCTTGAATCTCCTCCATACTTGTTATTGTTGCAGACAGTATCGCACAAAAATGATTCCTGTCCATCGCTGACTGGGAGGAGCTGCCGCGCAGTCCCACATCTCTGGACTAATTTGCCTAATCTTCACGGTACTTTAGACCGCAGTGGAAACGCAGATAGTAGCAGGTCTGGGGGAAAAAAGTTCCTGTAAAAAAAGTTCCTGGTACAAATTGTTCTGGGTAATTTCAGTGGAAATGGGGCTCATGTCATTATTTCCTCACTCTCATGTCATTCCAAACCTGTATGATTGAAATTTCTAAGATATTTTGAAAAATGTCTGTGAAAAATGTGGGGCTTTATATAGAACCCCAGGATTCTCGATTCAGTTTTAAAGAACCCTTTAAGCCAAAAAGGTTCGCTATAAGAAGAAATGTCTTAAATTATTGCATAATACATGAAAGTTTAATTCATTTTTTATTACATTTTATGAAGCAAACAATTTAATTAAAATGAAAAATCTGTTAAAGGACAATGAATTAATTAAAACCTGTTGGGGAAAGTTACTTTTAAAAGTAATGTGTCACAATATTGCTTCCCTCCCTAAAAAGTAACTAATTGCATTACTTTTTATGGAAAGTAATGCGTTACGTTACTTTTGTGTCACTTTTTCTCACCTGGGCTAGGTTTGTTTGTTTTTTTAATAATAATAATTATAAAAAAGTTCTATTTTTGGCAAACGAAAAGGCTCTTTCACACCACAAGTAAAATAAATAAGTCTCAGGCTGAAGGAAATACAAATGAATGCCTGTACAGTAGAGGACGCCGCTCAAACAAACCTTTCAGCTGCTGCCATTCTGGATCACATCTTGCATTACTTGTTTTAAAAAAGTAACTCAGATATTTTGTTGTAAATTTAAAAGTAATGCGTTACTTACTAGTTACTTAAAAAAGTAATCCGATTACATAACTCATGTTACTTGTAATGCGTTACCCCCAACACTAAAGTCGCGTTTCTACCAAAATTACCAGGAACAATTTGTCCCAGGAACATTTTCCCCCAGACCTGTTGCTGTCTGCGATTCCATCGAGGTCTAAAGTACCATGAAGATTAGGAAAATTAGTCCGGTGACGTAGGACTGGATTTCGTCCACTGCATATAAGCTTAATAAAGCCTGAACCTTGTCGTCGGTCCATCAGTCGTATTTTTTAAAGTACATTTTTGATTCGAATAGCAAACAACTCTAACTGTACGCACTGTAACAGACTTTTAAAAATGGCACTTATAATTAAAATGCTGCATGAACTCATCTAATCAGCACTGACCATTCGCACTGACCATGTCCCATCCCTGAAAGTTCCTGAACTTAAAAATATATACTACCTCGCGAGCAGGGACTTTCTGAGGGGGAATTTCTTTACCTGGAACTTCATTTAGACCCTAATCCCTGCAGTCAAAACACACCGAGTAGCACCCCTAAGTCCTTAGTTCCTGGAGAAACTTCCAGCAGTGGAAACGCGCTTTAAGCTAAATGCATAAAATGATCTCATGATGGAAACCCCAAAAACTTTCAATATATGAAGCGCCTGTGAGAATCCTTTAAGGTTCTATTTAAAGTAATAAAGGTCTAATGTCTAAAGCCAATGATAATGAAGATAATGACAAAAACGATTCTGATTTCTGAACTAATGTATCCCTGTACATCCCATGAGCATTTTGCAATTAATGTAATTGGGGAAAAGACACCAAATCTCCTGAAAATCCCAAAGGCATAGGGTTGTCTCAGTCAGACATCATGATTATGTGGTATCAGCCTCAACATGTAAGACAGATAGCAAAAGTGTTTGCATGCTCTGGCACTGATATGCGTCATTACACTGCTGAGTGTTATCCGCTTTGTTTGTTTTTCCGAATTATTGTTTTTTTGTAATTGAGATATACAATACATGTTTTCCTGGGAGGATGATACTTTTTAAGCTCTATAAAACGCTCCAAGTTAAAATGTTAGACTGAATCTAAAAATCTTTTTTTTTTACAGCTCTATATATCATGACAACTCTCTGAATAGTTTTAGCATGTTATTGAATATGGCAGTGTTAATGTATTTGGTCTTGGCAGACTAGATTTGCTGCTGCAGAGCATGTATGGACTTGCTACTGCTAATAGATACACAGACACGCTACTGTGAGCATGTAAGATATGCTGCCTCTGCATAAACAGACATGCTGTATTGTTCCGAATATAAGACGACCCTGATTGTAAGACAACCCCCTTTTTTTCAAGATGTACCTTTTGGAAAAATACTTTTTGATAAAGAAAATATTTTCATACTATCTTCATGAAATATATGTTCATACTGCTTTTTTTCATATTTAAATTTTTATATTGAAAGTATGGTAAATGCTGGTAAAATGTACCAACGATCACATTTAAAAATAGGCCTAAACACTTTTTGGCATACCACAAAAATAACCTGTAGCCCATCTGAATGATAACAATTAGGCTATCCATCTCAAAGTGAAAACAAGCTTACCAATATTTTATTAACAGTAGAAGTGAAATCTGTACCGTCTTACATTTTAAAATCACGTACATGGGAAGTTTGGTCCCGTCAGCAAGGCATGCAAGCTGTTTGCGTTTTTAAGACTTTTTGTGCTTCTAACATTACACGCTGACACGCCTTTATTCTTGGCACACTTGTTTTACGCCACCTATTGTTGCGGGTGTATAATTGAAATGTAAAAGTCTAGACCCTGAATATAAGATAAACCCGTTTTTACAGATGTATTTCTAAGAAGAAAAAAAACATTGTCTAAAGCCCTATTCGCACGGGATTAGTATTACCTGGTGACCTCTAGTAATTTGTAATAATTGCGGAGGTTGTCTGTGATCTTAATCCCGTGCGAATCGGCCATGTCTGTAATTTGTAAAGTAAAAATTCCCTCGCAAATTACCTACCATATTTTGCCGAACACAGAGGTCATGTGATAACATTAGTAGTATGTTGTTCCTAATAATCATTTAGGTGAGTGTATAGGGAGAGAGATTCTGTAAATATTCAATAATCAACAATAATAAATATTGTCTAATCTTACTTTGCAATTCAAAAAGTCACTTTTATTTCTATCCTGCATTTCTTTGGAATTGTGTTCCAAAGCCCCCGAAAGCCCCCCAACACTCTCACTCACTTGCACTTACTCACTCCCTCCCTGTCCCAACAGGCACAAATGTGGAAATTCCAGTGTAGGAAACTACATGACTGCCGGGAAATGGTGTGGGGGAGTGGGGTTCCCTCTCGTGGCCTATAAAACCCAGAGGAGAGGCTTCGCTCTTCACACTTTCACTACAGCTCCAGCAGCACTTGCTACTTTCTTTGATAGCTCATCAAACCATTGGAACGGATCTCTTTGCATTTCTTATCTGTTTATTTCACTAGCAAACAAGTTATGGCATTTTTACCCAAAGTCCTTCTTCTGCTGATGCTCGCAGTAGTTTGTGTTCAGCTGAGTGGAGGTAAGACATTAATGACGACTTACTTAATTTTTTTAACATTAGCCATGAGTGGTTTTTTTTGCAGAATCACAGTTCTCTGTCAGATTCATGCATTTTAAGTTAACCTTTCTGTGTTCTTCCCTAACAGTTCTAGCTGAAATACCTGTCAGGTGTCAGTGTGTGGTTAAATTGAAGAAAGCTGTCCGAAAGGAAACTATTGAAGAGTTCGCCATTTTACCCAAAAGTTCAAAATGCAGCGAAGTAGAAATCATGTAAGTATCAATCTGCTAATCTGCATATGATAAAACTTAATATGCATGTGATATAACTTTATTTTATTAAACATATTGCATAGGAATATGCATTGTATTTTTTGCATAATTGAGATATTAACATTGTGTTGCTTATCAAGTAAATCTATGTTGCTTTTATTTAATTTGAGATTTTTATATATTTTATTGGCAAAAAGGTTCAATCAGATTAAATGCCATAAAGTACCTTGCATTTCACAAAGTTGCTATGCAAATCTTAACTTCGCTGACACAATATCATAGAAGCCAGACTGAATCGCATTAATTTGATCCCTTTTCAATGTTTGCAGACTGACACTAAAACCTGCAAATAATACAACAAGTGAAGACAACAAGCGCTGCTTGAATCCACAAACAATTCAGGGCCAGAACCTGCAGTCTTGCTGGAAGAGGTACGGACATTTTTATTATGTCACTTTGTTTTTTTATAGGTAATAATGAAATGATACCAGACAATATTAGCCACAAATCTAATGGGACCAAATATACCCGTTAACACTTTACAATAAGGTTTTGTTTATTAACATTAGTTAGCTAACATGAACTAACTACACTTGCTATTAATCTTCATTGTTTGTTCATGTTAGCTAACAGTGCATTAACTATAATGTTAACAAATAGCCTACATTTGATGTGAAATTAGCATTAACTAAGATTAATAAATGCTGTAGAAGTATTTGAAACCTTCTTGTAAAGTGTTTCCATTTACCTCAAACATGACGGTATACTTTTTAGGTTAAACATCAAAAAATTCATTTGCTTAATGCTCTCTAGACAATTCTCTGGCTAATGTTTACACATAGCTAGAACATGTCATATATTACGCATGAGATTAATGTGCGCACTTCTTTTTGTTATATTTGCAACAGCAAGAACACCAATAACGCCAAAACATTGAAGATGTCCGATTGCCCAATGTCACAGAACCCAAAGGCGTAAGTGAAAGTGCGAAAGAGCAAGAGAGAACAGAACGGGAGAAACTCTAGAATCCCTGTGAGTGGAATTTCCTCCTGTCACATGACTCAGCACTGCCCAATCAGAATCATGGGATTGGAGCGCTGGCCTCGTGCAGCTGATGGGAAATCACAGAAGACCTGAAAACAACACCAGGACAAACTGCCGGACGCAGATGATGTCCACAAAAGCGTTTGAATTAGAATTCACTAGGACTTGAGACACTGAATGTATCATTACTCCAATAAGTATTTGAACTATATTTAAATGTTTTTTTATAATGAGCTTATTTAACTTATTTGAAAGTGTGCAGTTGTTACTAAGGAAACTTTTTTGTCTGATCAGACCTGTTATATTTGTGACGCATGTGTGATTGATTCATTCATGTTAGCCTACATCGTTTTTTTGACTTGACGTTTCTTAACATGAAGTATATTTTTAGGCTACCTAGCAATATTATTTTTACAGTGTACTTTTGTACTGTTTTGTAATAAAGTGCATAAATCCAATTTCAAGTTATTTTGCAAATTTATTTTCCATTTCCATTATATTTCCCTCTCGATATGAGAATACGTGTATGATTAATTATATAGGAACATGTTAGTTAGTAGCAATGAACATATATTAGACGTGGAGAAAGATACTATCTTCCTCCTGAAGTAACTTTACTTGACTTTTTTGTTGTTGCTGTAGATTTTACATGAGCTCCATCTGCTGGTCATGTCTAAAAATGTACACTCAAAACGACTCAAAGTTTGAAGAAAGACAAACTTATAATTTGGTAGATGCTAAGTGCCATGTTAAAAGGTGTGTGGTTCAAACCTTCAGTCCAGATCTTTAACCATGCCACACCATTATAAGTCATTGTTAGGTTAATTTTCTGCATGCAGATGTTTTTTTCCTGAGGAAAAGAAAAGAAAAAAACACCAATTCATTCATTATTATTACCATTAATTCATTCATGTGAGCATTTTCAGTGTTTGCAGCCTGAGCATTAAACTTGGAATATAATATAACATACAAATTCATATTTGTATATATTTACACTTCTAATGCATATGGCACGCTTATCTGGAAACACTTGCCTGGAAACAAATGCTGTGATGCCAAATTGCCTCGTGGAAGAAGAACACCATCGTGTTTACAACTGTGACAGGATCAACTAAACGCTGGATTTTCAAAAGTATGTGAAGTTCGTGGCTCCATTGTTGCCATAAACTTGAACAATGTTCTTGAACCTGCTTTAAAGACCACCCTGCTTTAAAGAGCATGAGCATTTAAACCTTAAATGCTGATTTAAGGCGCTGGTCATATAATTAGAATATCACCAAAAAGTTGATTTATTTCACTAATTCCATTCAAAAAGTGAAACTTGTATATTATATTCATTCATTACACACAGACTGATACGGTATATTTTCAAATGTTTATTTCTTTTAATTTTGATGATTATAACTGACAACTAAGGAAAATCCCAAATTCAGTATCTCAGAAAATTAGAATATTACTTAAGACCAATACAAAGAAAGGATTTTTAGAAATCTTGGCCAACTGAAAAGTATGAACATGAAAAGTATGAGCATGTACAGCACTCAATATTTAGTTGGGGCTCCTTTTGCCTGAATTACTGCAGCAATGCGGCGTGGCATGGAGTCGATCAGTCTGTGGCACTGCTCAGGTGTTATGAGAGCCCAGGTTGCTCTGATAGTGGCCTTCACTGTGTGCAGGTGCCAAGTCCTGTTGGAAAATGAAATCTGCATCTCCATAAAGTTGGTCGGCAGCAGGAAGCATGAAGTGCTCTAAAACTTCCTGGTATATGGCTGCGTTGACCTTGGACCTCAGAAAACACAGTGGACCAACACCAACAGATGACATGGCACCCCAAACCATCATTGACTGTGGAAACTTTACACTGGACCTCAAACAACGTGGATTGTGTGCCTCTCCTCTCTTCTTCTAGACTCTGGAACCCTGATTTCCAAAGGAAATGCAACATTTATTTTCATCAGAGAACATAACTTTAGACCACTCAGCAGCAGTCCAGTCCTTTTTGTCTTTAGCCCAGGCGAGACGCTTCTGACGCTGTCTGTTGTTCAAGAGTGGCTTGACACAAGGAATGCGACAGCTGAAACCCATGTCTTGCATACGTCTGTGCGTAGTGGTTCTTGAAGCAATGACCATTAATCTTTCCATTAATGTAATTCTCTACAATGTGCAATCTACTAGATTACGTTATTTGGGGTGCATGTGAACCAGTTAAGTACTCGAAAATGATTTTGCTGAAACTGTAGTTCCCAGCATGCTTTGCTTGGGACTTGACGACTACAGTAGAGTAAAATTGTTGAAATTAAAGGGGTGGTAAAACACATTCTTTCGAAGGCTTGATTGTGTTTGTGGGGTGCACGGTAACGTGTTCATGCCTCGTTTTTAAAAAATTGCATTATTTTTCATATATTTTACCTTTATTCTACACTGCTCTGTCCCTCCTTGTAAAAACGGTCTGATGGTTTCCGGGTTGTATGAAGCCAGACCCTCAAAAATACGCAATGGGCTCAGATTGGTTAGCTGTGTTGTGATTCGCTAACCGCCTAGTGCACGTTTGTCGGAAACGTCACGCCCCTAACCTTTAATGGTAGACTATGCTTTGGGTAGTATTAGAAACAATGGCATCAATAAAACCATACCAATTTGAGCCCGAATCAGACCCAGACAATTTTAGTGAAGATGATCGAGCAGAACCTGACTGCAGATCTATAGTGATCGCTCCTGAATGGCACTGTTACTTTTGTATTTTTAGAACGATTTGCCAAATATCTTTCGCCAGAATGAACACTAAACATTGGCTTTACTAGTAGCCAAATCAAACACAGAACCATGTTTAGCATGCCTGTAGATAAACAATACATAAAAGCTCTAATCAAAGAATAATTTACACAGATGCCAAGTTTGCTGTTGAGATTTGAAAAAAAGTTTGTAACGTTAGGTGTTTGTCGGATAACGTTAAGTATGAATAAGCATTTAACAAACTGGTTTGCAGAGCCAAACAGTGTTGTCATCTGTGTACTTCCTTGCTACAACGTACAATTAACAATACGAACTATTACAGGAAAACACATCGACGAAAAATAAATCATACTTACAGGTTGTGGCCCGTAAACAGCTTCTGTTTTTAAATCCATCTTTCAGGACAAGCCGTTGTGCGAATCCTTCATTTATCTCGCGAAGATTGTGGAAGCTTTCCTCCGTGAAATGTGCAGCGGGAGCCGCGCGCGCCCCGCTGTGCATTCACACACTGGCAGTGTTTGTCTCGCGCAGCTGAACCGCGGCTCGTGTATTGCAAATACAGACGAATATTGCCCATTATGTCACATTTTCCGGTCTTCTCCTCCGACCCCTGTCTGTCTCGTGCTTTGATTTATGATGAGCAGCATATATCTGCTGCAAATGCGACCTGTTCCCCTCTCTCATACACACATATAACATATTGTATGTTAAACGCACTGCAACGCACCCCCGTCCCTAGGAAGGCTGAACAAAGTGGACCTGCAATCCGGATGAAAATAACAGCGTTTCGTCTGCATTGCGGCAACAACACTCCAGCCTACTAACTATACCACAACAATTCCCCACGGCGATACAAAATGGCCTCGTCCCCCCTTATTTAATATTCTCGGAGGAGGGGTTTATGTAAATATTGGGGCTGGTGATGTCAGCAACCCTGGAGGAATGTCTAGTAGTCCCTAGCGGCCGTTTGCTGTAGTCCTTAGAAATTGATTTCTTTAAAAGCAAATATCTCCCTTTGCTTTAAACTTTGAACGTTGTAACTTTGCAGATGTTGTTTATGCTCAAACAGCAACATTACACACGAGCTAAAGTTAGAAAAGTGAAATCGTGGTTTACCACCCCTTTAAGTGTTATTTTATGTGTTTTTGGGCAAAATGAGAAAAGGGGGAGATTATATTGTTTATTAGTGTTTAATGTTGAATTATTTTGGAATTATTAGAACCATTTAAATTACACTTGGTTACCATAGTGGAGAAGAGCGGAGAAATTGCTTAGGCTGTGGACTGATACAGCTTTTACTTGGCACTTGGCATGTTCATTAGGCGTTATTGCTGGCTAATAGGGTATAACAAGAAAAACATTTATATAATTATTATTATTAGTCTGCACAACAATATTTTAATTTTTGATGACTGAATGAGTGCAATTCACCTTTATTCCACAAGGTGGCAATGTCTAACACACAATGATGAAGTGACGTTTCACTCAGTTACTGCAGGCAGAAAACAACAGAATAGGAAGAATCATCAGCAAAACCTGAAATGGCTCAGAGATTTACTGCAGAGCAAGAACTGAACGATATTTTTGTTGTCACTTGACTGATCTATAAAGCTGTACCAACTAGCATTGATTCTATTTTTTATAATGAATTGATTGAGGAATACTAAAAAGGTTGATGTCTAAGAATGAGGTGGAGGGTAGCGAATGACGTCCCGGGTCACTATAAAGACCTTAGGCATGCGTTTAATGGTTAAAGAGGCAGACGAAAAAAAAAAAAAAACTGAAGCTTATAACAGAATGATAGCATCCGCTGGTGGTCTTTATAGTTATCGTTCTTGATGTGAATGGGCCTTAAGTCACTATTTATTATATTTTAAAATAAAAGTCATCCATGTGCAAGCAGAAAATATAAGTAAAATATTTTTAAAGACATTTTGTGTTACATCCACCCTGTTATGTGATCATTCATTTCACATAGTCACTGTCGATGCTGTTGTAAAGGGCAGTGGACCACATCTTGCACGGAGGACATACACTTGACCGAAGAGTGTGTGTGTGTGTGTGTGTTCTTCTTTCCCTCCTCTCAGGGGAAATCAAAGCTTTTCTCTGGGTTTAACTAAGAGGGAGTGGAGAGAAGAATAGATCCTCAATACATTTTCACACTGTCTTCCTCTCTCTTTATCCTTCCACTCGTATCTCCAAATATATACTGCAAAATCAAGTTCTGGGCCTGAACTCAAAAACAGTAAAGTAAAAATATAAAATTATTCAAACTCAAGCAAATAAATAAATATATGCTACTCTGTCTTTGTCTCTTTCAAATGTATGTACAGGTGAATCTCTAGGTCACATTTCACCCCAAAAGGTCGTTTTTTAAATACATTTAACATTATTTTGTCAACATTTAAGCACATTTTTTTTTCAACATAAAAGTACCATTCAAAAAACTATACATTTTACAATTGTATTTAATTTAATTTAATTTAAATCAGCAACACTCAGATTCACTTTAGAGTGACCATTCAATGAAGTCTCAAGATTTTCTGGAAACTTTCTGGAGAGTGCCAAAATAATGTAAAATAATAGTGTAGTAAAAAAAATATCTTTGCAAAGAAGCCTTGCAGTGGTGGCCGCCCAGTGTTTTCCGGACGCCGTATTCTTCATTCTGACTTTATTAAATTCTTAAAAAGGGCAATCTGCAATTCCAGCAAAGGACTGTTATTGTCGATATGACACAAAAGTAATAGCACTCCCAAACACGCCACCGGGGACAGTTTCCATATTTTTAGCAAGACTGACCAGATTACTGAAATTCAATGATGGTATATTAAAAATTGTTGTTACCTGGTAGATGCTTATATCTAAAGAGACTTTTATTACACTGTGCAGGGAAAATCCACCTGGAGCATTCTGGGAAAATGCCATCCACATGCTAAGATCAAAGTGTCTGATATCGCATACTGTCTGATACTACATTTAAATTTGACTTTGTGACCATTAAATGGTATGTTCTATAGGCTATACAGCATGAATCTGGGTAGTATGAATGAAATCCGGACATACTTAGGCCCTGTCCCAAATGGCACACTTCATGTGCACTTTCGGTCTTGTGGACTTACAATGGCCACTGCGTGCGCGTGTCCGTTAAGTCCACGAGACCACAGGGTGTCCCATTTGTCCTTTTAGGTCTCAGAAGGGTGCTCGCGAGTGCCCCCTTTGAGGTCAATATGCGCCCTCGATGCCCACTTCTGCTGAGCCCGCACTGGTGTGGGTTACGCAGCGGACTTCTTCCCGGCAGTCAAAGAGGCATTACGTTGTGAAAGTGCGGACTTAGAGGAAGACCGTGAGGGATTAGGGTGCCATTTGGGACAGGACCTATAACCACCATGTTGTCATTATCATGTGACCTACCAGTGTCAGTTGAGTCGCTTCACTGCCATTCATAAATCCTCTCCTGTGGCCTCATGGGATAGTAAAGTGTCCATCAAATGCGCACCTCAGAATCTCGCCGGAAGTAGTCTACTGTTTTTTCAAATATTATGGCTGCATCTGAAATCGCATACTTCCCTACTTTATAGAAGGCGAAAAACAGTATGTCCGAATTCACAGTACTCATAAAAGAGTAGGCAAAAAATACCCGGATCACTTCTGAGGGCGAGATTCTGAAGCGTGCATACGATGGACACTTTACGGGACACAGGAGAGGATTTATGAATGGCAGTCAAGTGACGCAACTGACGCTGGTAGGTCACGTGACAGTAACAACATGGTAAATGTACTACGTCCTCCATTTAAATTCATACTACCCACATTCATACTATATAGAACATGCTTTTTTAGCATTTACACTTTTTTTAACTACTTATTCAAAATAAGAACCTACTCAAGAGAGTATGCGATTTCCGATGCAGCTTATGTGTCCAACATACACTTTTAACTTACTGTTTTCCGCATACTATACACGGGTTTCCTGTTTACAAACATTACAGGGTGCGTGCGCATCCTGGAGGCAGAAAGACAGATCGCTGAGCTGGTCCGCTACTGCAACAACCTTAAGTATTGAAGCTTTCCTTATTGTTTGTATATAACTGCTGACTCAATAAAACGTGATTTTAGTTGGATCTGTTTGTCTGTCTTTAATTTTGCAGTGTTGCTGTGATACATGTATGAATGATCATGTCAGGCTAGTAATGTAATCAATTAATCAAACATCACAGATACAGTTATTAATAAGCACTGGCTCTGTTGGTACAATTAACCACGCAGCAACTCCTTGGCATTTTGACTTTCAGACACGCCGCTGCTAACCTACAACACGCGAGGTCTCTTCTTTCTGCCTCTCGGTTGCGTGCGCAAGCAGTGATGACGTCGCCGAGAAATCCATGTATAGACCTTGCGCCAGAGAAACAAGCGCAAAGCCTTGTGATTGAACTTCCGTTTTTGCAGTATCTCTGTATATTTCTATGGCATCGCTGTCGAAGAGTGATTATCTGGTGAAGTGGATTTACTTATTGTAGAGTTAACGGAAATTATCATGAGCATTATGATGTTTGAAGCAGATGTGATAACAAATATCAGTAAACCGGGAAGATTTTAAAATGAGCGGTTCATTCATAAATCCGTAAGATCTTACCTTCATGTTGTGGAAATACAAACTGGAAGATAGAACACAACGAGCGCATAGCTGAAAAGGGGCGGGGCTACATAAGGTCTATATAGTAGGGAAGTATTTGATTTTGAACGCAGCGCTGGAATACCTCTGTAGGGTTTAAACTTTCACTTTTTAGGTTTTACTTTTAGGTTAATGTTATGCAGTGGTTAGTGTTAGGTTTGGGGCTCAAAAATATCTATATAACATCATATGTATACACCAAAAACAAGTGTTTTTGTTCTTTTTGACCCTCAATATGACGATCCCCTCGCAAGGAGCCCCTTCCTAAAATATAAATATAATATTTTCATGTTTAAAAACCCATTTATGCAAAAATAAAAATATTCTCACACCCCTTCATCCTATATAAATAAAAAAAAAAAAAAAAAAAAAAAAAATATATATATATATATATATATATATATATATATAAAGTTTTGGATTCCACAGACCCCAAATTAGATGATCACCTTGCTCAAAAATATTTATATATCATCATACTTAATTTTTCTTTTTATCATACTTCATCATACATTATATATTATGTAATAGAGAGAGGTTTGTCATTTTTGATTCCGCAGACCCCAAATTTGATGATCACCTTGCAACATATCCATGTACAAAGACTCATATATAAACAATTAATAATCTGGAAAATATTTAGACTTTTTTACTGTCTACCAATAGAGTCCTGTTAAATGATTACATATCTACTTTAAGTTTGGAGCTCAAAATATCTATATAACATAATTTCTAATATAAATATCATTTCTAATATAAATCAAATCCCCCAAATGCTAAAAGGTTATCAACACTGCTCATTTGTAGTGCATTTCGCTTATATGCTCCTGGTGATTTATGACACTCCTGGTGATTTGATGTATAGCTTCTAAAAAATTCTCATTGAATAGCTATCTCTCCTACAAACTTTGTCACATGCATCTATGCAGTCTAACTGTTCATTAGATCTGCAAATATTTTATTTATGATAATGAAATACAACCCAGTTGTTGCTGATGTCACCATCAGAACAAAGGAAACTGTAAATCGTATAACGTCTAGTTGTATGCAATATTCATGTGTCCCAGCTCAAAACGGTTTTCACACACTGCACAGATTGCCCTGGTCAGTGGGGGTGCAGGTTGGTCGGGCTGTAAATAATGCTGGACTTCAATTAAAGCCGCTGATGACAAGGCTGAAAACACGCAGCATCAATCAGTTGGTTGGATCTGAGATAATGGTGGACAGTGACACCTATCTGTGATTTATCTCAGAGCGAAGGACTATATGATTTTTTATGTTTCACGCATCCTCTTGAGTCAGAGTGAGATCTAATGTCCTATCTTGCCAATCACACTCTCATGGACCAATGTCAGGACACTACTTTGAAAATGTAACTTGTCAAGCTCCAAGCTCCCTTATAATATAAGTTCAATGACAGACTGTTTTGAAAAAGTCATTAGCAACACTACAGGCTGTTAGCAAAACTCAACTAGCTACATGCTTAGGTCGGTGGTACGTGTTAAAGTAACACCCGCATGGATGGCAGGACCCAAGGTTTCCCAGCAGAACATTGCCCAAAGCATCAAGCCTTGTTTATACTCGCCGCGGCCGCAAGAGCGCGAGGGTGCGCGCGGCAAAAATGACGTCAACGCGAAGGGGGCGGTCTCGCGCGTTGGCTCCGCAAGACCCCATTTCGCCTGGCGGTGCGCAGCGCATTTTTTGTAACTCCGCGCGCACCTCCGCGTCCGAAGATGTAGGCCTACGACTTTGAGGCGACTTTGTCCGAGCTTGTGCGTCAGTACCAGCACATTTATGACCCTTCCATGAGGGATCATCGCGACAGCCAGATGGCACAGAACTCATGGAAAGAAATTGCAACAACTTTGGGGAAGGAAGAATCTATTTGTAGGAAAACCTGGAAAAACATGAGAGACAAATTTGTTAAAGCAAAAAAAAAAGTTCACGGAAGAAGCGGTGATCCAGGTGGAAGCAAGAATATTCCGGCGATTTTAAACGAGCTTGGTTGGCTGTGCCAGTTCGTTGCAGCAGGACAACGAGGACTACAGATTTGCTGTGGTTATGGCTGACATGCTGGCAAAAGTGGACCCAAAGAAGAAGCTTGAAGTAAAGTGCAAGCTGAATCAAGTGCTTTTTGAAGCACTGAGGGATGATTCATAGACCTTTTCTAGCCTCTTTGGCCCAAGACATTTTAAGTACTTTTTTTTATTGTGTGTGAAGATTTGTTTGCATGTAAGTTTATTTAAAATTAGAATTTATTTGGAAGAGTGAACAGTGTTTTCTTTAAGTTATTTATATGTATATGTCTTCAACAATAAACTGCTTCACTACACTGGTGGTGTCAGACAGTGATTACCTCATTCTTTTGTCTCTATACATAAAGAATAATTTGCATTGATGGCCGCGGGACGCCATGTTCACCTGGGTTGTTGTTCCGGTAAACTACTTCTTCGCTCCTGCTTTCGACGGATTTAAGAACAATTACTCCAAGTCGCCCCCTGTCGTTTCACAGAATACTACAACGGCGCGCGCGTCGACTATAAACGCCTCGTCCGTTTGGGGGAGGAGCGTGCTCAGTTTGCGGAGCTCGCGCTGCGGAGCCAGGCGCGAGTATAACAGGGCCTTCACACTGCCTCCGCCAGCTTGCCTTCTTCCCATAGTGCATCCTGGTGCCATGTGTTCCCCAGGTAAGTACACTTTACTCTCACTACAGTGTGCAACAAATGTCATAGCAGCTGCTAAGCAAACGCACAGAGTAATGTCATAACTTAACTGTCAATACACTCAGATGTATCTAATATGAAAAACAGAGCTGCGTTACCTCATACTCATGACCGGAAAAGCGGAAATGGCGCGGCGACTATGGCATAATAAAAGTCCCGCTGGCGACTGTGTCATAATAAAAGTCATGCCGGCAACTATGCCATAATAAAAGTCCCGCTACTCACGTGGCGTGTGTTGCGTTCATCTCATTAACAATCGCTCCAGCGGCCTTGCTCAGCTCCACAACACTCGGCCCTGTTCTGCTTCATACTACAGTAACGTTAATAATCGCATCCATGAACATGATTTCTGCCCGAGTCCTATCCCGATTCTTTTCCACCGGCTGTGAGGTGAAGACCACATGTACCAAGATTCTGCGCTCAAATGTGGCGTCATCAAACTACGCCTTTGTTTTGAATAGGCGACCTCTAGCGGACGGAAAAGTTACATAGTGCACCTTTAATGATAAAAAACAACATTCATCCCCATAGGGCTCTTAAATCTTTGTAGAATGATTATGCACATTTCTCACAAATACATAATACTCTTTCAGGTACCTTGGAACACTTTTCTTTATTATTTTAAACACCAATGCCATTCTAAGAAAAATTACCCTTTTTTCAAGTTCTCTAAAATGTTTTAGATGCAACTGTGGATGAATTTATTTGGAGCGGTCTGTAATTTACTTTTTGTTCGTTTTGTACTACCACTAAACCAAAATGTTGCAGCATAATCATAGTCATGCTCCAGCTAACATTTTTACCAAGTATAATTCATTGTCAAGATCCCACATTAATTCCTTTAAAATTTGACAGTAGTAACAATAAAAGTAGAAAGTGGGGCATTTTGCCAGTAGCTGTGGTTGAAATGATACCTTTAAAGAATGTACTATTTCTGCAAGTGATAAGGAAAATCTTTGCTTATGGACTTCCAGAAAAGGATACATTTGTTTATGGAGTTGTAGCATTTGGTACTTGTACCCGTCTCTTTGTATTGAGCTTGTAATATCAACCATTCGCCCAAAGGGGGCAGCAGAGACACCTCCAAAAACCATCCTCACCCTACATCAAAATGCCGAACAAATCTGCTCTCACCCCGGTGTGCCCACTGTAAAGGATTGGCAGGTCTTCTGAACTGAATCCATTAACCTTTTAATCTGGTTCTCTCTCTAAAAAAACACAGGTGACCCACCCCTTGCAGCACCACAAAAGGAGTTGAGTCAGGGTCAGTGGAAGCAAGCCAAGGGCCCAGTCCCCCATTTGTCCCCATCTAAGAGATGTCATCCCCAATCAGACTCTTAGTTATTCACAGGCCCACTCAGAGCCTAAGCGCTGCACCCTGCACACTGTTGCGGTATGACCCTGAAACTGATATCCCAGCTCTGGACAGGCGACAAATTGTGTGAAAGTTTTTGAGCATGGTAACAATAATGTGGTGCAGAAGTCTCTGATAGCTTTCCATCACTTGTGAGTAAGTTTTCAGAGGTAATTTGCGTCAAAGCCGACTGTCATAAATGAGCAATGTTGGAGAACACACACTGTTTGGTATGTTAGGCCACATTTACGTTACATGGTTGAACTGACCCAATTCTGATTTTTTCCTCTCATGTGGCACAGATCAAATATGACTCATGAACGTGTAAGCAGGAAAAAAAAGCACATGGATTCCGATATTCTCAGATCGGTTTTAGGCCTCATTGAAATAATTCTGATATGAATCGGATGGTTGAGAACGATGTCAAGTCAGGTGGACACCAACTGCGATCACATGACTCTTTTCAATGGCGCAATGGAGGACAAAGGCTCAAACCAATGTTTACTGACCTTTAAAGCTTGTACTATCATTTCATCTGCATCTGCTATTGAAAACCACATCATTTTTACTTCTTTTTCAGCCTAAGCTGTTCCGGGTCAGTACGTCCACCTTGGGCTGTTTCCGCCACTGCCAGTAAAATGAACAGCATTCAAGTAATGCAACTGAGAAGAGGTTGGAAAACAGTATTACAGTATTCTGGAATTGTATTAAAAACCTATAATGTGCCTTTAATGGATCACAACTTTGCAATTGTTGACTTTTATTTAAATATTAATCGTTTTTCCACTGGTATAGACTGAAAAATAAAGAGATGCACAGGCCTCCACAGTTCATATTTTAATGTATTATATCATATAAATATGAATAATTATGCAATCATGTTAACAGTCATTAAGTCAGAAGAGTGTATCATTATTATTCCATACATTATTATTGTTATTATTATTACTAATATTTTTACATTATTTAATCAATTATGTTTAATGATTGTTACATATTATTATTAATGCAAGCATTTTTATTTATGTTTTATACATTTTTTTTATATTTATATTTTAAAAGGTTATTTTATCTGACAGTTTTTCTCCATTGGTTTGGCTCATTTCTTGAAACAGAAATTACATTCTCAAAACAACATGGACAAATCTCCAAACCACTTGGCAATTGTTCACAACAGAATAGCATTTCTCAATAATTCCTTAAATAATTCCTTTTCCTCGAGATATTGAAGCAAATTTTTTTCCAAAAATACCTTTTAAACGCAGTGCAGCTGCACAACTCTCAGCAGGAAGCAGCTGCGTGCTGATTGGCTGTGCCGCTGCAACTGCAGCAACCTATAGCGAGACCGTGGGGCAGGACGGACCAATCAGGTCCTTCCAAATTCCCGCCACAAGGGGCAACAGAATTTGCATAGCCAAGGGTATATAAGACCCACTCTCGCAAGGTTAGTCAGATTAATTCTTCTTCAGCGACTTGCAATCGTTGAACTCCGGATCGAAGCCTGCCGTCGACACGCACCCAGCGGAACACGCGGCCTGAGGACGTCGGATTCTCCGCCTTCAGCCTGCCTTCCAGCTGCGCCATCCGGCACATATCCTTTATTACCTTTTCTGTGTTTTCATTCAAAAAGAGCCGAGACGTTGTTTCAAATGTCTCGTTCCTACGCCTCGTGCAGAGGCTTCATCGCGGACGAGGATCGGCACATCATCTGCGTGTCATATCTCGGACGAGACCACACGCAGACTGCACTCAACCAGGGCGGCTGCCCTGAGTGCGATGAACTGGCGCTGCAGACCCTTCGGGCTCGGCTCGCCAGCTTCGACTCGGATCCCGTCCCGTGCTCCCAGCCTCTAGAGCCACGGAAGAAGAAACGTCGCGACCAGAGGCCACCGGAGCGCTCTGACGAGCACACGCCGGGCATGTCCCCGCGTGCCTCGCCATCGCCCGTCTTGTTCGTCGACGAGCAGCACAGCTCCCCTCGCATGGCGGCTGCTGCTGTTTCGTTCGGCGGACCCGATGACGCCGCGGGCATACAGAGTTTCACTCCTTCCTCTCTCATCTCCACCGCTCTAAAATGGCCGTGGACAGAGAATGTTATATCCCCGCTGTGGACATACAGAGCTCTCCCTTTCTCTCATTCCGTCGCGCTGAAACGCGCCGCGGACCGAGAATGTTATATCCTCGCTGCGCTGATGACGCCGCGGACATATGGAGCTCTACACGCGCTTCCCTCTCTCTCCTCCGCCGCTCTAAATGGCCGTGGACAGAGAATGTTATTCCCGCCGTGCTAATGGCGCCGCGGGCATACGGAGCTTTTCACTCGCTTCTTCTCTTACTCAGCCGCCCTGAAATGGCCGCTGACAGAGAATGTGATACTGCCGCCACGCGGACAGAAGATGTGCACTTCTGCACACGAGTGAACTCAACATAAGCTAAGCGAACTCAGGCTGTTGGATATACCGAGAACGCGCTTACGTCACAGCCGTTCTCGCTGCAGTGCGCGCTTCTGCCAAAGGTAAACAGCCTTATATGGCAGCGCGCGCTCTCTGCACAGCGCGCGTTCGCTGACTAGAGCGCGTCATAACATGCGCTCTCCGTCTAGAGCATAACGATGTCATAAAATGGCCGCCTTGCGCCTTTTTTTCCCTCAAATATCACTTCTCCCAGTCCCCCTATTCAGGCGGCTGGAGTGGTTCAACACTGTAGGTAATGTGTCCACTACATAGTGTGCACTCCTGCATAAGCACTGTTAATTCAGTGCCACAAAATCACTCAATAAACCTGATATTCTCCCAGTTCCCTTAGTTCAGGTGACTGGAGATGTAACATTGCAATAACTAGCCTGTGGCCAAACATGCTCAGTTGCACATTGACGCTGTTATGCGTTTACCTCTGTGAATTCGCTCACTGGCGTGCGCCGCGAGTACTCTATGTAGTGGCTCCCATTATACAGTGCGCGCCACCACACATTATTTACAATGAATCAGAGCTTTTCTAGTGGCTAGGTAGACTTGCGCCTGCAGAGCACGCGCTACCCATTAGCCCTGCCGCTAACGTGCACGTGGACTAATCCGCAAGAATGCGTCTACTTTACAGTAACACTATCCAAACACAGTGTTACGAGTTCATCTGTAGGCAGTGTGCCAACATCAAAGTTGTACCCCTACACTCAAGCACTTCCTATGTTCCCCAGCTCCCTGCACTCAGGCGGCTGGAAACATTATTCCTACAATCAACGAGCCCGCAAACAAACGCGCTCGCCTGTACACATTTCCCCGGCGACGCAAATAAAGAGTTCGCCGCTATTCAGCGTTCTCCGGCCCCCTGCACTCAGGTGGCTGGGAACACTATTTCCCTATTTACTATTTATGAGCCCGTGAGCAACGTGCTCTTCTGTACACAAACACAATCCCCTTGGTAAGCGCCATTTCCACGGCGACCCAATAAGGCGTGCGTCACCATTCAGTGCACGCCGCCTCTCACAGTGCCACTAGCACAATGCATCCGGGCTAACAGGTCTCTGTTATTCAGTGACCCGCCCCACAAATTAATTCAACCCTTGGCTTCGATAACAAGGTTACTCGCTACAGTTTGCTCACAGACCACCGTGCTTTCGCACTGTGGTAGAGACAGCGGTGAGAAGCGACATGAGTCACGTGCTTCGAACTGAAATATCAAACTGTTAAATAAAGGGAGCGGTGGAAACCGTGCACCCCTCACAGAGCGAGTCAGGCTTTACAGTCGCTACTTCCTTGTGCCAAAAGAAGGGGGGTGGCCTCAGGCCATTCTAGATTTCAGACATCTGAACAAAGCCCTTATGAAGCGCCCGTTCAGAATGTTGAGAATGAAACAAATCCTCGCGCACATTCGCCCGGGTGATTGGGTTTCCACTGTGGATCTAAAGGATGCCTTTTTCCACATACAAATAGCCCCTCATTACAGGCCATTCTTGAGATTCGCCTTCGAGGGGAAAACATACCAATACAAGGTGCTACCTTTTTGGTCTATCTCTGGCTCCCCGCACGAAGTGCATGGAAGCGGCGCTAACCCCGCTGAGGCTTCGGGGAATGAGAATTCTCAATTATCTCGACGACTGGCTCAGAATAGCTCAGTCAGAGATACAGTTAATAAACCACAGATCTTGGCTTCTCAACCATTTAGAATGCTTGGGACTCAGAATCAACGTGGCAAAGAGTTTATTGTCTCCCACACAGAAAGTTTCGTTTCTGGGAACAGTATTGGACTCACTGCAGTTGAGCGCGCGGCTGACGTCACAGCGCGCGCTCTCTGCTCAGAACCGAGCGGTTTCCCTCAGGTCCGGTACACACATTCCTCTCAAACACTTTCAGAGGATGTTGGGTGTCATGGCCTCGGCGGCGCCAGTTCTCAGACTGGGTCTGTTGCACATGCGCCCCCTACAGCGCTGGCTGAATCGCCGCGTTCCAGCTCACGCATGGCTTTCGGGCCGATTGCAAATCAAGGTAGACCACAGCTGTGTGCTGGCTCTGGCTCCTTGGAAAAATCCCGTCTGGTACAAGACGGGCGTGAGTTTGGGCACTGTTACGAAGTGGAAAGTTATCTCGACAGATGCATCCAACCTAGGTTGGGGAGCCCTTCACGAGGGCAGGCCGATCTCCGGTCTCTGGTCAGACTCGGAGAAGTGCCTTCATATAAACTGTCTAGAGATGAGAGCAGTCACGATATCGCTAAAAGCTTTCCTTCTGTACATAAGACACCACCATATCCTGATCCGAACGGACAGCAGATCGGTGGTAGCCTATTAAATCGCCAAGGTGGTCTGAGATCTATCGACCTGCACTCAATGGCGGAAGAAGCCCTAATATGGGCAGAGCACAATCTGAGCTCGCTGAGAGCGACTCACGTGCCAGGCATTCTGAATTTGGGCCCGGACATGCTGTCCAGGGGCAAAGTGTCCCCTGCAGAGTGGTCTCTTCACCCAAATATAATTCAGATAATTTGGGGCAAGTTTGGAGAGGCAAAAGTGGATCTTTTCGCCTCACAAGACAATGCTCAATGCCGAATATATTTCTCCAAGCACAAGGATGCGTTGGCCCACGAATGGCCCAACCTTCCTCTTTATGCGTTTCCCCCAATTTCAATGTTACCTCAAGTCATAGAGAGGATCAGGGAGAGCAATTGCGCTGTGCTTTTAATAGCCCCGCTTGGAGAAATCAACTTTGGTTCTCACTGCTGAGTCAGATGTCAGATGCAGCTCCGTGGCCGATCCCGCTGAGGAGAGACCTCCTCATGCAGGCGGAACGGCAGATCTGGCATCCCCGTCCCGATCTATGGGCGCTTCATGTTTGGCCCATCAACGGGTACATGAGAACCTCTCTGAAAGCGTAATGAATACTATTACTGAAGCTAGAGCCCCCACGACTAGGCGGCTCTATTCAGGCAAATGGTCAGTCTTTTCAGACTGGTGTAAAGCGCGAAGTCTGACCCCACATGATTGTGCAGTGTCAGAGGTGCTTACATTTTTACAAGAGCTTCTGGACGCGGGTCGCTCCCCCTCCACGCTCAAAGTTTATGTGGCTGCTATAGCAGCGTATCACATTCGAGTGAACGGACTGTCACTAGGAAAGAACGATCTCATTGTTTGCTTCCTTAAGGGGGCTAGAAGGCTTCACCCACCTCGCCCCCCTTCTGTCCCTATATGGGACCTGTCCACGGTCCTGGATGCCATGAAGAGCTCTGCATTTGAGCCTCTGCATTCAGTGAGCTTAAAGCTCCTGTCACTAAAGACCGCTTTTCTGCTAGCGATCGCATCAGTTAAGCGAGTGGGTGATTTGCACGCGCTCTCTGTGAGCGCCTCGTGTCTGGAATTTGGGCCAAACGACTCCAAGTCGTCCTCAAACCAAGACATGGATACGTACCTAAAGTGCTTTCAACTCCGTTCAGAGCACAGGTCATTTCACTTTCGGCACTTTCATCACAGTCAGATGAAATAGATGCTAATTTGCTCTGTCCTGTCAGAGCGCTGAGAATATACATAGAGCGTTCCGCTGCTTACAGGCAAACTGAACAGCTCTTTGTGTGCTTTGGCGGCCGCACCCGAGGGTGCGCGGCCACAAAGCAGACCTTGTCACGTTGGATAGTGGATGCTATCTCACTGGCCTATGAGTCTAAAGATCTCAGCTGCCCCTTAGGCACTAAAGCCCATTCTACTAGAGGCATGGCCTCTTCGTGGGCTTGGTCTACTGGCATTTCTCTGAACGATATCTGTGCGGCGGCAGGCTGGGCCTCCCCGTCCACTTTTATCAGATTCTATAATTTAGATGTTCCGGCTTTACAAGCCGGGCTTTTTGCTGTGTAAACAGATTTAACCCCTTAAGGCTCGATAAGTCCGGCCTGGGTTGGATATTGTATAAGTCATAAGCATATTCCTTATATGGCTCGAATTATCTGGCCACTCATTATTCCTGACCCGACTATGTCTGGTCTATTCTTATTATTGCACGTATATCGTGTTCATTCTCATTAGGGCCCGACTCAGGTCTGGCTCACTCTGAATTATTGATATCATATTACGGGCCCACCTAGGTTGGCCTGGGTTTGGTGTCGTCGGCCTTAGAGCCATTAAGCAAGCACGGCGTTTTGCATTGGTCCCCCTTGCGTTTTAGCAAAACGCAATACGAGAGTACTCTCGTAAGGGAACGTTTCGGTTACTAATGTAACCTCGGTTCCCTAAGAAGAGGGAACGAGTATTGCGTTTTGCTTGCCGTGCTTGCTCACTTGCTCAGGAGTCGCTTCAGTCGATTAACCTGACTAACCTTGCGAGAGTGGGTCTTATATACCCTTGGCTATGCAAATTCTGTTGCCCCTTGTGGCGGGAATTTGGAAGGACCTGATTGGTCCGTCCTGCCCCACGGTCTCGCTATAGGTTGCTGCAGTTGCAGCGGCACAGCCAATCAGCACGCAGCTGCTTCCTGCTGAGAGTTGTGCAGCTGCACTGCGTTTAAAAGGTATTTTTGGATAAAAATTTGCTTCAATATCTCGAGGAAAAGGAATTCCCCCTTGCGTTTTAGCAAAACGCAATACTCGTTCCCTCTTCTTAGGGAACCGAGGTTACATTAGTAACCGAAACGATAGCCAGGAGGGTGAGGACGGTAATTTTCATTGTTTTTTTTGTTTGTGTGTACTGTATAATATACTGTAGTTATATTACAGTATATGATGCTGTATACATTTTCTTTTTACTCTGATGTATGGAAGTTACTTTATGTGTGTGAATGATAATGGTTACAATTTCCTTGGCAGTATGAGCGCAATGTGTGATGTCAAACCTTGGAGGCTACTCTTACCCTAAAATCCTATTTCTTTGTTTCAGTTTTATACACAATTGTATTCTGTTAGCTAGACAAAAATGAAGGACTGGGCTAAGACTGAAAGGTGGACATGAGGGATATTTCAATGGTCCTCTGCCATAGTGACAAAACATCTAAACATTTTGACTTGCAGCGCTTACACAATGCCAAAGGGACGAAGCATTTTGGGGGCACTGACTGTTTAAATGAGAAGGAAATGTAGTTTTGACACATGAGTGAACTGTTTTGGGAGAGGTATGAGCTTTTGCAGGTGAACCATGGTGTTGTGCCGAACCATCCACGTTATTTTGGCAAAAGCACCAAGAGTGTTGAGAACGTCCGGTCTGTTTCAAGAAATGAGACAAAGCAATGAGAAGGATCTTTGCCATTTTCGTGGCACTGACTATTTATATGGGAAAGGAATTTAGTTCTGAAGCATGAGTGAACAGTTTTGGGAGAGATATTAGCTTTTGCAAGTGAGCTATAGTGTTGTGCTGAACTGTAAGACTGTTTGGCCAAATGATCTTACAATTTTGAGAATGTAATTTCTGTTTCAAGAAATGAGCCAAACCAATGGATATATATATAACCATATAAAATAATATTTGCTTTACTTTACATATATCAGTAATTTAATCAAGAAACAAATACCATTATAACATTAAAAATGATAATGCTACTCTAAAATAAAGATATAATGAATTAAAATGTCATGATTAATTCTTTTTACACCAAAAAGCAACAGAACAATACACTAATTATGCTAATTCTCTAATTATGTAAAACAATACATTGAACACACAGAGAAACGTCATAACATAATTTTCAATACACTCAGATGTATCTAATATGATAATCAGAGCTGCATTAACCATAGACAGTAAAATAAATGGACACAGTGACCCCATAGACTTCACAGAGAAAAATTGAAGTCAAGTAGAAGCACTCACTTCCTGATGGCTGAGCCTCAGACTGAGCTTGACGACGTAGATGTGACGTGAGCAACCAGTCTGACAGTAGCAAATCTTCTAGTAGTTGTGCAAGGTGAAATCTGAATCACGTTGTTGAAATATTTTGTCCCATTGCTTTTGGCTCTCTATGGTCTTCTCAACATGCTTCTCCCTTAAATTTATCGGACTTTATGCCTCCACGTCCCCCCGATTGCCTCATAGACAGTAAAAGATTGCCTGCGAGCTTCTCCTCCTGTCTATACGGTACAGCGCGACGGAGTCGCGTGGTTATGACGCAGTCGTTAGCCTATGTTTTACAAAAACGGCTTCTACGGGGTGATAGTGTAAGATATAAGGTAATGGAGCATTTTATACATTGTCGTGTTTGTTTAGAAATAAACAATGGACAAATGGAGACTTTAAAATCCTCAGATGTTAAGATTTTCGCTGTCAAAGTGAGGCCAAAATGAATGGGAGTCAATGGGATGCTAACAGCAGGTGATGGCTTGGTTAGCAATGGCTGCCCCTATGGAAGGTACGTGTGGCGAGCAGCGAGGCCGAGGGACCGTGAGGGCGGGACGAGGCGGCGCTCATCAGGGAGGATGAGCGCCAGCTGCGCGCCGTAGCGATCTCGGCCCTCGCGGAGGAGTGAGGGACTATAAAGGAGGAACGACGACAGTGAGGGACGAGAGAGGACCAGGCCTGGATTTTGTGTTGTTTTATTTTGTGTTCGCTGCAGTCGTCCGTGAGGGGCTGCAGCTTTTTATTTTCACTCTGTGTTTATTTGTGTTTGTGTGTAGGCGGCAGTCGACCGCGAGGGGCTGCCGCCGCAATTTATTTTGTGTTTATTTTTTATTAAATATGTTGAATGTCCGCCGGTTCCCGCCTCCTTCTTCCCGTATGAACGAGGTTTACTACAGTACGCTTTCCGGGGGCTGGATTACCCCCTTGGCATTACCTCATACTCATGACCAGCAAAGTGGAAGTGGCGCCGGCATCTGTGGCATAATAAAAGTCCCGCCGGAGACTGTGTCATAATAAAAGTCCCGCTGCTCGCGAGGCATGTTCCGTTCTTATTATTAACAATTGCTCCAGCGGCCTTGCTCAGCTCCACAATACTCGGCCCTGCTCTGCTTCATACTACAGTAACGTTAATAATCGCATCCATGAACATGATTTCTGCCCGAGTCCTATCCCGATTCTTTTCTACTGGCTGTGAGGTGAAGATCACATGTCCCAAGATTCTGCACTCAAATGTGGCGTCATCACCATTGTGCCCTCCATACTTGACGGGAAACTCCGGGCTCTAGGCTTAAACAGCCTGTTATGCAGCTGGATCCTGGACTTCCTGTCAAACAGACGCCAGGTGGTCAGAATGGGCAGTAACATCTCCTCATCACTGACTCTCAACACTGGAGCCCCTCAGGGCTGCGTTCTCAGCCCACTCCTGTACTCCCTGTACACACATGACTGTGTGGCAACCCACAGCTCCAACACCATCATCAAGTTTGCTGACGATACGACGGTGGTAGGTCTTATCACCGACAATGATGAAACGGCCTACAGAGAGGAGGTGCACACTCTGACACGGTGGTGTCAGGAGCACAACCTCTCCCTCAACGTCAGCAAGACCAAGGAGCTGGTGGTCGACTTCAGGAGGAATGAGAGAGAACACCGCCCCATCACCATCGATGGAGCACCGGTGGAGAGAGTCAGCAGCTTCAAGTTCCTCGGTGTCCACATCACAGAGGAACTCTCATGGTCCGTCCACTCCGAGGCCGTTGTGAAGAAGGCTCATCAGCGCCTTTTCTTCCTGCGACGGCTGAGGAGGTTTGGAATGAACCGCCACATCCTCACACGCTTCTACACCTGCACCATAGAGAGTCTGCTGACTGGCTGCATCACCACCTGGTACGGCAACAGTACCGCCCGCAGCCGCAAGGCCCTGCAAAGGGTAGTGCGCACGGCCAGCTGCATCATCGGAGGTGAGCTTCCCTCCCTCCAGGACATTTACGCCAGGCGGTGTGTGAGGAGAGCTCAGAGGATCATCAGAGACTCTAGCCACCCGAACCATGGGCTGCTCTCACTGCTGCCATCAGGCAGACGGTACCGCAGCATCAGAACACGCACCAGCCGACTCCAGAACAGCTTCTTCCCACAAGCAATCAGACTACTTAACTCCTGATCCATCAGGATCATAACACACACTGGACAGAATATCACTCAGCACAACCCACTGTAGATACACACACATTATATACACATTTATTTATCATACAGCATCTATTGCACATTTTTCAATCTGTGAATAATATTTTATACTATACATTGTATATTATTATTACTATTATAGCGTAATGTATATTGTTTAGTGTATGTTTAGTGTATATTGTTTAAAGTATATGTATATTGTAAGTATGTGTATATTGTTTAGAGCTGTGAGAACTACACTCACATTGTGTAAATTATTTATTGTTCATTGTAGTGTATACTGTGCTGTGAGTAATTGTGTGCGCATCAGATGTGTAATCTGTTGCTGCTTTAAATGTTGTACATGTCATGTCATGACTACTATGTTGCTCGGAACTGCACCTAAGAATTTCACCTACTGTTGCACTTGTGCATATGTAGAGTGACAAATAAAGTGATTTGATTTTGATTTTGATTTGATCAAACTACGCCTTTGTTTTGAACAGGCGACCTCTAGCAGACAGAAAAGTTACATAGTAAAATAATTAGGTCCCTTGTTTTAGTTCAAACATAGGAACAAATGACCACAATATTTTGTCCACATGTCATGTGTGGGGCTCTGTAGTTTGACACTTAATACAAAATAATCAGTATTTGGTATTAGTCATGAAAATTTACACACAGTGTATTAGTCATTGATATTTTAATCACTTGGTTTTGCATCAGATAAACATTACGGAGCTAATTTGCATAATCAGAATTTTTTTTCGCACAACACTGTAAACTAAATTCTGTCCAACTAAACCTGGAGCGTTGCTTTGATTCCCAAATGACTTTCAGGTTTCAAAAGTGACATTTTTGTTGCTGCTGATGTTTGACATCTTTTGTTGGGCGCAGACTTTTGACACCTTTTGTCAGGCACAGAAATACACTAAAGAAGACCAAGGATGTTTTTTTGTGTTAATGTCTGCAACATGCATCCTTTAGAAAACAGCCCTCCCCTGTCTTTCTCCCCAGAGAACATAAAGAATTCTAGAGTATGAGCGCTCTGAAGATCCAAAAGAGACAGAAAACAAGATGCAAGACACCACAACAAAAAAGAATAGAAATGAAACCGCTACATGACAAGCTGAACGCTGCCAAACCCTGACATACTCCCACCAGTGTTCTGTAACTCTTAAATGACTCCAAGGTTTTCGACCGCAAGAAAGAGAATGATCATGCTTATTAAAAGCAGAGAGAGGGCAGATCAAGGAGAATTAAAAGGGCAAAAAAGGAGATAGTACAGATGGAGGAAGGCCCTCTCTAGACTCTGAGGGAGATTGAACATCACAACAGGGAATAAAGATGAGAGAGAGAGAGAGAGAGAGAGAGAAACTAGGAGAGCAGAGATCTCAAAGCCCTCTCTCTACAGATGGAAAGCTCCTAATGAGGAAGGAAGCAATGGACAGGAGATGAAGGTAAGGAAGGGTCAGTGAAAATGAGAATGTACCTACATGACCCAAGGCACTGGATCAGAGATTTATGGTCACTGAAAGACAGAATGAAATCGACTTTTATAAGAGAGGGTGTGATAAGATAGGGTGTGTGCCTGGAGAGCGCTAAATAGCTTTGGAGGAGAAATGTCAATGAACAACCCGAGAGGAACTCCGTGTAAAGTTATATAGTAGAGCTCGACCTTCTGGGTTTTAGTACCTTAAAGGGGTCATATTGTGAGGAATCAAATGTGCCTTGATCTTTTCAAATAAAAGATGACTATGAACACGTTCTGTATCTTTCAGACTTCCTCCACAGTTCAAAGAGAACATTTATTGAAACTAAGCTGCAAAAGAATACTGAACATATTTGGACAAATGATGTCCACATTTACAAATCAACAACACCTACTTAGTTTCATTAATGTAGCTTGCAGGACGGCAGAGCTATTAGAACTAATGATAAGAGTAAAATACATGCTGTTCTGCATATTCTTAAGTGTGCAGCACATATACCACAGGATGTTGACAGATAGATAGATAGATAGATAGATAGATAGATAGATAGATAGATAGATAGATAGATAGATAGATAGATAGATAGATAGATAGATAGATAGATAGATGATAGATAGATAGATAGATAGATAGATAGATAGATAGATAGATAGATAGATAGATAGATAGATAGATAGATAGATAGATAGATAGATAGATAGATAGATATAGATAGATAGATAGATAGATAGACAGACAAATAGATAGACAGACAGACAGACAGACAGACAGATAGATAGATGGACAGACAGCTAGACAGACAGAGGAATAGATAGACAGACAGACAGATGATAGATATACAGACAGATGGACAGACAGAGGGATAGATAGACAGACAGATGGACTGATAGATAGATGGACAGACAGACAGATGATAGATAGACAGACAGATGGACTGATAGATAGATGGACAGACAGACAGATGATAGATAGACAGACAGATGATAGATAGATAGATAGATAGATAGATAGATAGATAGATAGATAGATAGATAGATAGATAGATAGATAGATAGATAGATAGATAGATAGATAGATAGATAGATAGATAGATAGATGGATAGGCAGATAGACAGACAAATAGATAGACAGACAGACAGACAGACAGACAGACGGACAGACAGCTAGACAGACAGAGGAATAGATAGACAGACAGACGATAGATATACAGACAGATGGACAGACAGAGGGATAGATAGACAGACAGATGGACTGATAGATAGATGGACAGACAGACAGATGATAGATAGACAGACAGATGATAGATAGATAGATAGATAGATAGATAGATAGATAGATAGATAGATAGATAGATAGATAGATAGATAGATAGATAGATAGATAGATAGATAGATAGATAGATAGATAGATAGATAGATAGATAGATAAACATATGGACAGACAGACATAAATAGATGGATAGACAGACAGATAGATGGATGGACAGACAGACAGATATACAGACAGACATATAAATAAATAGATAGACAGATGGACAGAGAGATAGATGGACAGACAGATAGACAGACAGACATATGGACAGACAGACATATAAATAGATAGACAGATAGTGAGACAGATGGACAGAGAGATACCGGTAGATGGATAGACGGATAGATAGATAGATGGATAGACGGATAGATAGATAGATGGATAACGGATAGATAGATATATGGATAGATGGATAGATAGATAGATGGATAGACGGATAGATAGATAGATGGATAGACGGATAGATAGATAGATGGATAGACAGATAGATAGATAGGCAGACAAATAGATAGACAGACAGATGGACAGACAGACAGAGGGATAGATAGACAGACAGATGATAGATAGACAGACAGACGGACAGAGAGATAGATGGACAGACAGACAGACAGATGATAGATAGATGGACAGACAGACAGAGGGATAGATAGATAGACAGATGATAGATAGACAGACGGACAGAGAGATAGATGGACAGACAGACAGACAGACAGATAGACAGACGGACAGATAGATAGACATATACATAGATAGACAGACGATAGACAGACAAACATATGGACAGACAGACATATAAATAAATGGATAGACAGACCAACCGACAGACGGATGGACAGACAGACAGATATACAGACAGACATATAAATAGATAGACAGATGGACAGAGAGATAGATGGACAGACAGACATATAAATAGATAGACAGATAGTGAGACAGATGGACAGAGAGATATCGGTAGATAGATAGATAGATAGATAGATAGATAGATAGATAGATAGATAGATAGATAGATAGATAGATAGATAGATAGATAGATAGATAGATAGATAGATAGATAGATAGATAGATAGATAGATAGATAGATAGATAGATAGATAGACAGAGAGATAGATGGACAGACAGACAGACAGACAGACAGAGGGATAGATAGATAGATAGATAGATAGATAGATAGATAGATAGATAGATAGATAGATAGATAGATAGATAGATAGATAGATAGATAGATAGATAGATAGATAGATAGATAGATAGATAGATAGATAGATAGATAGACAGACAGAGAGATAGATGGACAGACAGACAGATGAT
>CM042241.1:59085786-59493286 GCA_023566225.1 Romanogobio albipinnatus | reverse complement strand
AGATAGATAGATAGATAGATAGATAGATAGATAGATAGATAGATAGATAGATAGATAGATAGATAGATAGATAGATAGATAGATTAATGTATTTTTTTTTATTACTGAATACTGAATATCTAGCAATAAAAATCAATCAAATATATATTAGCCAAATATATACCACAACATAACCAAAAATCTATGAAAATCACAATTGGAATGCAATAAAAGCTTTGTAAATTGGATGCTAATAAAGGATGGTCCAATGCAAAACTATAGTAAGCAAATCCACAACTCACACAAGTTTGTGCTAAAAAAGGATTTTTTTCCCTCCATAATTAATCCTAAATCAAAGAAAGAGTGGAAACTGATCATGAAAAAACGAAAATATCACTGGGTTTGTGAACATAAGTGGACCTTACATTTTTTTAACCATGTGGTCCTGTTCACAGTGGGCAGAGAAGCTCCAACATTATTGTTCAAAAAGAACCTCTGAAGGGTATTTTCAGTCTCAGGATGACAAAAATCTTCCCTGACGTCAAAGGACGGTTGAACGTAGTGTTCAACACCAGCAGGACGCCAGAGCTCACCTAAAGCTATTGTAGATTTATTATTGACCCTGAAAGTTTCTGCTAACATAGTTTTACCTCGGGCTCCTCCAGAGAAAAAAAGATCAAAGTAGAACTGACATAAAGCTGGTTAGTCCAGCATTAAATGCACAGACGGAGGTCTCCAGTGTCGTTCAGTAAATCCCTGAATGATGCACATTTAGCTTTGCCCTCATTGTAGAGCGTGCAGACCTCCGTCTACTGGGGTTCACAGTGTCACCGAGTCAGACCTGAGCTTTGACGGCCTGTGTGTTGAGGTGACTTTCTCTGCATTAGCTGTGTGGATCAGCCCCAGGGTAGCTGAGGTAAAGACCAGGTCAAAGCGAGGTGAATGTTGAACGAGGCGTGATATGCCCACCAAAAACACGCTGGCTATTGGATAGAGAAACATCAGAAGAGATGGGATTGCTAGTTAGCATTTTAAAAATGCATTAGCATTTTAAAAATAAAATTGTATACATTTATACACCGATCATGCATAACATTATGACAGGTGAGGTGACTGACACTGATTATCTCTTCATCACAGGACCTGTTAGTGGGTGGGATATATTAGGCAGAAAGTGAACATTTTGTCCTCAAGGTTGATGTGTTAAAAATGCAGGAAAAAAGGGCAAGCGTAAGGATTTGAGCCAGTTTGACAAGGGCCAAATTGTGATGGCTCGATGACTGGGTCAGAGCATCTTCAAAACTGCAGCTCTTGTGGGATGCCCTCGGAACAGGCCTCGCAAGGGTCGATCAAAGAAGTTGAGTCCTTGTGCTGTGCATCAGGTGCAAAAGCTGGCTTCAAAAAACAAATGCATGAGTGCTGCCAGCATTTCTTTAGAGGTTGCAACAAGTCGGTTTGCATGGCCGTCGTCCCAGAAGGAAGCTTCTTCTGAAGCTGGCTGACAAGAAAGCCCGCAAACAGTTTGCTGAAAACAACCTGTCCAAGAGATGGAATTACTGGAACCATGTCCTGTGGTCTGATGAGACCAAGATAAACTTGTTTGGCTCAGATGGTGTACAGCATGTGTGGCGGCGCCCTGGTGAGGAGTACTAAGAAAATTGTGTCTTGCCTACAGTCAAGCATGGTGGTAGCGTCATGATCCGGGGAGCTGCGCTTCATTGGGAGAAACATGGATTCCAACATGTACTGTGACATTCTAAAGCAGAACATGATGGCCTCCCTTCAGATAAGCAGGTAATCCCAAACACACCGCCAAGATGACAACTGCCTTGCTGAGGAATCTGGAGGTGAAGGAGTGGCCAAGTACTGTGGTGTACTCACTTTTGTTGCCAGCTATTTTGAAAATAATGGGTGTATGTTAATTTATTTTCAGAGGACAGTTAATCTATATTGCTATACAAGTAGCACACTGACTACTCTAAAATATATCCAAGTTTCATTTCTATAGTATTGTCCCTTGAGAAGATATACTAAAAAGGTTGCTGAAATGTGTTTTGTGAGACACTGTAGTTTGTGAAGACGTCTTTTGAAAGAGTCCCATAAAAGTATGTTTCACAAGTGCATGAGCAGGACAGTGGCTTGTGTCCAGACTGTCCTTACTTACAGGTTGATCACCACTGAATGACTACAATACTGAACCTTACTCAATATTGATCTGCTGTCCAATGAGGCAAGACTGAAGGCTTGAATGTTGGGAGCTCTGAAGTGGAAAACTGTCAGCATCTGCTGAATGACCGGGTCAAAGTGAGTGTGAAGTACATGATTACAGTATCTGGCAACCTATTTTTACAAGACTGTTGTGGAGCGCTAAAAAAATAAAGCTAAAAAACGGTCCATATGCAAGCATAGAACAGCACACTCGCACATTTTATGTTTCAGTACATTAAAAAAATTAATACAATTAACATCAATTAACGTACTGCATTAATAAACATGAACTAACAATGAAAAATACTTCTAAAGCATATTTGAACATTAGTTCATATTAATTTCAGCATTTACTAATACATTATTAAAATGATTAAAACATTGAATCTGTTAATATTATTCAAAGGACCTGAGCTGACATGAACCAACAATGAACAGCATTTGTTTTAAAGTTAACAGATCAATACTGAAACAAATGATTGCTCATTGTTAGTTAAGTACAGGATAATATTTATTTTGCTATAATAACTGGCTGGATGTACATTATTATTACACGTTTATTTGCCACATAAGTAAATAAAAAAATTTGCTTTTTAAATGCAAAGCATGCAGCTTTGAGCAACGGACCAGTTAAAAAAGATGGACATAACTATATTAGCATCCACACCAACACACAATAACTTTATGTTTACGAGATGCGAGATGACAACACGTGACTTTCTACTCGGAGCTGTTCACGTCCTCGGACTCGGAATTATACACTTCTATGGCAACAATATCAACGCCAAAATGAATCTGCAACAGTGGTACAGCAATCATGTGGTTCAAGTCGGAGCTCTCAGAAAATTCATAGTTTTAACAAGTTGGAATCTCGTAATTGTGGTAATTCCGACCTTAATTCCGCACCTTAAAGGGTTAGTTCACCCAAAGATGAAAATTCTGTCATTAATTACTCACCCTCATGTCGTTCCAAACCTGTAAGACATTCGTTCGTCTTTGGAACACATGAAGATCTTTTTAATGACATCTGAGAGCATATTTTGTAAATAAGTGCTAAATTAAGTTATTTTTTTACAAAGTGAAAGTGAAGTGACATGTGGCCAAGTACTTGGAATTTGTGTTCTGCATTTAACCCATCCAAGTGCACACAGTAGTGAACACACACACACAGTGAACACACATCCAGAGCAGTGAGCAGCCGTATTGCTGTGGCGCCAGGGGAGCAGTTGGGGGTTCGGTGCCTTGCTCAAGGGTCTCACCTCAGTCGTGGTATTGAGGGTGGAGGAGAGCGCTGGTTATTCACTCCCCCCACCGACAATTCCTGTGGACCTGAGACTCAAACCCGCAACCTTCAAGTCCGACTCTCTAACCATTGGGCCACGACTGCACAAACAAAGCACTCACGTCGCTTCATAAAATAGAGGTTAAACCACTGGAATCACATGGATCATTTTAAAAATGTGTTTACTACCTTTCTGGGCCTTGAAAGTGGTAGCTGTGTAGACTGTCAATGGAGGGACAGAAAGCTCTCAGATTTAATTAAAACGATCCAAAGTTTTATTTGTGTTCCGAAGATGATAGAAAGACATGAGGGTGAGTAAATGATGACATACTTAACATTTTTGGGTGAACTAACCATTTAACTGATTTCGGCATGTCACAACTGACCCATGCGGGTCATGGCACCAAATGTAACCGGTCGCACTCGACCCACTCTGAGCGGGAGTCGAATCTGGGTCTTCGGCATGGGAGACGGGCGTGCTAACAAGGTCACTAAAGCAGCCAGCAGCCATATCATCCTGTAGCCCAAGACTGGTTTCCCACTGAAGCTAAGCAGGGCTGAGCCTGGTTAGTACCTGGATGGGAGACCAACTGGGCAAACTAGGTAGCTGCTGGTAGAGGTGTTAGTGAGGCTAGCAGGAGGTGCTCACCCTGTGGTCTGTGTGGGTCCTAACACCCCAGTATAGTGATGGGGACACAATACTGTAACAAGCACCGTCCTTCGGATGAGACATTAAACCGAGGCCCTGACTCTCTGTGGCCATTAAAAATCCCAGGATATCCTTCGATAGAGTAGGGGTGTAACCCTGGCATCCTGGCCAAATTTGCCTATTGGCCCCTGTCCATCATGACCTCCTATTCATCCATATATATATATATATATATATATATTATACGATTGGCTTCATCACTCGGTCTCCTCTCCACCAATCAGCTGGTGTGTGGTGAGCGTTCTGGCGCAATATGGCTGCCGTCGCATCATCCAGCTGGATGCTTCATGTTGGTGGTGGTTGAGGAGATTCCCCCTAAAGCGCTTTAAGTGCTTAGAAAAGCACTATATAAATGTAACAAATTATTATTATTATTATTACTAAAGACCGCAGCTGCTAGAATCAGTTGCTAGCGTGATTGAATAACTAGAATCAGTCGCTAGCGTGATTGAATAACTAGAATCAGTCGCTAGCGTGATTGAATCGCTAGAATCAGTTGCTAGTAGGGAGTGAGATTTACACACACTGCTCTTACTGGCCTACGTTACACTCACCCCCCCTAACCTCACTCCCATCCTCATGGCACCAATTGTAACCGGTCATACTCGACCCGCTCCTGCGGGAGTCGAACCGTGGTCACTGACTGGCCTACGTCTGTTACACATGAACTAAAGTTAACTAATGGGACCTTATTGTAAAATATTTTACATTTAATTCAAATGTAAAATTGAAAGAAAGCAAAAAAATTAAAAATAAAAATAAGATGAATTTGTTTTTCATGCTCACCTATCTCACATTGCAAAATGCTGCCCGGTGACTCTGTCACTGCAAATTGTTTTCAACACGAGAGCCTTTTCACAATGCCTCTGTGCCCCCCAACAGGACGAACCCCACACTGCATTAAAACAAAAATTGTGTACAGCTGGGAAGCACAGCTTGCTTTTTATTTATAGTTTTGCAACACCATCTTCATAAAATAAAGGGCTGCAGCTTGGACCCTTTTGAGTTTATTTTGGTGCAGTGTGGGACTTTTTTTGTTTTGTTTTGTTGCTTTTCTGAGTTGCAAAGATCGTCGCATAATGGCCTTGAACCGCTTCGGCTGAACGCTGCTGTCGACTCGTAACGCTCCACTGACAACAGCATGAAAGGCTCTGCTAAAGATGCTATGCCAAGAAAACTATGGCTATGTGAGGGGAGAAAGTGAAAGGGGCAAGAGAAAAAAGCACACATCACTCAATCCCCACTTTAAAGACATTTAAAAATGTCTCAAGGGATTTTTAAACTATGCTGTATGTAAAATGTTATGCGTATACATCTGAAGTCGTTGATATTACATGGACTGCCCAGTTTGTCAAGGCTGAAATCACTCAAAGTGATAAAACAGCCCACTCGTCCTCATTCTGTCCTTAAAGAATAAAGCCAAAAAGTCACACAATTGGGTAATACAATGGTGATCTACACATTTTTACCACAGAGCCTCATTCAGTACTTGCTGCTAGGGGTGTGCGATATTGATAAAAAAATGATATCAATATTTTCATGGATTTTTCTGTGATGATCATACAATATTTAGCTGAGTGTGTTTATTGTGCTGGTGCCTTGGCAGATTTAGGACTGCAGTGGACAGCTGACTGTTTTTGTTATTCTTCTTATTTTGTGTGGTGGTTAGTTAGCTGCAGTGACAAATTACATTTTCAAATGAAAAACACAATCAAATGAAACTAAAACTGAAACTGAACTAAATCTGTCTTTGCAATGCAGAGGAAACACAGAAGCTGCATATGAAGTGGCATTTAGATGCATTTACACAGACTGTTTAAGGTGGCTCAGAGGTGACAAATGCATTTAACCAAACGCATAAATAATGTTTTGATGTTTTAAAAATAAAACGTTGATATATGAACTGATTTTAAAATAGAAAAGATACTATACAAATGAAACTTAAACCACCAGTAGGTAGCGACAAGTCACTATTAATGAGTGAGTCATTGAATCATTCATTCAACCGATTTGTTCAAATGGACTGATTCATTTAGTACCGAAACACCGCTGTGAGTTGCTCAGAGGCGCAAAACAGTTCTGCGGTGGCTTTGTTTGAAACTATTTTCATCAGTGAAATGGAGCAAAACAGGCAACATTATGTCTAAAATGTAAGTCACTAACTATTAACTTCTTGTTTATTAAACTGTTGTATAAAATGAATAGCGCATTTGCAATTGTGCCGATGTTTGGGGGAAAATCTGCACACTTTGTGTGATTCCTCAACTTTATCATGTTATAAATATAGCCTAAGACAAATACTCACAGGGGAATTGTTACTGCATTTTAATTCAGTATATTGTGCAGTGAGAGCGTGATAATCTGAAAGAAGTAGTCCTAACCTAAACCGAAAAGGCTACATAACCAATGTATGCACTCTCTCTAGTTTTTCTTTGGTTTCTGCAAAGTGAGGGACATACTCGATAATATCAGATTGCACATCATTAAAACAACAATTACTATATAAACAGACAATACATATCACACACTCCTACCTGCTGCCATTGATTTTGTTCAGCCAAGTGCCAATTCATCAGAACGTAAAGTCTCTGAGTGCTAACATATGTGTTGGACCGCTAACAGGCATTAAATGCTAATTGTGTACCTGGGAAAGAGCATGAAGGATGTTTTCAGATTAGTGGCCTAATGGTACAATTGATGTGAGCAAATAGACCTATTGTCACTTCTATCTGTTTGCAGCACTGTGAAGTTATCAAGCCTGGTGACACAGATACTTAAACTTCATGTTGCTTAAAGGATTAGTTCACCTCAAAATGAACATTTCCTGATAATTTACTCACCCCAATGCCATCCAAGATATCCATGTCTTTCTTTCTTCAGTGGAAAAGAAATTCAGTTTTTTGAGGAAAACATTTCAGGATTTTTCTCCACGCAATGGATTTCAATTGCAACCAATGCAATTGAACTTCTGCTGTTGTAGCCCATCCACCTCAAGGTTGTGCGTGTTGTGGCTTCACAAATGCTTTGCTGCATAACTCGGTTGTATCGAGTGGTTATTTCAGTCAAAGTTGCTCTTCTATCAGCTTGAATCAGTCGGCCCATTCTCCTCTGACCTCTAGCATCAACAAGGCATTTTCGCCCACAGGACTGCCGCATACTGGATGTTTTTCCCTTTTCACACCATTCTTTGTAAACCCTAGAAATGGTTGTGCGTGAAAATCCCAGTAATTGAGCAGATTGTGAAATACTCAGCAACAACCATGCCACGCTCAAAATTGCTTAAATCACCTTTCTTTCCCATTCTGACATTCAGTTTGGAGTTCAGGAGATTGTCTTGACCAGGATCACACCCCTAAATACATTGAAGCAACTGCCATGTGATTGGTTGATTAGATAATTGCATTAATGAGAAATTGAACAGGTGTTCCTAATAATCCTTTAGGTGAGTGTATGTGTGTGTGTATATATATATATATATATATATATATATATATATATATATATATATATATATATATATATATATATATATATATATATATATATATATATATATATATATATATATATATATATATATATATATATTAGTGGTGGGCATAGATAATTTTTTTTAATCTAGATTAATCTCATTTGAATTCTGCCGAAGGCATTCAGAATATGTGTGCTCGTAAGTCATCGTTTGTCTTTTTGTAGTTTGAATAATAAATAACTTCTGTCCCTTTAAGACCTGACGCACGCATGGATCCCAAACACTGTTCCTGTGAGCTGGTTACAACTGTGTTTACGTTAAAACTCACCAAGATGGGCATTGAGACATTTTTGAGTGTATTTGACCATTAATAAAATGGAAAAACGAGCTCATTTTTGCACTTGTATATGAGAGGCGGCTTTATTACGGGTATGTGTGTGTGCGCTTCAGATGCGAGCGCGAAATCGGCGGGAATTAGTAGAATTAACGTTATGTGCAACCCCGCGTGAAATTCATACCGGTCACACCAATACTAATAAAAGTCCAGCAGAACACCCGTTCGCAATGTTCAGAGATTAAACGGACTGAATGAGAGGAAGTGGGTGTGTGTCACTCGCTGTCTGTCGGAGAGGAGAGGAGATGAGAGCATCTGATATCGATACTGTAGAAAATGAGTATTGTATCGTTTCAGATATTTCAGTACATAGCGAAATATTTATATTTTTGACAACACTAGTAGGCATACACAGGTTCGAAGACTCATTCTCTCGCCCCCCTACAGTGCAATTCGGCTAGGTGTACATCCGCGCTAAAATATCAAGGTGAAAGTCATCATAGCTTGCGTAGTATAGACCCAGCTCCCAACCCAACTTTGAGAATAGATTAACGGCGATATTTTTTTTATCGCCCGATAAGAGTCTCACGTTAACGCAGCACGTTAATGCCGATAACGGCCCACCACTAATATATATATATATACACTCACCGGTGTATTAAAGGATTATTAGGAACACCTGTTCAATTTCTCATTAATGCAATTATCTAATCAACCAATCAAATGGCAGTTGCTTCAATGCATTTAGGGGTGTGGTCCTGGTCAAGGCAAGCTCCTGAACTCTAAACTGAATGTCAGAATGGGAAAGAAAGGTGTTCTTTTGTTCTTTCTTCGTGTTCTTTTGAAGCTTTGATTGGGTTTACAGTGTGCAATATAACATGTGTTCATGTTACGCGTGTAAAAAAAAACTGTATTTTTAACACAATGTACTTATTTGTATACCGCTGTTTTCACTCTCCTAAAAACGGCTGATGACTTCCTTTATTCTATGAAGTCCCTCCTTCAGAAATACGTAACGAGTTCTGATTGTGCCAGCGCTTCCCGTGTTGTGATTTGACCGCAGCTTAGCGCACGTGGCACGGTTCCTGTGTTGTGATTCAACAGCAGCTTAGCGCACGTGGAAATGTCACTCCTCTTAACGGGAGATGTATGCATGCGCTTAATGATCTCTACAGCGTCCCTGGGAAAGCCAAACAAAGGTGATTTGACTCCGGGATGAAAATAACAGCGTCTCGACGACATGGCGACAAACACACTCAAACGCAGCACTTCCTTTTCTCCACGCGACACTTCCTCTTCTCTATGTGGGACAGCAACAAGACCACGCCCCCTTTTTCACGTAGTCTTGTGGGCGGAGGTTAGTCTGTTCTACTGTTCTATCGACGTCATTTATGTAGGAAGTACCAGGATGTAGTCCAAGCCAGCCGTTCGCTGTAGGCTTTGAAAGGGAACTTCTGTTAAATAAAATATCTCGCTTGGCATTGAACTTTGAGCTTTATAATTTTACAGGTATTATTTATGCTCTAACAGCAACATTACACACTAACTAAAGTTTGAACAGTGGGATCACGAAGAACGGGACCTTTAAGCAATTTTGAGCGTGGCATGGTTGTTGGTGTTGGTCTGAGTATTTCACAATCTG
This sequence comes from Romanogobio albipinnatus, assembly GCA_023566225.1. NCBI lineage: Eukaryota > Metazoa > Chordata > Actinopteri > Cypriniformes > Gobionidae > Romanogobio > Romanogobio albipinnatus. The sequence goes on along the minus strand of CM042241.1, from coordinate 59,483,660 downwards.
CTCAGTTACTGGGATTTTCACGCACAACCATTTCTAGGGTTTACAAAGAATGGTGTGAAAAGGGAAAAACATCCAGTATGCGGCAGTCCTGTGGGCGAAAATGCCTTGTTGATGCTGGAGGTCAGAGGAGAATGGGCCGACTGATTCAAGCTGATAGAAGAGCAACTTTGACTGAAATAACCACTCGTTACAACCGAGGTATGCAGCAAAGCATTTGTGAAACCACAACACGCACAACCTTGAGGCAGATGGGCTACAACAGCAGAAGACCCCAGCGGGTTCCACTCACCACTACAAATAGGAAAAAGGCTACAATTTGCACGAGCTCACCAAAATTGGACAGTTGAAGACTGGAAAAATGTTGCCTGGTCTGATGAGTCTCGATTTCTGTTGAGACATTCGGATGGTAGAGTCAGAATTTGGCGTAAACAGAATGAGAACATGGATCCATCATGCCTTGTTACCACTGTGCAGGCTGCTGGTGGTGGTGTAATGGTGTGGGGGATGTTTTCTTGGCACACTTTAGGCCCCTTAGTGCCAATTGGGTATTGTTTAAATGCCACGGCCTACCTGAGCATTGTTTCTGACCCTGTCCATCCCTTTATGCCATCCTCTGATGGTTACTTCCAGCAGGATAATGCACCATGTCACAAAGCTCGAATCATTTCAAATTGGTTTCTTGAACATGAAAATGAGTTCACTGTACTAAAATGGCCCCCACAGTCACCAGATCGCAACCCAATAGAGCATCTTTGGGATGTGGTGGAACGGGAGCTTCGTGCCCTGGATGTGCATCCCACAAATCTCCATCAACTGCAAGATGCTATCCTATCAATATGGGCCAACATTTCTAAAGAATGCTTTCAGCACCTTGTTGAATCAATGCCACGTAGAATTAAGGCAGTTCTGAAGGTGAAAGGGGGTCAAACACAGTATTAGTATGGTGTTCCTAATAATCCTTTACGTGAGTGTATATATATATGTAAAAAAAAAATTTAAAGTGTAAAATTCACAGTGAATATATTTCAATAACATAAAATAATTTCCAACCCCTATGATTTTCTATCTTACATGTCAATGACACCAAAAACAGTTCTCACATCACCGATTGCAGACATGTAAATGACATTTAAGAGCTACCGCTGGGAAGATTACCTCTGAATAACTTAAATGTCAGTCAATTCCTCATACAAAGGCAAAGCTATCATATGACTTTAGATTTGAAGATTAGATTATCTAGATTATGTTATTATTAATAATATGTTTGTATTCATTCACCTGTTTCTCTTAATCAAGGGTGTTCTGAAGACTACGGCTCAGTGCCCTGCACACTTCTGTCTGCTCTCTGGTTGGGCGGCGCTCAGCAGCCTTTGTAGCTGAGCCACCTGTGTCTTCAAATGCCATTTTGCATCCATCAGCCGCCCTGTGGGCAAGGGGAAATGTAAATTTCAAACCAGAGAGGTGGGAATTACGAGACAAAATGCATGTAGAGGCAAATAAAAGAGGAAAGAGAAGCGCCTACATTCTTCTCCACCTCTTACATGTCTCGTCTGCAGCTGAGAAGTCTCTCTCTCCTCTTGAATCTGAGCACTCATGCACTGTAGGCCTGAAAATACATTTACAAATGCAACAATTAATTATGCAATTCAATCAGTTGACTGATCTGTTTTTATAAATCAAAATAAAACAGATCAAATGAAGTGCTAATTACCATCAAATATTTTTCTTGTTTAACATAACTCTTTTTACTTTGTATATTGAGTCAAGGAAACATATTGTTTTGGGAAACAAATATGCACTATTTGAGGATATCAGAGCACAGGGCTTGAACTGATGATCTGGCTTACGTTTTAATGTATCGTCCTTCAGCACAACTATATTGTTTTGGTGAGACTTTGTAAGCTCTCTAGCTCTAGGTTGAATATTCCAGCAGTGTTGTTCTGAGATAAAGGAACGCCAGAGGAGTAGCGACCGGTTGTTGCATCAAACATTAGGCTGTTAGCAGAGTCGTCTGAATCTAAGATGATCGTCTCGAAGCTGCTTGTTTTTAAATCAGTTTGTGCTGTTTTTAAATCGGTGTGAAAATGTTTTCTCACTCATTTGGCAAACTCATAGCAGCCACCGAGCGAACGTCATAATTTCCTTTTCAACACACTCAGATATATCTAATACGATTAACAGAGTTGCGTTACCTCATACTCATGACTGGAAAAGAGGAAGTGGCTCCGGCGACCATGTCATAATAAAAGTCCCGCGGCGACTATGCCATAATAACAGTCCATGATAACAGTCAATCGCTCCTGCGGCCTTGCTCAGCTCCACAATTTCTCGGCCCTGCTCTGCTTCATACTACAGTAATGTTAATAATCGCATCCATGAACATGATTTCTGCCCGAGTCCTATTCTGACTCTTTTCCACCGGCTGTGAGGTGAAGACCACATGTCCCAAGATACTGCGCTCAAACGTGGAGTCATCAAACTACGCCTTTGTCTTGAACAAGCGACCTCTAGTGGACGGAAAAGTTATATAGTGTAAAAAAGGCGTGGCCACTGAGTGACGGGTGGATTGTCGTTTGTCTGCTGTCTGTTAGTCATCACGTCACCTCAGCTCAACCCACGTCCTGCCTCTTTGCCCATTTTCAGTTATGAAAGATGGCAATGGCCGACTTTACACTTCAAAACTGCTCTTCAGATACCTACGGGTGACGTCACGGACACTACGTCAATATTTTTTTACAGTCTATAGTTAATTGGACCTTTGATGCGCACTTTTGCTGAGCCTGCATGGAAGCGAGCTCTGCAGCAGACTTCCCGACAGTCAAGTGGCATTATGTCACAGAAGTGTGGACTCGTAGGAAAACCATGAATATTTAGGGTGCCAATTGGGACGGTCATAACTGTTTCGGAAAAGTTTCACAATTGAATTTGTTCACCACTAGGGGGTGGGTTTGGGCTGGGGCGATGATCTCTGTGAACCCATGAATCATGCGCATTCACTGTGATCGCCCCCCAGTTGCAAAACATTGAACAAGTCTCTATGGGTTTTACCTGATCTCTGATCAGTTTTATACATTTGTACACATTTGAATTAGACATTAGTATAATTAAAAGGAATAAAAGTAGTTAATAGTCTCTTATTGGCCTGTTTAGCTGAGCCATTCATGGAACAAAACAAGTCCTGAAAATTGATAAAAGAACACATATTGTACAGACACTTGATATTTAATCTGATTAGATGAATAGTTAATTGCATATAGATTTTACTTTCAATAAAACATTTGAAATGGGTTTATAAAAAGTTTTTTAATGCAAGTTTGGTCTCAGTTTTTGTTGCATTTACACTGTTTTGACCAGCAGGTGTCACCCGTGTGTGGTGTTCCGAACACCTCAAAACAATGGTTGAATCTGGAACCACCCCTAAACCCTCAATCACTATACCCTACGTTAGTCCAATGCCATCCAAGATGTCCATGTCTTTCTTTCTTCAGTGGAAATAAATAAATTTTTTTTGAGGAAAACATTTCAGGATTTCCACATCAATGCAGTTTCAAAGGGCTTTGAAGTGCTTTAAATGGTGCGCGATCCCAGCTGAGGAATAGGGTCTTATCTAGCGAAACAATCTGTCATTTTCCAAGAAAGACATGGACATCTTGGATGGCATACATTATCAGGAAATTTTCATTTTGAGGTGAACTAATCCTTTAAGGAGTGAATGAAGACGAGTGAGCGATTTCGGACAGCCGTTGAGTATCGTCTGTACACTGAATATTGCGGTGCAATGTGGGATAGAATGGGTGCACTCGATAACGTCCACTGGTTTCGGACACTACTACAAATGGCTTTCCCTTCAAATAATGCCCTGTTTGAGGGTATAGGGGGCGATTTCGGATTCAGCCAGTGAATCATTTTATGAACCAATTGGTTTAATTGATTCTCCAATCACTACCAAACTGTGTGCGACACATTCTGATTGGAGGCGGGGTGGAGTTATGAGGTTTGGCTGACAGTTTGAGGAGCCAATGGAGTTATGAGATTTATTCATAACCTCTTTTAAATGCTTTTAATCGGTTAGATATTAGTAAAACCCACACACAGATGTAAAGGATGACCAAAAGTATTAATTAACAAAAATTATGAAATATAAAGATACAAGGTTTCAGCCTGACAGTGATGATATATTTCTATTTGTGGCATTTATTTTTTACTTGTTTTATTCATTTTCCACTGCACAGCTGGCAACCTGCACAGTGGTTGGGAAACACTGCTCTAGAACACCATGCAGAGTGTAGTGCAGCTGTACTGCAGTTGAATGTAGTTTAAATCTCTTGTGGTAGATCAGTGTGAAGACTCCAAACACAGCGGCGCTTGACTAACCACGGAGTGCAATAGTCCTCTAAAAAACCCTTTGACTGTTTTTCCTCTCTGCAGTAGTGATACAATTTTACCTTCTTTTATCCCTCACAACTTCTGTATTATTTGTTATTTCTTTATTAATTTGTGCCTTTATTGTGTTTTCTAGTGGTTGTTGTGCGTCTACAATACCTTATGACAGCCATTTTATTTTGAGTTGTTTTTGTTCCCTGCGTTTTTCTTCATCTTCTCCAACCTGCTAGTTGGAACAATATTTCAATCATTCACTTGTGTCAGTCCACAGACAAAGATTCAGTGCTCAAACTGAGGGCTGCAGGAGGAGCTTCCTAATATGAAAACAAAATAAAATAAGATGGATTTCCTTTAATCAGTCAGCGAGTTTGAATGTTTACAGTAATGGATGCAAATGTGTTATTTAGCCCAGGGCACCAAGTGAGACGCGCTTCCCCTCCAACCTCAAGAAATAATAACAACATTGCGGACCCCTTAAGACATGAGTAATTTTTTTCATTGTCCTACATTTAAATACAGTGGATCAGAGACTCAAAATTGATTTACCTGTTAAAAATTAAATTCCCCTGTATCCATGCAACTGTGAAATTAGTTGTAAGTGCGCTGTACAAAAATAATGAAAACAGAAAAGGTTACTATAGCACCTCGTAGAATCGCGACTCCAGTGGACGTGGGTGTCTTGCACAGCAAGTGAGCTTCTGCAGGTGCCACAAATTAAATGAATAAAGCTTTTCTGAAGAAATCTACAATGGCTCTAATAGTACATAATGTACGTAGAAGTAATTAACTCTTTTGAAAAGTTAATTAAAGTGGTTGTTTACCCCAAAATAAAAAGAATGCAATTTACTAACCTTAATTTTTTATTTACAAAAAGTTGGCAACCAATGGTGCTTTTCCTGTATGGGGACTTTCCATATCATAATGATTTTTATACTGCAGAAACTGCACAAAATGTCCCCACAAGGACAAGGATATTGCCAACTTGTGGGGACATTTTGTCCCTGTCAGGGCTGTGCACAGGTAGGAAGACGATGGGAGAAGCATGAAGTGCAAAAAAGGAGTTTAATCTCAGGAACAGGCAGGTACACACAACGTTACACAACGGAAGACTTACAATAACGGACAAGGAGAGACAGAAATGGTAGAACTTAATCAGAGAACACAAACGGGAATGATAAAACACTGCTGGAACATAATGAACTAATGATGACAGTGACCATGTCGAGTGGCGGGAAAACTAGAACAAAGGAACATGTGACATGGAACAGGATGACAACAAAACAGACAAGCATGTGACAGTCCCCACAGCGTAGGGAATGCCAGGCCCCCCCTCCCCCCAACCCCCACTTTTGTTTGGGGTCAAAAGTGACAGTAAAGATACTTATAATGCTGTTCTTTTGAACTTTCTATTAATTAAAGAATAATAACAGCATTGCGGACCCCTTAAAGGGTTAGTTCACCCAAAAATGAAAATTATGTCATTAATTACTCACCCTCATGTCTTTCGACACCCGTAAGACATTCGTTCATCTTCGGAACACAAATGAAGATATTTTTGTTGAAAGCTGATGCTGAGAAAGGCTTCAGACAGGCCTCCATAGGGATTCAGTGCATTTACACTCACAAGACCCATAAAAGACACTAAAAACGTTGTTACAAAGTCCATCTCACTACAGTGACTCTACAATAATGTTATGAAGCGACGACAATAGTTTTTGAGCGAAAAAAAAAATCAAAATAACGACTTTATTCCACAAGTTCTGTCTTCCTCTGCTGTGAACTCACCTTTAAAGTCCCTGTAAAGTCAAAACTAAACATGTGTTCTGAGTTTCTCACACCACAGATAAATGTGTTATTAACCACCCAGCCAAATTTGAATCATAAAAAAATCCGGGAAGTACATAAAATAGCTTATCTAAAACCTGAAAAAATGAGCAGCATTCTCTGCTCTCAAACGCTGGGGGTGTGTCCGCTGTCGGCGCCGAAACCACGCCCACTCGCGGGAAAGCGGCAGTAGCACACAAGACAACACTCACTGATCACGAGCGTCTATGATCACGACGCACCAGATGTCGGTGGGACGGGAGGATGGCGGCCTGGGCGGGGGATAATCGGTTCTGCAGCGGATTATCAGTGAATCCCAGTTGTCTCCGGTGAAAGTTTGTAAAACGATCCGGTGTAAAGTCACTGCAGAGGTAGGTGTCGGTGATGATCCTCAGCTCTCTCCATCAAGGGTGCTGTTCACAAAATTAATCCACCTCTTCATCGTTTTTGTTTTGTAAGCTGTTATGCAAGTTGTTGACTATAGTAACTAACAGTACTAACAGTAACTCGCGATCGAACTGATGCGAATGTGCTCTAGTTATGATCGTGTTAGGGGAGGAGTCAGGCTCGGTGGCTCCAGTGCGTCATCGAGCCACCGTTTTAGCCCCGCCCAGAAAATCCTGAACACAGCAACGGTGAAAAACTGTTTAACGGTCTAACTTCTGAATTCAGTACTTCATAGTTCACAGTCTTTGTAATGTGTTTCAGCAATACATTTCTAACATTTATAATGTGTTTAGAAACAAATCTCAGAATTGCCTTTACAGGGACTTTAAGACATGAGTAATTTTTTTCATTGTCCTACATTTAAATACAGTGGATCAGAGACTCAAAATTGATTTACCTGTTAAAAATTAAATTCCCCTGTATCCATGCAACTGTGAAATTAGTTGTAAGTGTGCTATACAAAAATAATGAAAACAGAAAAGGTTACTATAGCACTATAGAATCTACTATAGAATCGTGACTCCAGTGGACGTGGGTGTCTTGCACAGCAAGTGAGCTTCTGCAGGTGCCACAAATTAGATGAATACAGCTTTTCTGAAGAATTCTATAACGGCTCTAATAGTACATAATGTACGTAGAAGTAAAGAACTCTTTTGAAAAGTTAATTAAAGCAGTTGGAACATAATGAACTAATGATGACAGTGACCATGACGAGTGGCGGAAAAACTGGAACAAAGGAACATGTGACATGGAACAGGATGACAACAAAACAGACAAGCATGTGACAGTCCCCACAGCGTAGGGAATGCCAGGGCCCCACACACACACACACACACACTGTTCAAAAGTTTGGGGTCAAAAGTGACAGTAAAGATACTTATAATGCTGTTCTTTTGAACTTTCTATAAATTAAAGAATCCTGAAAAAAAAAAAAATCAGTTTCTGCAACACAGTCTCACTCCTATTCGTCACAACGCTCTGCGTCAGTTTTTAACGTACAGGGTACCCCTTTAGTGTCATTGGCTCTTGTGTGTCTCATGACCGATCGCGTCATGCTAAAGAGTCGGGTGTATCATGTGAATGAGATATGACTGACTGACTGAGTGCGTGCGTTCAAGGAGCGGCTGGATCATTGTTTCAGTGATTAAAACAAGCCTCCAGCGCTCCGCTCAGAAACTGAAGCCTCCGGTCCTCGAGCTTTATTGCTTGCTGGGTCGTTAATAAATGGATAATTGTCACAGCATTTATTCTCCCGAGTCTTTCTGGTAGAACTAAGGCACTAACAGACTTTTTTCAGGATTTTTCATTTCTATAACTGTTTATTTCAGACCAACATAATGAATTGTTCTGCATCTGTGAGAGTGTGGACGGGCTTTTGATAATCACGCCTCTACTTCCTGCTCTCTACTGCGCAACTCCGGTCCCGAGATAGCTACTGAGCAGACTCGGTCCCAACATGTCAGCGCCGTGTGCGGCCTCTGAAAGCTTCAACTCTGGTCAGCGGAAGTCAATGAAGTCGCGTCGTCCATATTTTTTTACAGTCTATGGATTAAAACATTAAGATCAACTCTGTTCTTTACATGAAGATATCGTATGACTTCTGAAGACTTGGAATGCAACATGAATTAATACTTTTATACTGTTTTGGTCAGTTTTTGCAATAAATACCTGTAACTGTACTTTTATTTGCCTGTTACGTGTTTTATATTGTTGAAAAGTGGGTAGGTTTAGGGTAGGAGTGGGGTTAGTTGCTCCAAAATATAAAAGTAGCCTATACATTTTCATAAAATCATGTCTGCTTTTACAAATGCAAAAAATTAAATGCGTCTTGATCTGACACATAGGACAAACAACTGAGTACCCTGCGCGTCAGAAACTGACGCTAAAGGTGTACCCTGTGCGTTAAAAAGTGACGTGAAGGGAATTGACCAAGCGTCAATGTGTGACGAGTATATATATAACTCGTTCTATATATTAGAATATATATATATATATATATATATATATATATATATATATATATATATATATATATATATATATATATATATATATATATATATATATATATATATTCAAATAAATGCAGCCTTGGTGAGCATGAGAGGCGTCTTTCAACCCCCCAAACAATGCAATGTACATGTTACAGGGTAATGGAACCAGAATCATTGAATTATACAAAAATATAAAATATCAAAAATTACTCTTTCCCTAAAAACTTATTTCCTCTCATTTTCTTTCAGCAGAAACTAAGGCTTGATAAGCAATCACCAGCTCAAGTTCCTCCAAATTACAGAGTCTCATTTATAATTCACATCGTTAGTGGGAGAAATCCAAACAGCTTCGCATTTTGTTGTCTGAGCGCGGGAGCGCGAGCTGCATCTTATTTTTAAGTGTCGAGTGTGTGCAGATGTGTGTTTGTGTGAGAGTGTGTTCCACTCTGCTCTTTTAAGAAGGAAAGTGTGTCTCATTCATGAAAGATTCATCCCCTCTTTGAGAGGATTTAGCACTTTTCTGCTTCACCCCAACATACTTTGCATTGTTTATAAAGGAATATGCTTTGTGCTGGGCTTTTCAAAACTGAGGCTGCTTTGGCACTTTTACAAAAGGCACAATATAAAACGTCACCCGTTTCATTCCCTTTTACTCTGCTTCTTTTTTCCTCTAGTTTACAACCAAAGGAGACGCAAAATGAGCGCTAAAAAGGTTGCTCTTTGTCACCTGGTTGAACAAAAAGGGCCAAAAAGCAGAACCAAGCCAATCAATGACTGACAAAAGGTGGATTTTGTTTCTTCAGCCTAAAGCTGAAGTGGGTCACTGAAGCCAAGTCAATGTTTTTGCATGGTCTACACAAATATGAGATCATGTTTGAATGACTCTGACTCATCTGTGTCGGTTTGGGCCGTTTCCCTCTAAATGTTTGGAAGGGAGTGAATTTTATAATCAGTTTTGAAATGCATTTAACTTCATTAAACATAATTGAACTTTAAACACTTTAAATATAAAATAAAAGGCAATTAAAATTGAAGCAAGGAAAAGGTCTGAAAAGTTACAAAGCACAAAGTCACTCTAAAGGGAGTTATATTCTCTATATCAGTGCGCTCTGTTTATGAACTCCCTGAAACACCTCCATTGTAGTCTTGAGTTTTCTTATGGGAACATACACGTAACAATATTCCTCATTTTAATAATAATTCACGCCCAAAGTATACACAAAAATAAAGGGGCGACGCACGGTTGAGTTGTGTTAGTAGTGTGTTGAAACTTGCAGTTATGGTAAGAGGTGTGACATTTCCCAAACGCTTCATAGAGATAGGAACTAAACTGAGCGTTACTGACAGACTGGGAAAGAGAGGTGCTGCAACAATGTCAAATGTGAAAAAAAGAATGTGGTTTTTGAACATTCAAGCATGAAAACCTATTCTAGTAGAGCCCAAAACAAAACCAAGAGGTCATAATATGGCCTCTTTAAAAAAAACTTAAGGCAGCAGCTGGACTTGAGTTAAGTTGTAAGCCTGGTGATTTTACACTAATACAACATTCAGATATGTAATTCTGCTCTTATCTATGAGAATGAAATTACAGTAATTTGAATGTGAACTGCTGCACGATCACATAAACACGATCACATAAACAGAATAAACATGTTTTGGCTCCCTGGTTGTTCAAGATTGGCAAAACCCCCCAAAAAACAACAACAACAACAACAACTACAAAAAACATCCAACGTGTTTGTTGCGTATCTTACTGTGTTGAAGTCAATGTGATGAAATAGGTTTCATTTAGAAACTTTACAGCAAATTAATATTAATTTCATTTCAAGTGAATGTCTAAATCTAAAGCAATTCATTCAAATTAGACTTTACTGAAAACTGACTTCTTCAAGTGAAAAAATGACTGTAGGATGTAAGAAAAGGAGAATGACTTCAAAGAGACACCTGGTCTATGTATGAGTCATTGTTTTGACTCTGGCTGCGTCAGATACACTTTACCTGATAATATCTGCTTGATTGGTCATTTTAAACTAATGGCCACCGGCTCATTCTTTGGTGAATGCTTTAATCGCTGTTGGCGACAAATTAGTGTGACGCACAGGAGACCAGACACACTGCTCTGGAACTACAGATTGTAACTGAAATGCATTAGTAAAATGATAATCCTTTGAAAATGCCTTTAGTGCCAAATGCCTTATTTGAATAGGACTTCTCTATTTACTATTTCAAAGAATCTGCTGATGAGATTGGCACTGGATTATTCAAAAACTGTAATTGCCAGGGTTAAGATGATCTCACAATAGTCATGTCACATCCTATACATCATGTAAATGATTTCAGATCCACTTCTACAGATCCAGAAAATCTGATGTTGCATGCATCAACCTTAAGATTTTATGGAAGCTTGTTTCCACCACGGAATAAAACAATTTAAAATATATTTTTATCTCAACTTTTTATCTCCCAATTCTGACTTTTTTTCTCAGAATTGTGAGGTATAAAGCTTGCAATTGTGAGTTATAAAGTCAGAATTGCGAGGTATAAAGTCAGAATTGTATGTTATAAATTCAGAATTGCGATATATAAAGTCACAATTGCGTGAAATAAAGTCAGAATTGCGCGATATAAAGTCAGAATTGCAAGATATAAAGTCAGAATTGTGCGATATAAAGTCAGAATTGCACAATATAAAGTCAGAATTGCGAGATAAAAAGTCAGAATTGTGAGTTATAAAGTCAGAATTGCGAAATATAAAGTCAGAATTGCGAAATATAAAGTCAGAATTGTGAGATATAAAGTCGCAATTGTGAGATTTAAAGTCAGAATTGCGAAATATAAAGTCAGAATTGCGAAATATAAAGTCAGAATTGTGAGATATAAAGTCGCAATTGTGAGATTTAAAGTCAGAATTGCGAGATATAAAGTTGCAATTGTGAGAAATAAAGTCAGAATTGCGAAATATCAAGTCAGAATTGTGAGTTATAAAGTCAGAATTGTAAGTTATAAAGTCAGAATTGTGAGAAATAAAGTCAGAATTGTGAGATATAAAGTCAGAATTGCGAGATATAAAGTCAAAATTGTGAGATATAAAGTCGCAATTGTGAGAAATAAAGTCAGAATTGTGAGATATAAAGTCAGAATTGTGAGTTATAAAGTCAGAATTGTGAGATATAAAGTTGCAATTGTGAGAAATAAAGTCAGAATTGTGCGTTGTAAGGTCAGAATTGTGGGATATAAAGTCAGAATTGCGCAATATAAAGTCAGAATTGTGAGATATTAAGTCATAATTGCGCAATATAAAGTCAGAATTGTGAGATATAAAGTCAGAATTGCGAAATATAAAGTCAGAATTGTGAGAAATAAAGTCAGAATTGCGAGATATAAAGTCAGAATTGTGAGTTATAAATTCAGAATTGCGAGATATAAAGTCAGAATTGCGAGATATAAAGTCAGAATTGCGAAATATAAAGTCAGAATTGTGAGAAATAAAGTCAGAATTTCGAGTCAAAGTCGCAAATGTGAGTTATTAAGTTGCATTTGCGCAAAATAGTAAGAATTGCGAGATATAAAGTTATATTACGCAATTCTGACTTTATATTTTGCAATTCTCCAAAAAAAGTCAGAATTGTGAGATGCAAACTCGCAATTTGCGAGAAAAAAAAAGTCAGAATTGCGAGATAAAAAGTCGCAATTGTCTTTTTTATTTTTATTCTATGGCGGAAACAAGCTCCCATAAGATTTTGCAATCTCAAAACAAAAACATATTGGCCTGGCTTCACAGGGCTTAGATTAAGGCAGGATTATGCCTTAGTTAAATAAAAAAAAATGTTATATCTTTTATAAACATGCCTTAGAAAAAAAAAACATTACTTGTGTGCATCTTGAGACAAAACAATGGCACTGACCTATTTTAAGATTTGTCAGTGAAAGTTACTTTAAGTTCAGTCAGTCGGCTCAGACATGCATTTAGTCTGGGACTAGACTCAAGCCTTGTCTGTGAAACTGGCCAAATATCTAGCATCACTTTATTTTGATAGTCCACTTTAGACATTGTACTAACTATAAGTAACTTTGCAACTACATGTCAACTAACTCTCATTAGAGTATTAGTAGACTGTCTGCTTAATATCTACTAACTCGTTATTTTGACACTCCCCAACAGACATTTTACTGGCTATGAGTAACTTTGCAAGTACATGTCAACTTATTCTAACCTTAACCCTAAACTAACAGTCTACATATACTCTAATGAGAGTTAGTTGACATGTAGTTGCAAATTATTGAGAGTTAGTTTTCATGTAGTTGCAAAGTTGCTTATAGTTAGTAGAATGTCTAAAGTGGACCATCGAAATTGTAACCCTAGATAGTCAAAGTTGTGCCTTAATTTGATGCAAGGTTTTACACAAACTTACTTGTGAATCATGAGCTCTAAAGTCAGGATAATAGAAATCGTTGTAATTCACTTGGCTGATGTGTTTAATATGTGCAAAATCATGTTCAATTAAGATGTAATTGGTTAGCGACTCTCTGTTCCCTGGGGGTCAACTCCATTTAACACTTCACGCTTTAAATAATGTAATAATTGTATTACAATTTCAGCTCCAGCCACATTTACGTTCCAACAATTACTTGGTACAATGCGCACTCACTGTCTCCACTTTGTTGCCATTAAGAACTCCCAATGAACTTGCGACCTCAGTCAATGAGTTTATCAAAACCCAAAGATGATGATATTAATAGACTAAGAATGTGACTGACCATATCAAAAAATGAGACTTGCTCATTAAGAAGTGGAAGAACAGCAGTGGATTAACAGTAGAGGCCACTTCCACCGTTTTAACAATTATGCTGCCAATACGCTTTTATTGTATGGATTAAAAGCTATAAAAATAACTATTAAAATAATCTGTGGACAGAGTATTACCCTAAAAATCAATAAAACAGGCGCTCTGGAACAGATGTTTCTTGAAGTATTGAATTTTTGTTATGTTTGTGAAAATCAATAATGCCCATATTTCAATATAAACAAAAGTAAAAAAAAAAAATATACTAAAGTATATACACTCACTTAAAGGATTATTAGGAACACCTGTTCAATTTCTCATTAATGCAATTATCTAATCAACCAATCACATGGCAGTTGCTTCAATGTATTTAGGGGTGTGGTCCTGGTCAATACAATCTCCTGAACTCCAAACTGAATGTCAGAATGGGAAAGAAAGGTGATTTAAGCAATTTTGAGCGTGGCATGGTTGTTGGTGCCAGACGGGCCAGTCTGAGTATTTCACAATCTGCTCAGTTACTGGGATATTCACTCACAACCATTTCTAGGGTTTATAAAGAATGGTGTGAAAAGGGAAAAACATCCAGTATGCGGCAGTCCTGTGGGCGAAAATGCCTTGTTGATGCTAGAGGTCAGGAAAATGGGCCAACTGATTCAAGCTGATAGAAGAGCAACTTTGACTGAAATAACCACTTGTCACAACCGAGGTATGCAGCAAAGCATTTGTGAAGCCACAACACGCACAACCTTGAGGCGGATGGGCTACAACAGCAGAAGACACCACCGGGTACCACTCATCTCCACTACAAATAGGAAAAAGAGGCTACAATTTGCACAAGCTCACCAAAATTGGACAGTAGAAGACTGGAAAAATGTTGCCTGGTCTGATGAGTCTCAATTTCTGTTGAGACATTCAGATGGTAGAGTCAGAATTTGGCATAAACAGAATGAGAACATGGATCCATCATGCCTTGTTACCACTGTGCAGGCTGGTGGTGGTGGTGTAATGGTGTGGGGGATGTTTTCTTGGCACACTTTAGGCCCCTTAGTGCCAATTGGGCATCGTTTAAATGCCATGGTCTACCTGAGCATTGTTTCTGACCATGTCCATCCCTTTATAACCACCATGTACCCATCCTCTGATGGCTACTTCCAGCAGGATAATGCACAATGTCACAAAGCTTGAATCATTTCAAATTGGTTTCTTGAACATGACAATGAGTTCACTGTACTAAAATGGCCCCCACAGTCACCAGATCTCAACCCAGTAGAGCATCTTTGGGATGTGGTGGAACGGGAGCTTCGTGCCCTGGATGTGCATCCCACAAATCTCCATCAACTGCAAGATGCTATCCTATCAATATGGGCCAACATTTCTAAAGAATGCTTTCAGCACCTTGTTGAATCAATGCCACGTAGAATTAAGGCAGTTCTGAAGGTGAAAGGGGGTCAAACACAGTATTAGTATGGTGTTCCTAATAATCCTTTAGGTGAGTGTAAATCTACACTTCTCATTACATCACATTTAGGGTTTATAAATTATCAAGCCATTTTTAGGCCAAAAGTAATTTGAGGATTCTCTAATTTTGCCTTCTCAGACAAGCATCAGGTAACACTTTATTTCAATGGTCCACTTTAGACATTCTGCTAACTATATTAACTTTGCAAATACATTTCAACTAGCAGTCATTAGAGTATTAGTAGACTACTACTAACTATAAGTTTGCAACTACATTTCAACTAGCAGTCATTAGAGTATTCGTAGACTACTACTAACTATAAGTTTGCAACTACATGTCAACTAGCAGTCATTAGAGTATTAGTAGACTTCTACTAGCTATAAGTTTGCAACTACATTTCAACTAGCAGTCATTAGAGTATTAGTAGACTACTTCTAACTATAAGTTTGCAACTACATGTCAACTAGCAGTTATTAGAGTATTATTAGACTACTACTAAATATAAGTTTGCAACTACATTTCAACTAGCGGTCATTAGAGTATTAGTAGACTACTACTAACTATACGTTTACAACTACATGTCAACTCATTAGAGTTTTAGTAGACTACTATTAACTATAGGTTTGCAACTACATGTCAACTAGCAGTCATTAGAGTATTAGTAGACTACTACTAAATATAAGTAAATGTGCAACTACATGTCAACCACCACTGGACTCTCCGCAGTGGAGACGTGTTCTCTGGAGTGATGAATCACGCTTCTCTGTCTGGCAATCCGATGGACGAGTCTGGGTTTGGCAGTTGCAAGGAGAACGGTACTTGCCTGACTAAAGTGTAAAGTTTGGTGGTGTGGGGTTGTTTTTCATGGGTTGGGCTTAGCCTCTTAGTTCCAGTGAAAGGAACTCTTAATGCTTCAGCATTCCAAGACATTTTGGACAATTTCATGCTCCCAACTTTGTGGGAACAGTTTGGGGATGGCCCCTTCCTGTTCCTACACGACTGCGCACCAGTGCACAAAACAAGGTCCATAAAGACATGGATCAGCAAGTTTGGTGTGAAGGAACTTGAGTGGCCAGCACAGAATCCAGACCTCAACCTGATAGAACACCTTTGGGGTGAATTAGAGCGGAGACTGTAAGCTAGGCCTTCTCGTCCAACATCAGTGCCTGACCTCACAAATGCACTTCTAGAAGAATGGTCAAAAATTCCCATAAACACACTCCTAAACCTTGTGGAAATCCTTCCCAGAAGAGTTGAAGCTGTTATAGCTGCAAAGGGTGGGCCAACTCCATATTAAACCCTAAAGATTAAGAAGTTACCCTACAAAAAGTATGATACAAAATATTTGGTTCATCATAAAATTTAGTAATTTTTTTTTAACATTAATTTATTGTTCAATGTCTTGTTGTGAATCTGGTGGAAATGTGCTAGGACCTTTTCTGCACACATAAGTGCACAACTCGTACATAACTATCAGTGAATGAGATATACTTCCACAAAATCCCGGAAAGTATGTGATTGTGGCTAATAATTGCAAGAGAATCAAATAACATTACTGTAAAGTTTCAATCAATGGGGCAGATTGCTGCGCGGAGTGATCTGAATAAGAAGCAGGGTTGGCAGACATGAGATGGCACATGAATTGAATTATTATGCCCAAAACATTGATTTTACATTCAAGAGGCCTACAGAACAAGAACATCTTGCGATTTTGCAGACACCTTATAAAATAAAACTATGACTTCTGCTCAAGCACCTGTTATTCAGAACATGAAAAAGATATCTCTCCCTGAGGAAACGGCCAAATAATATTTGCTATTTAAACAGGCAATGTGGAATATATTGTTAAAACGATGCATTTTATTTCAGAATTATTCAGCCAACAACTCACCCAAAAACCAAAACTGTCATCCTATACTCACCCTCTTATGAACACAAAGGAGATGTTTAGCAGAATGCCCAAGCTGCTCTTTTCCACTTTCCATCCCCATAAATCTGAACTTTACAGAAGTACTAAAGCATGTAGCTTTACAGGCTCTCATCATACTTGATGTCGACCTGGTAGAAAAACAAATCTGATCTATGACATTCATTTTAGTATGCTGATTCTCTCGGCATGTAGGTGTTTCACAAGGAACCTGCACTATTTGACATCAGTGCCCACTCATGACAAACTTACAACCAGGAATTTGATTATTAAACAGATGGGAAATAATGACCTATGATATAAAAATGGCAGTAGCATAATAAAAGATATAAGAGCACTTCAACAGAGCACAGGAGATCATTTTCTGCTTCCACAGAGAGCTTCTCCCGAGTTAAACACTCCACAACTTCACACATAAATATAATAGCTCTCACCCCCGAATGGACATACTAAAAGAATGTGTTTCTACTATAGAGCTGGATGGATGTTAACCTACTTTATTAAGGGCTTTAAACAAAATCGCTGTGGCTGCAAAATTGCATCATTTGATTGCTTTTGCCACTTAAAGTCCCCCTGTGGTGAAAATCAAGTTTTTTAATGTTGTTTATTTGTCTATGTGGTGTTTTTGATATGATTTAATACAAACCATCTGCAAATTCATAAGTTGACAACAATGCTGAGTATTTTCTCCTTATGGTGTTCCTGATGTCACAAACTACCTTGTAACCAATCACGTAAACATGTGGGCGGGCTTTAGCATATCATCAACTATGACCGCTCTGAAGCAGGGGAGTCTTAAGAGAAGCCAGGATATCCCGGTAAATTTTTCTGTTGATATGAAAAATGGGTACAGCAATATAGCGGGTGAATTATATGAGGTATATTACGATGTTATGATGTATGTATGCCGTTCTCCACTGACGTTCTATGATGTTCAAAGCATTTCTAACTGTGCGTTCACACCGCCGCCGGCGAGAGTGTCAAAGTGGCCGGAAGTCATTCATTTTCTGTGAGAGACGGCGGCGAGCTCCAGCAAGAGCGGCGTGGCACGTCTTGGACGATGTGAGCGTCGAGAAGAGTTGAAATCAGCTCAACTTTATGGTAATGAGCTATGACGCAGTTCGGCGGCAACCAATCGGAATGTAGAAGTGCTTCGCTTGAGAGGATTCCAGAGAACGCTGTCCTGGAAACTTTGGTTCAGACCACATTAGTTCCCAAGCAAAATGGAGGAGTGGTTGATCATTGCGGTGGCGAGTTTGATAAGAAGGCGTGCGACACTGTTTATAGGAAACATTTTCGCTCTAAAAACGCTTGTTTTTCAGCGGGAATATAATTAATTTGCTCAAAACAACACCGATTTTACCAATTGTATTAATCCTGCACTTCAACCAGGACAGTTATTGTAATGTAGGCTGCACACAAATTAATGTGAATTATAGACCAAGGCTAGCAAACATCTCCTATAAACTGCACGTTGAAATTAGACTAGCACTTAACCATACACAAAAGCCACACCACACACATGGCTTTTAATTGGTTTATTTCGTTAGCAAACATGTCATTCATTTTCAATGGGAGCCGGCGGCGAGCTCCGGTTCGGTGGCAACCAATTGGAATGTCCACTTGAGAGGATTCCAGAGAACGTAGTCCTGTAAACTTTGGTTACGACCACATTAGTTCCCAAGCAAAATGGAGGAGAGGTGATCGTTGCTGTGGCGGGTTTGAAGGCGCACAACAACTATTTGTAGGCAACATTTTCGCTCTCTTGTTTTTTCATCGGGAATGGACTTCATTTGCTCAAAACAACACTGATTTGTCCAATTGCATTAACCCTCTGGGGTTCTTCATTTATGGGTCACACTCAGGACCTTCGGGTCAAAAATGACCCGGAGGGCGGGATTAAGATAAAAAAGATTTGAGTAAAATCAATGAAATATATTTTTATTCAATAATATTTTTTATTTTATTTTTTGGTGTTTTGAGATAATTTTCTGATTTATAATTAATATTTATGCAATAATTATGACCCATTTTTCCCATTGAATATAATCAAAAATGTATATATTATTATTATTGTTATTATTATTATATATATTTTTTTAATTAAAGCTGTATTTCATTTTAGAGTCAAGCCTAGGCCTCATGAAAGCAATTTTTTAAATGAGATAGGTGCCATCCGGTTGGACACATTGAGCATTTTTATCACGCAATAGCACATTTTTACCACTATAGTGGATCGTGCGTTTTATAATAATAATAATAAAAAAAAAAGTAGCTTCATCGGAATGGTCCGAAACTTGGTGACTTTATTGGTACTTGGTATATGAACACCCCAAAAAATTGGGGACAGGATTTGAAAAGTCTAAATGGTCGTAAAACAAATAGTCACACTCAGGACCTTCGGGTCAAAAATGACCCCCATAGGAAATGAATGGAAAATTCGTTTTTTTGTGCATGCAATCTACAAATCACCCAGGATGCAGAAAAAAAGACTCAACAGTAAAGGGGTGAATCTCTAAAACATCAAGAGCGCAAAACAGACAAAAAAACTCTCACACACACACACTTATACACACAAAAATCCACACACACACACAAATTAACGCATGCCATTCCAAAAGCTAATTGTGTTTTTGTGTGTGTGTGTGTGTGAGTTTTTTGTCTGTTTTGTCTTCTCTTGATGTTTTAGAGATTCACCCCTTCACTGTTGAGTCCTTTTTTTCTGCATCCTGGCTGATTTGTAGATTGTATGCACAAAAAAACTCTGTATTTTCATATTTTTGCCAATTTCCCATTCCTTTCCTATGGGGGTAATTTTTGACCCGAAGGTCCTGAGTGTGACAATTTTTTTTTACGATCACTTAGACTTTTAAATCCTGTCCCCAATTTTTTGGGTGTTCATATACCAAGTACCAATAAAGTCACCAAGTTTCGGACCATTCCGATGAAGCTACGATTTAAAAAAGAAATGACCGCAGAGCCCCAGAGGGTTAATGCTACACTTCAACCAGGACAGTTATTGTAGGCTGCACACAAATTAATGTTAATGTTAATTAAAACCAAGGCTAGCAAACGTCTCCTATAAACTGCATGTTGAAATTAGACTAGCACTTAACCATGAACACAAAAGCCACACCACACAAATGGCTTTTTATTGGTTTATTTCGTTAGCAAACATGTAACAGTAATTGTTAAGTTCTTTCCACCGATCTGGCGAAATTAACTATTTCATGAGGTTCATTTATATGGTTATCCCTACTTGTGTTCAGTCAGCACAAATGCCGATCAACAAGATTGTTTGCTTTGGCCCCGTTGATTTTTAGAAGGCAGACTGAGATGGCGAATGGGAACACGATTTGTATAACATTAGCAACACATTAGCGGTTTGATAACATAGTCAAGAAAAAGGATAATCGTATTAATTACCATCATGTGTCCGACACTGTAAAGAGCGATACCTTTGTGCAGCATTTACTACAGTAAAGTTGAACAGATATTTAGGCTATGTATCTTACTGTGTGTCTAAATTAATTGCTTACATTTACAAAACGAGCCTGCAATAGCAGAAGCAAGACTTCGATGGACACTTTACTATCCCATGAGGCCACAGGAGAGAAGAGACTCAACTGACGCTGGTTGATCACATGATAATGATATGGCGAATGTAGTACATTTCATTCATACTACCCAACTATTGTTACGTAACGTGGGGATGAAATCTCACAAAGATGAGCAAGAACTGGAAACGAAAACTTTAATAACAAAAACTCAGGAAACTAGCACAGAAGGCACATAAATCAGGTTAATATTAACGTACGGACCAACACTGAGGGATAACTGAAGGCTAAATATAGAGCAAATGAGATGATAACAATGTGATTAACAAGACACAGGTGAATGACATAACTAATTAGACAGACTGGAGAAAACTAGGGGTGTGTCTCATTCAGTTTCCTAGCTCCCGAGCTCGTGAATCAGTATATCATGTAGGCTACACAAGTTCGGGCACTGGTAAGGACAGTAAAGGACACTGGCTCACTACACATTGGGACACTGATAACTATTTACGGCGACGTGACAATGTCCTCATTGTACAACATCACTACTGGTATTTATGAACAACAGCAGAGCTGATATCTTTCTGATATATTACTTATAATGTTATTTAAAGTACATTATGATAAATACTTTGCTTGGTACATATACGTACAACATTTCAGCCGTAAATAAAGTATAACTGTTAGCTAGATTGTGTTCATTACCTGTCTAATGATGTATGTTTATGCTGAAATATAATAAAATAATGGATTCTGTCGTTATCATTCATTATGTGTAGTGAGTTGGCTCACGTAATTTAGGTTTTGCACTTCAGAACTTCCATTAACGGAGCATAGTGGGCATTGATGCACCCTGGGTTTTGGGATTTTTTTTAGGGAACGAATGCTTCAGTGCACTGGAAGGATTTTGCGATTGAGACAGCCCTTAAAATGGCCGACTCCCTGATCAGTGCCCTGGCTACTGAACTAGGGAGCTGATTGAGATGCACCCTAGATCACAGGAACTTCAACCGAAAACACAGTGAAAACAACAGACCATACATGTAACAACTATATAGAACATACTTTTTGTCGCAAAGTTCAAATTCAAATGTAGTACCTACTCAGTATCACGCGATTTTTGGACACAGTGTATGAATGTGAGCATGTGCACCGCGCAATGTGGTGGAATAAGTCCCGTCTTCTAAATAAAACAGCCAATCGCTGATTGGTAAAGTCGTCGCATCACTGCAGCTGCCGTTAGAAGCTCCAGTTGCTATAGAAATTTCTAGACGCGCTTCTACACGTGTATTGGCTGGTCCAGCCTGAATAATAATTATTTTTAAGGCTATTTGAACATAAGAAACAATATGTACGATACAGTTCTCAGATTTTATTGGTGATTTCAAATATGAAATTTAATTGTAAGCTTTGGAGAATTTGATGTTTCCCCATTCAAAGAGATCGGAGCTGCACTTGCATGACTGAAATAGCTGCCAGAGAGGTATTTCAAAGATGGCTGCCAAGTGAAACGACTTGATTTAAAAGGGACTCTCATCCGTTTGTGAAGGAGTGCGCACAGTTAAAGGAGGCTTGCAGTGCAGAGCCAGGCGGCTGTATAAAAGTAAACTGTAAAAAAGTTAAAATAAAACAAAGATTATGCATAAAAAAAGATTATGTAAAAAAACAGTACATTTTACAAAAAAATACTAGTCTTTCTACTTCAAAATATCATGTTTAATTCAATGAGTTCCATGTTGTTTCTTTTGTTATTATTTGTGAAATTTACAGAGTAAAAACTGTTTCTACTATTTTTTTTTTCTCCAGCATGTGTGATGGTGTTTGTCAGGGGCTGGAATGGGTTCTGACTTACTCTGACTAATCATAAAAAATCTCACTGACTCACTGTGTCTGTAGTGTGAAGTCGCACAGGACTGGCAGCTGCAACCCTCCCACAGAGTCAGAGAGTAAAGCATGCTGGGAATCAGAAGCCGCTCTTGTTTGGAGTGAACATACAGAAAATGATGAGTGTCAGGTGTGGATGACTTCAGCGTGTTCTGCCAAATTGGACTTTTTCTCCCCCATCTATGTAATACACATTATATTGCAGACAGGATCATTTATGATGCTTTAGAGTGTGAAAATCCTCTATTAAAATAATAATCTGTGAATAACATGGCCTAATTTCGTGTGACTATATTATGGAACATGATTTCATAGCGTGATAAACAATGGCTGTAATTGAAATATCATTCACCAGACTGTTTTGGAGGGGTTTATATTACATCGCAGAGACCAAAGAGTGTTTCAACAATATAATAGTCATATTTGTCTGCTATATGATAAAGTAATTTATGTACTGTGTAATTTAATGTCAAGGAGGCCTACAAAGTGTGCTGTTGCAACTACCCCACAATATTAACATTAATGGAAAACATAGATGTTTTATTTATTTATATTTGAATTTGCACTAGTTATTAAATGTATTTGTTATGCGAAAAATAATTATGCCACCGCATTCCATGTAGATGCAGTGGACGAATCATGTAGTTTACTTTAGATAAAGTATAGATGCTGCAACATAAAAAAGTAGGCTACTTGAATAAAAGTACATATGTACTTTCCCCCCCCCCTTATTCACATGTTTACTGTTTTCTACATGGTCAATGGCACATAGTGCACTATATAGATGATAGGGAACGATTCAGACAGTGTGAATGTGCTTTCCATTGGGGAGAATGAAGTCTGGTTTCATGTTATTGTCACGTGCCACCGCCACAGTGTGCACACAGTCTGCTCCGGTCCAGAGACACGATAGCAGAGAGTGGATCATAGGCACAAGTCGTATACCAGAAAATTATTAGGATTAAAATATTAGGAGGAAACTGCGGCTTTACCAAGCTCAATGCCTCTGGCCGAGCTGTGATATAAACTAAATGCCATTGGCTCTTTTTAAAAAAGGGGAGGAGCTGTTTGATATGTCACGCCATGTCTTCCTGTTTCAGTGGAAATTACGTCAACCACTGAATAATGCTGCGCGTTTCAAAGCACTTCAGTGGTTAGGTAAGCCAGTAAGCTAGATTTTTTGCTATAAATTACGAACATGGAAATTGGGGACTAATTCTCATTTTTCTCAGTTTACTTCGCTTTATTTCCAGATTCAATCAGGCTCTTTCTTATATACTGTACTAGAGCACGTACATGCGCACTCTTCAAAAACGGTGCTTCAAATCTCTTGACAAACTAAATTTGAAATAAAAAATATAGATTGTACTGAATATCAGCTTGCCTATTTTGCTCACGATAAGGATTTATTAAGTCCACCTCATGCAAACAAGAAACTATGCTTCTAACCACAGGCAAGAGCTGTCGTTCCAAACACACAACTTTTCATTAATTAATTAATTCATTCATTCATTATCTTCCGCTTATCCGGGGCCGGGTTGCGGGGGCAACAGTCTAAACAGAGACGCCCAGACTTCCCTCTCCCTAGCCACTTCCTCCAGCTCTTCTGGGGGAACCCAGAGGCGTTCCCAGGCCAGCCGGGAGACATAATCCCTCCAGCGTGTCCTAGGTCTTCCCTGGGGCCTCCTCCCGGTGGGACGTGCCTGGAACACCTCCCTGAGAAGGCGTCCAGGAGGCATCCAATATAGATGCCCGAGCCACCTCAGCTGTGGAGGAGCAGCGGCTCTACTCTGAGCTCCTCCTGAGTGACCGAGCTTCTCACCCTATCTCTAAGGGAGAAAACTCATTTCGGCTGCCTGTATCCGGGATCTTGTCCTTTCGGTCATGACCCACAGCTCATGACCATAGGTGAGAGTAGGAATGTAGATTGACCGGTATATCGAGAGCTTCGCCTTACAGCTCAGCTCCTTCTTCACCACAACAGACCGTTACATCGACCGCATTACTGCAAACACTGCACCGATCCGTCTGTCAATCTCCCGTTCCATCCTTCCCTCACTCTTGAACAAG
Source organism: Romanogobio albipinnatus (assembly GCA_023566225.1). Taxonomy (NCBI): domain Eukaryota; kingdom Metazoa; phylum Chordata; class Actinopteri; order Cypriniformes; family Gobionidae; genus Romanogobio; species Romanogobio albipinnatus. Next base: position 59,459,331 of record CM042241.1, on the reverse strand, counting down.
ACCCCGAGATACCGGAACTCCTCCACCTGAGGCAGGAACTCTCCACCAACCTGAAGTGGGCAAACCCCCCTTTTCCAACTGAGAACCATGGCCTCGGACTTGGAGGTGCTGATTCTCATCCCAGCCACTTCACACTCGGACGCAAACGTTCACACAACTTTTGTTTTGGAAATTAAGATGAAACACAGACGCGATTAATTATATTGATAACGACGGAACTTTGTTGGCTCACCATTACAGTCGAATCAGTAAAATTCGTCAGGTTTGCAGAAAAAGAATCGACTAAAAATAATGATTTGTTCACATTGCTGTCGCATCTTGCGTTCGAAATAACGAGGAACAACATGTTTTTATGTTAAGAAACATAGCAAAATAAGAAGTCTCATATTATGTTTTAGAATAAAGTAGTACAACTCTCTAACTGACCTCCCAGTCTGCCCTATGTATATACGTGCTCTAGATGGTGCTTCAATGTATCTATATTAACATGAAAAGCTGTCATTGTTCACATCAAGAACAATTTTCTTTTGATTTGTGAGATCGGTCTTCCTGCTGCACAAAAGGTGTTCTGAATCACTGAACCGAGCGGAAAATGTACACAGACAGTAAAAGGCCAGGTATGAGTAAAAAGTTTATTCGTCCTGTTTCTATTCTCTCCCTTTAGTTGTGAGTTATGTGTGCTAATGGATTAGGGAAATAGAAAGGGTCAAAGTTCACTGTGTATATATAATGTGCTCCATGTTGCATAATAAAAATTCAGAAGGTAATGGAGTACCTCACATTCGGCAACAGAATGGAAAAGTTGCTTTTTTCTATATAGTAAAAGCCTCAGCTTTTGTGTTAGTTTACACATGCACAACAGGAACATTTTGTATGATTATAAAGCATGTTTGGCCACTCCTCCCTGTCTTGTTTGTTCTACCAAATAGTATGTTTTTTAATTTTTATAAATACATTCCTCAAACACAAGCCGTCTCACTGAAGGTCCACAAGGTCCTAATTTACTGCTTTCAGCCTTATATTCTTTTTGGCATCTGAGAGACCCCAAGGCCACTAATAGGCTACCTGTTCTACTTTACCTCATCTAATGACAACTTAAAAAGTTGAAAAACAAAACAAAACATGCATGACAATTAAAATAAGGGTGTCAGAAATGCAAGAAAACTAAATGTTCATGATACAACAGATGTATAAATATCAATGAAGTTGTTAAGGCTTTGCAAGCATGGACCTGTTAGCTCCTACTAGATAGCACTGACTGTAAAGGAGAAAACAGTTTTCACTGTATAATATGTAAATATAGGTTTTAACCTTTTGTATGACTTTAGAAGATTTTGAATATTTTGCGCTGGTTTACTTTAATGATACACTTAGGGTGCTTTTAGGAGCTTTAAAGACAATACAGATCCACTTGTATCAAGATATCTCTATTTTTGAAGTCAAGTGGGTTTAGACATGATGGTACAAAGGTTCAAATGTTCTGGTACAAAAAAATCTACAAAAATGTTAACTTTAGGGGGTTCAACAACTTGTCACCGGGGTAGCACTGTTAAAGTCACATTAAATCTTCAATGTTAATGTTGCAAAACTTATCAATTTCAACTGTAAAGCTGCACTACAGTAGACAATAGTGTTATTATTCAGCTCAATTTAGATTTAATGTTGGTTCAGTTGAGTTCAATGTCAGTGTCAATGTTGAAAAGTTTACTTAGGGTGTGTTCACACTTGTAGTTCACAACATTTAGTCCTGGTCTGTTTAGCGTTCACATTGGCATTTTAACACTCAACCCAAAGATACTGAACCTAAAGGCATAGGGATATGTTCACAACCTGATTGGTCGGTTTTTATCTCGGATATTTCATGACGGAACTTACCGAACATCCAAAACAATGATGTGTGCTAGGATAAATGCACTCGCTGTATGTGCGTAGCTACATATGAGGGTATCTATCAGCTGAGAATTCGTGAAGCGCTTATAAAATGTGTAAAGGAGTCAAAACAGCAGCAGGAACTCCTCCGTCACACACACAAACGAAGATCTGCTGCGAGGAGACGCAATTCTGACACAAGTGCCGAACTGTGATGGGCAACATCACGACTATGAAGAGAAAAAATAGGTATGCATGAGCATTCTGTCCTTTTTAGGGTCTCATCTTCCTGTTTTTGGTTTGTTTGCATGTGTTTGGTCCGTGTTGTGTTCATATTTCATTCAAACAGTACCAGAGTTCGCTTGAAAGCGGACCGAGACCCATCTTTTCAGCGGTTTCGGTTCACTTGTTTGGTGTGCACCAGGGTTCAGATGGCAGCGCTCACACTTATTTAAATGAACCGCACTAACAGAGCAATCGCACAAGGGATCGTTTTAACCGAACCAAACATGCCAAGTGTGAAAACACCCTTAAAAGACGTTTTGTACCTTATTTGTCCATAAAAAAGTCCATATTAGTACATTAGAGTTGTAATATGTACACTTGAGATAAATAGGGTTAAATGTACTTTTTGCACAGAATGATTCATTTTGAGAATGTGGTAAGAAATGTTGTATTTTAACTTTTTTGAGATCTCCAAATGTTAAGCCCACAGCTCAGGCAGATCTTGGTTCATCAAAGCTGATTTGACCAGAGAGAGGAAGGTCTAGAATGGCAACACATTTTCTCTCTGAGCTGGTGTGGCACCTCGATTTAGAAGCCTGCTAAGAAATTCAAAAGGATAGTTCAGCCAAGTGTATCAAGGTGGGCTATTAGTGTGTGTGGGTTTGTGCGTGTGTGTGCTTGCTACTTTGCAGACAGTGAGGCTTGAAATTTTCCATCAATCATCTGGCTGTGACCTGGATGGGCCGGCTTGGTGGATGTCAATAGCTCTGTCCGATAGCTCCTCCGGTAACTAAAACAGATAAGTAATGGCAAAATCTTTTAATGGCCACTGGGCACTGAGGCAGGGCAACAGCAGCTGCCTCCTTCATCAGATCAAGAGCTGGGTTTCTTATGATTGTAATTAAAGGTTTGCTTGCAGTTCAAGGAGTTTTGAAGATCAGAAAGATGGGAAGTTGGTCTGAAATATGAGAAATATTTTACTATGACAAAAATAGCAATAATCCAACACACTATCATAGTGTAACAGTAAGATGCCCCCCGGGGCAAGATGACATTTTTTTCTACTGACCACAGATGACACAGAAACTAACTTCAGAATCTCACTTTTGATAAATGGCTAACCTATTTTTAATTTAGTCATTTCATCTGAATAGCAACATTTTTGAGATTTAGTCAGTCGAAACAGTTTCGAGGTTAATTGATCTAATTTTGTGTCTCTGGAAAACAGTGATCTATGACATTGTATTATGTTGAATATCAACATTTATTTGTTAATGAGGGATTTGTGGAGGTATCAATGTTTTGTAAAAGTTATACTTTTTATTTTGATGTAAAAAGATAAAATTAGACCATTGGGTCTACAGATTTGGCACAGGAGGCGCCAGGTGGCATGTTGTTCCTACACTTATTAATGCAATAATTATTACATTTAAAATGAGTAATTAATGGGGTTATTATTCAGTATTTCCAATTAGATATACATTTCAGACATCTTTGCTTTCATTAAAACCTAGAGTTTAATTGAGTGAAATAATTAAATTAGCATTCATAGTGTTGCTATTATGACATGTTCAATTAAAATATGGGCCTGTAGTCATAGACCAATTTTACCTTTCAGATGAATCTTTTTACTGGTATACTGCTTTGTCTGTCATAGGGTAATTATTATGTCAAAATCAGTATTTTGCATTAATGATACTTATATCAAAAGTAATTTATTCTGTACAAGTTAATATTTGACTTTGTGCTATAAAAATCTTCCTGCACATACATTTATATCTAGTCTATATTGACAGTTTATATGTAAATTCACATTGTTCTTAAGGGGGGCATCTTCCCCCGTCATATCCTTAATATGCAATTATGACAGTAGGTTTTTCCTAGAAAATACTGATTTATGTAGTTATGACCTAAGAGGTATTTTACAGTACCACAACATTTATGTATTTCTGCTAGAAGTCATTTGTGGAAAATGACAAAAACACTAATTGAAGAACCACTTTCTCTGCCTGTGGCAGTGCTTCTGAATACACCTCAGATCCAGAGCTGTAAATCAGCAGCAATGACCTTATACTTCAAAATCCTAATTGTTTTTTCTGCCAGCGGCCTCACAGTCAGTCTCTTTGCCACCAGTTAGTGAGTTTTTCTCTACGTCCTGCAGTGCCATAACCCCTTTCCCACTTAAATTCACATCAAACAAGTCAAACATAACATCCTTCTTTCTACCATGCACAGAGAAAGAGAATTAATCTCAGTTTAATCTCTATTATTGAATGGTTCTGCGTGTTAGTAAGTGATACTCACTATCCTATGATAGGTACAATTAGGGATAATTTGTTGCAAAACAAACAGCCAAAATTGTGGCTCGTACACATTCGCTGCCTTTACATGCACATGAACTTTATTGATATCCCATTTTTAATCCGTAGGGTTTAATATGGAGTTGGCCCACCCTTTGCAGCTATAACAGCTTAAACTCTTCTGAGAAGGCTTTCCACAAGGTTTAGGAGTGAGTTTATGGGAATTTTTGACCATTGTTCTAGAAGCGCATTTGTGAGGTCAGGCACTGATGTTGGACGAGAAGGTCTGGCTCGCAGTCTCCGCTCTAATTCATCCCAAAGGTGTTCTATTGGGTTGAGGTCAGGACTGTGCACTGGTGCGCAGTCATGTTGGAACAGGAAGGGGTTATTCCCGAACTCTTAATGCTTCAGCATGGCAAGGGGCCAATCCCAACCCTTGAGAAAAACAAACAAACAAACAAACATAATCCCCCCTCCACCAAACTTTACACTTGTCACAATGCAGCTTTACACCACTGCACCCCACACTTTGGATTGTACTTGGTGAAGTAAGGCTTGGATGAGCTGCTCGGCCATGGAAACCCATTCCATGAAGCTCTCTACTCACTGTTCTTGAGCTAATCTGAAGGCCACACAAAGTTTGGAGGTCTGTAGCTATTGACTCTGCAGAAAGTTTGTGACTTTTGTGCACTGCGCCTCAGCATGCGCTGACCCCGCTTTGTGATCTTACGTGGCCTACCACTCCATGGTTGATTTGCTGTTGTTCCCAATTGCTTCCACTTTGTTATAACACCACTAACAGTTGACCGTAGAGTATTTAATAGTGTGGACATTTGGCAATATAGTGTATATATACTCACATATATAAACACAAATTAGCACAACACAAATTAACAAATCTATGTATCATCAATGTATAAATATTTGTCATATTTATTAGATTTTTATAGTTTATGTAAAAATACATATTAAATAATAGATAAATGTAGCACAGATGATCACACATTGTTGCTTGTATCAAAAGGAAAGTTTAAAAAAATGGTAGCTAGCATATATGGTGGTGTATGTTTTTTTTTGAAGCTTGGCAGACATGCGTTTTGCCTTTCATCCTTTAAAAGACACTCTAAAGAGTTAGCTGAGATCACTAAACAAGTGAATCATCACTATTGCTAGTGACATCTCATATTTTCCTCAGAATTGTATTCTACCACATGCTCACACATGTAACAATTTACGGAGAAAGTGATGCAGAATAAAAACTAAATTGGATCCCAGGATATTTGTGTGTTTGAAGCTATGGATGCAACAAGTCTTTTAAACTTTGAGTTTTTGGGTCAGCCGTAATCTCCAAAAATAGACACTATTCAGGGATGCCTCGTAGTTTTGTTGTTTGTATGCAAGTAGAAAAACATAACTACATCGGCCTTTCATTAGTTGCAGGAAGAAAAGCTTAAGTTTTATATCTTCATGTAGAACAGCTTGTGCTTTGATATTTATCAAATTTATTTTCGACTCATGTGTTCAGTTGTTTTACCGTCAGTCACCCCAGCTAACAAAAATATGGTCTAAGAACCCATTAAGGGTATTACACAACAACAATGTACTAAAAATGGAAAAGTTTTACTTTTGCATTTTTGAAAAGTTTTGTGTACAGACGGCAATGTTGTCTAAACAACCCCGTTCACAGGGATCCACAAAAACAACTAAAAACGCTGTATTATGCTGCCAGGCCAGTAGTTGGCGTGTCACTTCGTAAAGAACTGGAGAAGCATTAAAGGTCCCGTTCTTCGTGATCCCACTGTTCAAACTTTAGTTAGTGTGTAATGTTGCTGTTAGAGCATAAATAATAGCTGTAAAATTATAAAGCTCAAAGTTCAATGCCAAGCGAGATATTTTATTTAACAGAAGTTCCCTTTCAAAGCCTACAGTTTCCCAGGGACGCTGTAGAGATCATTGAGCGCATACATCTCCCCGTTAAGAGGCGTGACCTTTCCGTGCAACGTGCGCTAAGCTGCTGTCGAATCACAACACAGGAACCGGTCAACGTGCGCTAAGCTGCGGTCAAATCACAACACGGGAACCTCTGGCACAATCAGAACTCATTACGTATTTCTGAAGGAGGGACTTCATAGAACAAGGAACTCATCAGCCTGTTTTTAGGACAGTGAAAACAGCGGTATACAGATAAGTAAATTGTGTGAAAAATACTGTTTTTTTTTTAGACGCGAAACATGTTATATTGCACACTGTAAACACAATCAAAGCTTCAAAAAAACACGAAAAACGGGACCTTTAACGCAGGGCGTCAAAATAAAAAATGAACCCGAAAAAAATGACGCCTGCCGTTTTGCGCGTCGGTGTGCACACTCACATTGGCGCCCTTTGTTTAATCACGAGGCGTTAAACGTTGGCGATAAACGTGTGCGAAAATCGTCCCGTGTGAACAGGCCTTAAAACAAGCCTACTGTTTAACTGTTAAAGATTGCATTCGGAACCGTTCGGTACACACGTGCACCGTACCGGAATCCCTGTACCGAAACGGTTCGGTACAAATACGTGTACAGTTACACCCCTTGTATTTAGCAGCATCTACTTGTGCTCCGATTGACCAAAACGCATCTTAATACCAGGTGCAAACATGGCCTCAAACTTACCTGGGTAAACACAAACTTATGAAAATGGGTTTCAAAGTGCAAGTTTATTTGTTATCGTCTCTGTGTAAACTACAAAAAAGTTTTTTTAGTATTACATGAGTATTACATTTTCAGTCTATAGGCACGTCGTGTTTCTTTAGTGACATCGCCAACTACTGGCCTGGCATGAATAATACAGTGCTTTTAGTCGTTTTCACGGATCCGTGTGAATCACTTTGACCAGGTTGTTGCCTGTACGCGAAAAACGCAAAGAAAAAACGTTCCGTTTTTAGTACGTTGTCGTATAAACATACCCTAAAAAGCTGTACTTGGTTATACATTGGTTATACATTGCAAACATTATGGGAACGTTAGTTTTGAATGTTTTCTGATAACCTTGCAAGAGTGTTAGCTAAAGTTCTGAGAAAGTTCCCTGTTAGCTGAGATCAAGCTTGCTTGACAAACCTAAATGGTAACTTTAGGGGAAATATCACATATTGCCGATAAAGGGGTGCTCATCACGGGCTATGAAACAAATTCTGATAGATATTTGTCATATAGAGGTCATCAATATGATTTCCATTTACCGAGTCATGCGTCATGCTGCAAACAATCAGCACTGACACTAATGGCTCAAACAGTTCTCAATCATCATAAATTACTGCTCATTAGCAATCATATTTGAATGATACCATAATCAAGGAGAACTCCACAAGACTTATAAAATGGTTAGGAACTATTAACGATGAAATATGTTTAATGGCCTTGTAATAATCCGAGAATCAGTTTGAGACTAAAAAAAAATGAAGTATACCAGAAAGTGATGCATATAGTACAGATACAGACTTTAAAAATGCAAATATTTATAGTAATAGAGAATGATATAGCACTGGTGTTGATGGCTTAAAGGAATTGATTGCCTAGAAATGGAATTGGTATAATTTACTCACCCTGATGTAGTTTCGATCCACTTACTAGGATGAAAACCAACAAAGAGCAGTTTAAACATAGCAAAATATGTGCTATGCAACAATAATCTTCCTCTGCTTTTATATTATGCATGTTACATGTCAATGATGCCAGATGTTATTGGGTCTCATTTGTCACATGACCAATCACAACAGATTTCCCAACATGTTTTTGTCTTACCCTGAATCATTATGGTACACTTATAATAAGTGTTTATATTGGGACTATTTCAGACCGGTCTGTTATAGGAACCACTGCGGAGGAGCACAATATACCTGCGTGATTCGCCATAGACATAAACAGAGAGAAGTAGCTCCGGCTGCAATGTCTTCCGCAAGATGCATGCAGTTCTGTTTATTAACTGCTAGAGTGCCAAAAGTTACGGACTGCAGATTTAAAGTCATAGAGGTTTATAATGACTTGTAGGTGAGTAAATGATGACATGAATGAACTATCTCTTTCAGAACAATTCCATTACACTGATTTATAAAATTAACATGCAATTTCTAAAATATAGCCCCAAAAGGATTTGACTCTACACCCGAGACTTGAAGATATCTGGAGCTTGGCAGTATAAACCACCAAACTTGGACATTCTCCCAAACATCTTCTTTTGTGTTTCCAGGAGAAAAATAATATTCCAGGGTTGGAACGACATGGGGCAGAGTTATTAATGGCTATTTTATTTTTAGGTCACTAATTCTGTTAAATAGCTTATCCACACAAGCTGCTCACTTTTAAATACCATTATAATGCTTTACTGTCTGCATGCAAATTTGCAGTATTCCTCTCAGAGCGACCTTTTGTCCTTTACAGTTGAAACTGAAATGCCTCTGTGTTCTACAGGGCTGTTGTGTAACTCACAAACTGTTATGAGTTTGTCATGTGTGTAGGCTTGTGAGGTAGATTTTCTACATCATTACAACAGACCAATTCAACCTCATCCTAAGGCTACAGCCAAGCACCTTGCATTATTTTGCATACCTGCTGTAGAGGTTAATTCCCACTAGAGGGAGCATGTTTCTATATGGTAATTCTCATGTAGTACAAAGTCTTGTCCTATAGGTAGGTCAACATATTTAGTTGTTGGATTGCATCTTCAAATTAGCAAGATGCTTTGGATCTGTGGGTATTTTGCAATGCATCTGAGGATACATCTTTTCCAGATTGGAATAGCCATTCAGCAGGTTGATACAATACATTTGACATGTACAGGAACCATGATGGAAATTACATTATGCATTCTTGGCATAGATTGACATTCAATTTACACAGACAGACATATAATTGACAAATAATAAATGACATATAATTCCCGAACACTCTCGGGAAAACACAGGAAAAGTTAACATTGCAAATTCAAGAAGGCATTTTATATTTTTTATATATTTTTTATAAAACAATAAAATATGTTGGCTTGTGACTGTTATTTCCTTAATATATTCACTTTTTTCCATATCAAACTACCAACCACAATGAGTTGGGAGATTGTTCACAATAAAAAAAAAAGTCTATATATATATATATATATATATATATATATATATATATATATATATATATATATATATATATATATATATATATATATATATATATATATATATATATATATATATATATATGTGTATATGTATATGTATATGTATATATATGTGTGTGTGTGTGTGTGTGTGTGTGTGTGTGTGTCTGTGTGTGTTTAAATAAATATGAAATAATACAAATAAAATTGAATAGTTACTAATAGAATTGATTCTTCCCATTTTATTTACTATTATTTTTACATTTAAGATTCATTGAAACAATTAAATCCTGAATTAAATTAAATGTCATTAATATATATAAACATATAAAAAAGTAAAGTAGAATAAAAATGGAATAAATATTGAATGCAATTTATCATTTTAAATGTATTGAATAGTTACTAATAAAATTGATACATGTTCAAATGTATTTATTATTTTTAAATAATTATTAATTTGAACACACACACACACACACACACACACACACACACACACACACACACACACACACACACACACACACACACACACACACACACACACACACACACACACACACACACACACACACACACACACACACACACACACACACACACACACACACACACACACACACACACACACACACAAATTATTAGAAATAAAAAATATATTTCCATATATTTTTAACTGACTGCAGATAGAAATTAACTCTTTAAATACGCATTTCCTTATAATAAATGTATTTCCTTATTTCTATATATTCTAGTACATTTAGTAATATAAAAATAATAATAATAATTCTATATATATATACTGGCTTGCTAGTGCTTACAGTTAGTTAAATATTGATACATCTTCATCAATACTCACAAAGCCAGTCAACCAACAATTCCAAGTAATAGATGCCCAACTCGAAATGCCCGACTAAAAGTCCTGTTTTCATCTTCAAAAGGAAACGCATCATTTAGCACCTTATCCAAAGCCTGCAGCTGCATTCGCCCTTATTGTGTTCAAGCTCCTTTTGAACAGCTCCATATGTTACCTAACCTGAAAATATGCGTCATAAATAAAACAAAGAAAGCATTGTGGTATCTCACACCTTCAGCCGCACATTAAGCGCTGCTGTCAACACTAATAGGGCATTATCGTGAAAAGCTGAATGGATTATTCGAGCGGGCATTCTGAGATGTCACGATATGTTACATTCCCTTGCAGGGATCATACAGACTATTCAAGAGAAAGGAAATCGCCCCAAAAATCCTTCTTTTTGGGTCCTCATGGAAAATGTAAGGTATTTGCTAAAAGTCTTCCACTCCACCGTGGCTCTCAAATGTCAGTCAGAAAGATTCAAACTGACACAATCGGTCACAAAACCATATAAGAGCAAGTATCATTTGACATCATCAGTAATGTCAAACCTGGCTCTGTCTGAAGTAGCAGATTCTCAAATATTGAAAGAGTACTTCGGTGGAAGTAAAACATATATATATATATATATATATATATATATAATTATATATAATTTAAATTATATATAATTTCAGACTCTTCAGACTCAGACCTTCTTTCACACAGACCTGGAAAAGGTTACTCTTTATCATTCCTGGAACATGAAATTTTAAACTTACACTGTACAGAAAAATTTGCAGCTCAGATATTCTGATAAAATTAAAAGTTAAAACTTGAGCCCTACAAATATATGCAAATTAATACAATCTTCCTAAATTAAATAAGTTCTTCTGCAAAGAAAAAAAAATAGCTACAAAGATACACATATAGATAGATATGATAGATAGATAGATAGATAGATAGATAGATAGATAGATAGATAGATAGCTTTACCATGTTGCTAACATGTTTAATACATTGCTAACCCAATAAATTAGCATGTTGTGCATGTTTTAACACATTGCTTGAATGTTTTAATATGTTGCTAGCACAAATTAGTATGTTGCTAGCATTAATTAACATATAGCTAGCATGTTCTAACATGTTACATGATTTAACATGTTGCTAACATATTTTAGCATGAATTAATGTTGATAGCATGTTTAACTCGCTGCTACTAGGGCTCCCACCAACGACTATTTTTATATAGATGAATCTATCGACTAATTTATAGGTTAATCGATTAATCTATCGACTAATTTATCACAATCATTTTCAAAATCTTTTCTTAAAAACATTAAATTTAACTTGCAACGTTGGCCTTCAGAAGTGTAAAAAAAGTATACATGTAAACAAGCCCTTGACAAAATCTAAAACTAAAAGAGTAAAAATGTAAATAGGTACAAATTTGTAAACCAACATAACAAAAAAAAAGAGAATATCAGCAAACACTTTTTATATAGAATAGTGTTGTCACGATACCAAAATTATGACTTAGATACGATACCAGACTAAAATACCTCAATACCGATACTGAATCAATACCATGGCAAAAAACTGTAAAAGTAATTGAATAATATGACAGAACGTATTATTCATTGTTTTATCGTTGTTTTAGGATTAAAAAATCCTATAAACTCACTTGGCCGGCATGTTCCTGCCCTGCCTTGCTTCACACAAAATATTAGCTCTGGCCCTTTAAGAGCTGCACGGACCTAATTCATTGTAACACCCGATTTCTCATTCAACTCTGTATACATTCACTAAAGACATATCCGACTGTGTTTACCCAAATACTCGCCAGGATGTGCATTTTTACATAATTTTTTACCATTCAAAGCCAATAATCCGTGAAACTGGCGTCGCGATCTGTCCGAGTGAAAGCGTGCAAGCACGTCCCGGCCGCGCCGCACTTTTCTGTTGCGTTCAAGTTCAACTTCTTTTTCCTGAGCTGCACGTATATATTTGACAGCAGGATTGAGGACGTGTGTGTGAGCTCTGCTTCCACCGTTCACCGTTCATAGAAGCAGAGCTCACACACACGTCCTCACTCCTACTGTCACACATCGAAGCAAATTAAGAAATACTGCTCTTATTAGAGTGCTGTCATTTTTAAAGTACCGGTATTAATACAATTTCATATCGTACCCAACTTACCCAGTCGACTAAAAATATTAAAGTTGACTAATTAACAGCGTTGACGCAGTCGATTGTGTCGACCAATCGCGACAGGCCTAGCTGCTACCACATTTAAACATATGTTGCTAACATGTATTAGCCTACCATGTTGATAGCATGAATCAGCATGTTGCTAACATTGTTTAACACATTGCTAGTAGCCTATGTTTTAACACGTTACATTAACATGTTGCTAGCATGATTTAACATTTTACTAACATGTTTTAGCATTTTTCTAGCATGATTTAACACATTGCTAACATGTTTTAACATGTTAACATACATTAACATGTAGCTAGCATGTCTCTAGCATGATTTAATACGTTTGCTCGCATGATTTGCACTGCTAGCATGAATCAACATGTTTCTACCATCTTTTAGCATGTTGTCCTAGGATAGTCATTAAGCATTGCTAGTGATAGGCAGCTTAAATACTGTTATTATGCAAAGGTTTTGACCCGCTTATTGAAAGTCTGAGACTTTTCTGCATTTTGATCGCACGTTTAACGAAAATCATTGGATCAGTTAGAAAAGATGTAGAACACCGAGTCAGAACAGTCTGAAGGTCCGACCCGAGTTTAGTGATTCTAGCTTGAAAGCTCTAAGAGGAGATACGCTTAAGCTTAAATAGTAGATCTGTAAATTGGCTTTCTCAAGCCAACTTAATTACCCTTAAATTAATTTAATCAAATGAAATCCTCCTAAATGAGTTAAATCGTACTTTTAGTGGTGCAGGGAAAAATCACTGGAGCATTGTTTCTTTATGAGAGAGTGTTGGGAGATTTCCATCTGAAAAGCTCACATCTTCCTGTCCTTGTTCGTTTCTTGTCTATTGAGTGGTCTGTCGACCTCTTGGGCACTGTAGTACACGATGATGCAGCAAAGCATCTATCAAATGCTCAAAGGTCACCGAGCTTAGATCCCTCAGGTCAGAGCTGTATTCCTCACGGTGGTCTCCTCCTGCTTGGCAGTCTGCCCTCCTGGCTCAAAGCTTGAATATGAGGTGACATATTTTCAATAGGGACCATTGGCTTTTCCTGCACTGTTGAATATACATTAGGCTGGCACGGCCCCTGCAGAGCGAGTGAAATTCCTTGCCCTGTGCGGCTCGTGTCTGAAGCCATAAAGGCCAGTGTCCACTGTAGTGACAGTTTGGAAATGCATCCTTTGAATCCTGTGGCTGTACTAGTCTAATGGGTGGAGGAACTACACTATTCAGAATTCACTACCGAATCCAATTATTGAAGCCTTCAATGTCACCACTGATGTTTAAATGCTGTGTGTGTATGGCATGATATACCTTAATATGTGTGTGTGTGTGTGATGTAAATGTGAATGGTAATACCATTCACTAGAGGTGTGACAAGATCTCTGGATATTAAAACGTGACTATGTTGATGTGAAAGCTGTCTTGCGATATTAGCATAAAAGAGTTGAGTTTAAGGCAAAAACTAAGTTGTTCTGCCTCATACCCAGACATTAGAAACTGAAGTGACATTCATTACAAGATAGGGCTGTCACGATTCCTTGATTAAATTCAAGTACTCGATAAAAAATAAAAATAAAATCCTCGACTTCAATTTACCTGGCCCGTGTCGTTCAACCAGCGGAAGTGGCGAATTCTATGGACAAGAATCAATGGAACAGTTTTCTAAGGCTGAAATCCCAAAGACTGTGATTCAATGAATTTTTGTTTATACTGTAAAGAGTAACAACAATCACAAGCCCGCTGGCGCCCTCTGCAGGCATTTGTTATAGTACGTAATGTACAGAAGTTAATTATTGTTTATTGTATACACCAATCAGGCATACCATTATGTCCTAATATTGTGTTAGTCCCCCTTTTGCTGCCAAAAAAGCCCTGGCCCATCGAGGCATGGACTCCACTAGACCCCTGAAGGTTTGGTATCTGGCACCAAGCTGTTAGTAGCAGATCCTTTAAGTCCTGTAAGTTGTGAGGTGGGGCCTCCATAGATCTGACTTGTTTGTTCAGCACATCCCACAGATGCTTGATTGGATCTGGGGAATTTGGAGGCTAAGTCAACACCTCAACTCGTTGTTGTGCTCCTCAAACCATTCCTGAACCATTTTTGCTTTGTGGCAGGAGCATTATCTGCTGAAAGAGCCACAGCCACCAGGGAATACCATTTCCATTAAAGGGTGCATGGTCTGCAACAATGCTTAGATAGGTGGTATTTGTCAAAGGTTTCCCAGCAGAACGTTGCCCAAATTCACACTGCCTCCGCCGGCTTGCCTTCTTCCCATAGTGCATCCTGGTGCCATGTGCTCCTCAGGTAAGCAACGCACCCAGCCATCCACGTGATGTAAAAGAAAACGTGATTCATCAGACCAGGCCACCTTCTTCCATTGCTCCGTGGTCCAGCTCTGGTGCTCACTTGCCCACTGTTGGCGCTTTCGGTGGTGGACAGGGGTCAGTATGTGCGCCTTGACTGGTCTGCGGCTATGCAGCCCCATACACAACAAACTGCGATGCACTGTGTATTCTGACACCTTTCTATCAGAACCAGCATTATCTTCTTGAGCAATTTGAGCTACAGTAGCTCATCTGTTTGATCAGATCACACGGGCCAGCCTTCGCTCCCCACGTGACCCTGTCGCCGGTTCACCACTGTTCCTTCCTTGGAAACTTTTGATAGATACTGAACACTGCAGACCGGGAACATACCACAAGAGCTGCAGTTTTGGAGATGCTCTGATCCAGTCGTCTAGCCATCACAATTCTCGCTCAAATCCTTACACTTTTCAACTTTGAGGACACAATGTTCACTTGCTGCCTATATATCCCATCCACTAACAGGTGCCGTGATGAAGAGATAATCAGTGTTAGTCACCTCACCTATGTTATGGGTCATAATATTATGCCTGATCTGTGTATTACATTATGCATTTTAACAGTGCTGTTCAATAAAACCATTTTCTTGTAATACTTTATTTGCACCAATTATTATTACCTCTTTGTTATTATGTACTGTATGTATTTTAAATCATAGATGGATAAACAGGCAGACAATAGATTTGTAACCACAGGAGTATGATATAATGACAGTATTTTATTTTTGGGTAAACTATTTATTTAACAGCACAATCAGTATATGACCCCCAGAGCTCTGTGGCGAGATCCAGGGAAAAACGTAGCTGAAAATCCAATTAATGAATCCCTCACCTAATTCAGTGTACGGATCAACCAAAGAGAGTGTGGGAAACTTCATTGATCAATTACTGCAGACCTGTAAAGGGGAATTCTCTGAACCTTAGGAACCGCGGTGAATGCGGGGGAAGCTGACAGGGGCAATAAGTGAACAAATGAGCTTTGACCAATCTGCTTTGTCTATAATGAATAATTATGGCAAGCCAACTCACAAAATGTTATAGTTAAGCTTGTAACGGTTTTAGCACCCATTGAACGGTGTTATAAAGTTGTGCAGAGAGACGTTTCTCTCAGCGAAAAATAGCGCGTCCATATTTCTTCATAATTACTCGCTCTGATTTGGTGTCAGCAGTGGCAACTCCAGTTCTGGGATTATAAGTCAAATACACCCCCGCCTCCGAATTGATTTTCATGGAAACTACATCACATTGACATAGGCAGACTAAAAGCTTGCAGAAATCCAATACTGCCGTCTTCGAAAGCGGTGCCCTTTGCTCAGCAGGTGATAACACAATTATGCCAAATCATCTTGATCAGAGCGGTCGAGGAGGCTAACTGTTTGACCTCACCTCTTGCTGGTGGCTTCTGTGGACAAACAAGCCGCAGTGCAGTAGCGGCACTACTTTGACTGGACAGCTTCATGAAGCATGTGATGAGAGACCCAGGGCTGTGCCTTAAGGTGAGCACCTGTGTCCATGTGCATTTGTGTGCGTAGACCAGGCAGCAGCCTTCCTGTCTCTCTTTTGAATCCAACATGGAAGTGCTGGCCGCTAGAGACAGGTTTCAAAAGGCTAAAATGCCCAACTTTACAGCAGAAAAAAATATGTTTACAGCCTGGTACTAAAAGTGGTTTTGGTCTATATAGCTAATTTTGCCCTTCATGACAACTGTGAGGGAGGTGAATTTTTTTGTATAACTCATCCGTTTAAATTCTATTAAGCTTTAAAGTTCTGCATAATTAAGGGCATGGCCATTTGAGGTGACAGGTGGATTGCGCTGCTGGAATCCCGCATCGTTGCCCATATTCGGTAATCCGGGAGTGATGCGCTTTGACACACTGCCAAGATGGTGACAGCCTTGTATGGTCTTCAGAAACCTATGGGTGATGTCACAAAACTACGTCCATTGTTTTATACAGTCTATGGTGTGTAGACAAATGGGTTTGTGTGCTTGCAAGTGCAAGGGTGGTGCATCAGGTCTCACTTTACTTGCGGCCGGGAATTGAGGAATTCATTTACAGACTCCAACTTTAAAACTCAAGCATCTTATACCTGCTACAGACTGTATGATTTCAGCAATCCTATAAGATCATTACAAATCACACTGTACGACATGGATCTAATAAACTTGGGTACGACATGTATAGACTGTACGATGATGACACATATTGAATTTTAGGCTCTGACAAAGTTAGTATTGAAGAATAAAACGCCATCAGCATACGCTTGTGGTAAACAATTAGAGCAAGATGAATCGCACTTTGGCAATTGTGGTTTTTATGTGTGCAGAAAAACGAGGAGGAAGCGAAAGAGGAGAATATGGTATGAATGCGGTCATGGCTAGGGAAAAGAGGCCAATCTTGCAAATGGAGCTTGAGGTCAGTAGTTTTAAGTTTTAGAGCCATGTCACGTTGATCAATACACCCTTTTTATTGGCTAGTCAGGCGTAAGCCTTATGCAGCAAACACACTGTGAGAAGATCATGCTACATTTCTGACACTGTCAGAAAATTATCGAAGGCTATCTTTGGTCGCAAGACTGTGACAATGGCCGTCTTTGAACCTCTCTCACTGTATGATGTAGGATTACCGTTTATTGGGTTAGTTCACCCAAAAACTAACTCACCCTCAAGTCATCCTAGGTGTATATGACATTCTTCTTTCAGACGAATAAAATCTGAGTTATATTAAAAATGTCCTGGCTCTTCCAAGCTTTATAATGGCTTATAGTGACTTGTGCATCTATCCATCATATAACTGTTCTACACGGGGGTTAATAAAGGCCTTCTGAAGTGAAGTGGCGCGTTTGTGTACATTACATGTTAGCATGAGACGAGTGTGAGAGATAAGACATAGAATTAGATTCTTATGGAATTATGAAAATTTAAAAGAGCTATATACACTCACCTAAAGGATTATTAGGAACACCATACTAGTACTGTGTTTGACCCCCTTTTGCCTTCAGAACTGCCTTAATTCTACGTGGCATTGGTTCAACAAGGTGCTGAAAGCATTCTTTAGAAATGTTGGCCCATATTGATAGGATAGCATCTTGCAGTTGATGGAGATTTATGGGATGTACATCCAGGGCACGAAGCTCCCGTTCTACCACATCCCAAAGATGCTCTATTGGGTTGAGATCTGGTGACTGTGGGGGCCATTTTAGTACAGTGAACTCATTGTCATGTTCAAGAAACCAATTTGAAATGATTCAAGCTTTGCAAACAAACAATGCTCAGGTAGGCCATGGCATTTAAAAGATGCCCGATTGGCACTAAGGGGCCTAAAGTGTCCCAAGAAAACACCCCCCACACCATTACACCACCACCACCAGCCTGCACAGTGGTAACAAGGCATGATGGATCCATGTTCTCATTCTGTTTACGCCAAATTCTGACTCTACCATCTGAATGTCTCAACAGAAATCGAGACTCATCAGACCAGGCAACATTTTTCCAATCTTCAACTGTCCAATTTTGGTGAGCTTGTGCAAATTGTAGCCTCTTTTTCCTATTTGTAGTGGAGATGAGTGGTACCCGGTGGGGTCTTCTGCTGTTGTAGCCCATCCACCTCAAGGTTGTGCATGTTGTGGCTTCACAAATGCTTTGCTGCATACCTCGGTTGTAACGAGTGGTTATTTCAGTCAAAGTTGCTCTTCTATCAGCTTGAATCAGTCGGCCCATTCTCCTCTGACCTCTAGCATCAACAAGGCATTTTCGCCCACAGGACTGCCACATACTGGATGTTTTTCCCTTTTCAAATACTCAGACTGGCCCGTCTTGCACCAACAACCATGCCACGCTCAAAATTGCTTAAATCACCTTTCTTTCCCATTCTGACATTCAGTTTGGAGTTCAGGAGATTGTCTTGACCAGGACCACACCCCTAAATACATTGAAGCAACTGCCATGTGATTGGTTGATTAGATAATCGCATTAATGAGAAATTAAACAGGTGTTCCTAATAATACTTTAGGTGAGTGTATTTGACAAATATATTAATCAGCAATCAGTAGGGGTGTGAGGAGACACTTAGCTCACGAGACGAGACGAGACGAGACACGAGATTGGGTTCACGAGAACGAGGCGAGATTTTTGGACAGTACTTTTAAGAAATCCTCAATGGCAAAATTCATGACTGGAAAAATAGTCTGCAGGTGCATTTTGAAAGGTTTTAACTAATCATCTTGTAATAAATGTCATTTCAGTTCTACTTTCTGAGTAGTAATTATCAGATGCATTGAAAGACAACAATATACACGTACTGTAAAAGGTTTTGCCACAAACACAAAAAATCACAATATATGATTTTTTTTTTTACTATTTATTTGTATGATACTGCTGCAAATAAGTATTTGAACACCTGAGAAAATCAATGTTAATATTTGGTACAGTAGTCTTTGTTTGCAATTACAGAGGTCAAACGTTTCCTGTAGTTTTTCACCAGGTTTGCACACACTGCAGGAGGGATTTTGGCCCACTCCTCCACACAGATCTTCTCTAGATCAGTCAGGTTTCTGGCCTGTCGCTGAGAAACACGGAGTTTGAGCTCCCTCCAAAGATTCTCTATTGGGATTAGGTCTGGAGACTGGCTAGGCCACGCCAGAACCTTGATATGCTTCTTACAGAGCCACTCCTTGGTTATCCTGGCTGTGTGCTTCGGGTCATTGTCATGTTGGAAGACCCAGCCTCGACCCATCTTCAATGCTCTAACTGAGGGAAGGAGGTTGTTCCCCAAAATCTCGCAATACATAGCCCCGGTCATCCTCTCCTTAATACAGTGCAGTTGCACTGTCCCATGTGCAGAACCCCCCCCCCATACCCCCCCCCCCCCCCCCCCCCCGCTTCACAGTAGGGATGGTGTTCTTGGGATGGTACTCATCATTCTTCTTCCTCCAAACACGTTTAGTGGAATTATGACCAAAAAGTTCTATTTTGGTCTCATCTGACCACATGACTTTCTCCCATGACTCCTCTGGATCATCCAAATGGTCATTGGCAAACTTAAGACAGGCCTTGACATGCTGGTTTAAGCAGGGGAACCTTCCGTGCCATGCATGATTTCAAACCATGATGTCTTAGTGTATTACCAACAGTAACCTTGGAAACGGTGGTCCCAGCTCTTTTCAGGTCATTGACCAGCTCCTCCCGTGTAGTTCTGGGCTGATTTCTCACCTTTCTTAGGATCATTGAGACCCCACAAGGTGAGATCTTGCATGGAGCCCCAGTCCGAGGGAGATTGACAGTCATGTTTAGCTTCTTCCATTTTCTAATGATTGCTCCAACAGTGGACCTTTTTTCACCAAGCTGCTTGGCAATTTCCCCGTAGCCCTTTCCAGCCTTGTGGAGGTGTAAAATTTTGTTTCTAGTGTCTTTGGACAGCTCTTTGGTCTTGGCCATGTTAGTAGTTGGATTCTTACTGATTGTATGGGGTGGGCAGGTGTCTTTATGCAGCTAACGACCTCTAACAGGTGCATCTAATTTAGGATAATAAATGGAGTGGAGGTGGACATTTTAAAGGCAGACTAACAGGTCTTTGAGGGTCAGAATTCTAGCTGATAGACAGGTGTTCAAATACTTATTTGCAGCTGTATCATACAAATAAATAGTTAAAAAATCATATATTGTGATTTCTGGATTTGTTTTTTTTAGATTATGTCTCTCACAGTGGACATGCACCTGCGACGACAATTTCATACCCCTCCATGATTTCCAAGTGGTAGAACTTGCAAAATAGCAAAGTAATATTCAAAGTGCAAACAGAGAAAAACAGAGACTAGAGCTAAGAGGTGGTTACAACTACACAGCCCAGCATAAGATAGATATTGGTAGACAGGCTATTATATGTCGCCTAATTTGCGCGATTCAGGGAGCTTGCGTTTTCTTTCGCTTTCAATTTGCGATCACACATACTCTGTGTATAGGGAGCGGCGGTGCTGAGCGCGTATTCTACAAGATAACATTGTGTCTACACTCATTCTATTTATGACTTACTGACATGAAGGACAAATGCTTTGCAACGGTCGCTTTGTTGCATCGAGTGTAGACAGACAACATCACTGATTATAACAGGTTATATTGTCTTTTGTCGCGCAACTCGCATCTGGTGTAGATACGGTGTTGGACATTAATCAGACACTCTATCAGGCTCTGTTGTGCACAAATCCTCTGCCATGGTCCTGCCAATCTTCTCACCTTACTCTCGTCACATGATCAGTGAACTTTGATTCCTGTTACACTCTGTTTGTGTGTGTGTGTGTGTGTGTGTGCAATTGCAGCTCGTGCTGGGTGAGCAGAGCAGACGTTTACAATATTTTACAAATGAAGCGACTGTTATCCAACGGCATATTCTATGCTAATTTCACCCTCACGCTCTGTCATGGCAATATCGCGAGACAGCTTTTCATCTCATCACATTTTAATCTCTCAAGATTTTTTATAAAAAAATATAAATACAAATAAAAGTTAATTCAGTGAATTATTTGTTAAGCTGAGCTCAGTCTTTTTAATAGTTCTGCTCGAAAGAGTCATTTGACTGTCAATCGGACCACACTAATTGTGCTGTATGCACTAAAAAAACCCGGTTCATAAGAGTCATGTATTCATGAACTAGAATACGCTAATCATTTAAAAGCATAAGCCTTGTAACATTAGCATAATGCCCATGCATGTTTGAAATAGCCGGAAAGAAAAGCCAAAATGTGTGTGAACATGCTTCTGTTGATGTACTGGCAACTGCCAAAGATATTACATCAATGACAAATAAATAGAAATGATACATGATATCGATTGAGTTTTTGGTCCTTTGAGGCCTGACAGACATTACTGAACTGAAAGATATAAAGCCCACACTATTTCTGTGTTATGTGTCTTGTTCTTATAACCTTCCATCTGGAGATAGGAGTTAAATTCATCAAGGACACTGAGGGAGGCATCTGTGAAAAAATCTGTTATTTGGAGACAAATAGAGAATATAGGCAAAAAGGTGAACCTCGCAATCTCGCCGGTAATGCAGAGGCGCTTTCTTCAAAACAAGAGGGGGGTAACCTCTTCTCAAAAGCAGACAGGTGACACCGTTGAGGTCTTTTCCATTGATTAATTTAGCAGTTCTAGGAAACTCAAAGTGAATGCAGGCAAGTGATCTGCCAAAGCAACAGAATGAAACTCACTTTCATCCAAATAAAGGGACAAACCCAGCAAACAAACATATGTTCTAAGAACATTTAGCTAATGTTCCCATTAAGTTATGGAACATAATTTCTGAATCTTCTCTTACCTCTGAAAATCATTTAAAAAAATGTTTTTGGTTATGCAGACATTAAGGGAACATTCCATGTTATCATTTTGCAAACATTATGGAAATGTTACCATTGAATGTTCTGAATTTCAGAAATAAAACATTCCATGCATTGAATTTCAGACACAAAATGCAAATGTCTGTCCAACATGAAAAGGGCCCTTACATGACAACGAGATGCGTTTAGCATCTTAGCCATTGCTTAAACTCACCGAGATAGTGTTTTAGACGGCAAGCAGTAGTCTCGCACTGAAGTCCCGTGGGAACTCAGTTGTATCCGGTAAAATGTAAATAGTCCAGGGGGGGGAGGAGCGTTACGAACCATTTCTTCTTCACTTGTGAGCCGATCATCACTCTTCACACACACGACGCTCCTCCCCCCTGGACTATTTACATTTTACCGGCTACAACTGAGTTCCCACGGGACTTCAGCGAGACTACTGCTTGACGTCTAAAACACTATTTCGGTGAGTTTAAACAATGGCTAAGTTGCTAAACGCATCTTGTTGTCATGTAAGGGCCCTGTTCATGTTGGACAGACATTTGCATTGCATTTTGCGTCTGTAAAGAGGCACAAAGACACTCTTTAAGTATATGCCCCTATAGCTGCCGTGTTAGCTGAGTGGGAGCTCTGGGCATTAACTGTAACAGCTCCGTGTTGCAAGCACCAATCCGGTTCAGGTTTTTTCTATAGACAGTACTCACAAAGGTATAACGATCAAGATTAACTTAAAAATTCACCGGAGTTCTCCTTTAACGAAATCAACAATGTTACCAAAGAAGTGTGTTTTTGGTTGTCTGGGCAACTGTTCAGCTTGTTCCCGACATTTTGGCTATGATTGTTTTATAAAAAAGGCCCAGTTCAACTTCGGATTTGCTGATCATCTAATGCTGAAAGATGGAGCGGTCTCAACGATAAAGGTTCGCAGTCATGCGTTGTAACCGCAGACGGTGAGTAAAACTTCTTCAAATGTCTGACTGTGTGTTGTTGGCTATCGGCGCGTAAGTGCACATCAAGTAAACAACAGGATCACGTATAGTTAATTTATCAATGGAGCATGCGATGTGCACTTCCCACATGCACACCTTTTAAAATGGGAAAATAAAAACAATTACGACGATATAAGGAAAGTAGAAATTAGTAATTTACACACGCCGCTAAGCAAATTACAGTACACATAGAGACGTCCTGCTGTAGTCGTTGTTGCTGCTGCTCCTCTTCAATTTCAGCCTCTGGATCTGATTCTGGATCATATATGTATGGCTAAATCTGATTGATAGCCATTGTTTATTTAGGACAACTTTTTTTTTTACACATTTTCTAAGGATGTCACAGCTTTCAGATGCTCTCAACGCAATTAAGAATGAGAAGGTGACGTAACGATGTTCACCCCATGTTGCATTTTGCCATATTGGGAGGATACGCTATCCGTTGCCATGGTTATTTTGATAGTGAGACAGAGAGAGCAGCTTAAGATTTGTTTGAATTTTTGCAATACGCTGCAGTTTCTTTGGGAGAAACGGAGAAGGGGGAAGTGAAAGGAAAGGAAAGGGGCTCTATCGTGAGAGTCTAAATAACACCGCCAAACAGCGTTATTTACATTTGACATTTACATTTACGCATTTGACTTATATTGCTTTCAAGATACACATTTTACATTTGTTCAGTTTAGAGAAACTGCTTGACATCAACAACATCGATCCATATGACCTGCAAGTTACACTCTAAAAAAAAAATGGTGCTATATGGCACCAAAAATGGTTCTTCATCGTAATCATAGAGGAACCACTTTTGGTGCTATATAGCACCATGTCTTAACATGTTCTGTACATGGTAGCAGTGCTATATAGCACCTTAGTTAGCGGTGCTATATAGCACCTTAGTCAAAGAACCGGTGAAGAACCTCTGAAGAACCGCTGAAGAACCACTGAAGCACCAAAATTGGTGCTATATAGCACTTAAAAAGGTTCCCCTATGATTACGAGCCAAGAACCATTTTTGGTGCCATATAGAACCTTTTTATAGAACCTTTATTTTGTACAGAATGACGCTATCACCTCTCACACACCCTGACATCGTCAATTATCTGGTTTATGGTATCACAATGCAAGCGTTCAGAAGCACGCTAGAAGCTATATGAACAATTCTGCTGCGGCTGGGTGCAAGACTTACAAACCTGTTAACTGCGAGAGTTCCGTCATACTTGCCAAAGGTTGCACTCCATTTTTATTAATGTTTTTTTTTTAAGTTCTTATTCTTATTATCGTACATTTTTTTTTACAATTAAATATATTTAATGGTAATGCGTTGAAAATATAATGTAATAAAAATGAATTTATTTTCGCCTACTGTATAGACTATGGGAGATCAGGTGTGATTGGGCTGAATGGCAAGCAGATGGGCAATTGCTGCAGACAAGCATAGCATGGAATTAAATGTATATACTTTTGTTGTGTAACAGGTCATGTTATGACTTCTAATGACTTAAAGCTTCTGAACGCTGATACTATAAACCAGGTAACTGACAATGTCACGGTGTGTGAGAGGTGATAGCGTCATTCTGTAGCTGGCAGGTCGTACGGGTCGATGTTGTTGATGTCAAGCAGTTTCTCTAAATAACGCTTTTCCGCTGTGTTATTTAGTCTCTCCCGATATAGCACCTTTCCTTTCACTTCCTCCTCCTCCATTTCTCCCCAAGAAACTGCGCTGGATCTAAAAAATGCAAACAAATCTCAAGCTGCTCCCTCTTTTCTCACTGTCGGAATAACCATGGCAACGGCGCCTTCCCGAAATGCAACTCGAAGTGAAAACATTGTGACGTATCTCCTCATTCTCAATAGCTGTGCGCACTCCTGACTTTTTAGCTCAGCCCACATGGAAAGTTTTATTTGGAAAGACTCGGTACAGCGCATCTTTCTTTTATGAACTAAATACTTTTCGGAGATATGAAGGATGCAATACTACTCTATAGGTACTCAAGATTGACATGAGATTGACATAAACTGCCAAATTGACATAATCCCCCCCTTTACCAAACATTCTATTAACAACACTAGAAGAACGTTTGTTCATAACTTTGAGAGAACCTTGCCAGAACATCAGCCAAAGTTCGGTGAACATTCCCTGTTAGCTGGGAACACAGTCAGTAGACATTTTAACTTCTACAAGCCAACATATTTGTTCTGGAAAACAATGTAGTCCAGCACTTAATCCATTGGGATTTAATTAAACTGTGAAAACTTAGATATTATATTATTTCTAAACACCATTTTCCACTTTAGTTTCTGCAGCTGCACTTTTAAATTCAGCTTTCTTAAATATTATATCATTATGAGAGGCTCGGTGCACTCTGCATCACTTGTTATGACACACAGCTAATATCCCATTATGAGTGAGAAACATCTGTGAGTAATATTACTGCAAAAGCACCATTATCATAATGTATTTACAGTTGTGTTTTGAGGAAATCATTGTGGTGGAGTAATTAGACTGAACCTAGAGGATTAAATTAGTTCAATGGGTGTGGCAGCTAAGCATTTTATGATACTTCAGTTACACTCACGCCCCCCTGTGTAGTCATTTTAAAAGTTCTGATGTAGTTTTTCATGATTTGAGTTTCTGTATATTTCAGAAAGTGTTTGATTTGGGTCAATGCCAAATATGGACGTCTGAGAAGAATAAATCATTATAGTGTAAAACACTGGTTTCATTGTAATATTTTTATTCTTCAAGTTGAGGGGCTTTTGCACCGGGTATTTCTAGGAACTAGCCACCAGGGTGGTTCCCCGATAACCAAAAAAAAGTATTGGCGTTTACTGTGTGGTTGATGTCCAATGTCGCTAGCTGAGCAGATGTTTCGCTTGGTCCCCTCAAAGTTCGTTGAATTTTCTCTTTAGCCTAAAGGTTGAGAGGTCCATCTATCACTGTTTCCATGTTTGTAGAGTTAGTTTGTGGAGTAAATTTATAATATAATATGTGTGTGTTCACAGCTTTTTTTAAATGGCAGGTGCTGGTGTTTTGCGTGTGTTCAGTCAATCAGCGTACACTTACATCACAGTTCCTATAGCGCTGGATTAGACCCCACTCTGAAGTAGGAGCTAAGTTAGTTCCCCCAAAAGGAGTTCTTAGGCCCTGTCCCAAATGGCACCCTAAACCCTCGCAGTCTTCCTACGAGTCCACAATTTCGTGACTTAACACCGCTTTTGACTCTGATGTTGAGCTCGCATCAGTGCGGGCTCGGCAAAAGTGTGCATATAGAAAAATATGCACCGCAAATCGGGTGCTCACGAGCACCCTTCTGACACCTCAAGTGACAAATGGGACACCCTACGGTCTCGTGGCCTTAACGGACTGTAGCTTTACCCGTTAATAGACAGTACTTCCTTGAACACGGCAGCCATTGCAAGTCCACAAGACCGAAAGTGCATATGAAGTGTGCCATTTGGGACAGGGTCCAACTAAAATTGTTCCTAGTTCCCATGGTGCGAACACGCCAAAATCCGGGTACTTCTGCCAATAGTTCTAGGAAAAGGTTCCTGAAACCCCTTTGGTTTCATACACTTAATTTTAAACCTATAACATTAAATACAATTTTAAAATGTTATCCCTTACTTTTTTCCTCGAGAACTTCAACTACAATTATTTTTATGTGTTATTTTAATTATTATTATTTAATTATTTAAAGGTACACATGTAACTTTTGGCCCTCTAGCCATTAAAAAAAAATAAAAAATTTGGCTTAACCCCTTAACTGTCACCGTCCCGCTGATCTTTTTTTCGTATCATATATTTTAGTAATTGTCATAAATTAGGTATCATTCGAAAGCTTACGGACTCAAAATTCATCCTGTGAAAAACGTTTTGAAATTGGACGTTGCGTTACCATGGAAATAGTACTTTAAATTCTTCTAGCGGGCTCTTCCCCTAGTGGGCGGTGTCATGTTTTATATTACAACATTTATTTGAACTACTTTATAATCAAAATCTTTTCTAATCTTGACAAAACACATATCATCGGAAAGGCCTCTCAAGGTTCCATATTTGGTGTCTGTTTTGTCATGTAAGTGATATTGTAATGACGAGGTAGAGGCAGGCGGATCCATCTGCAGAACTTTATTAACTCAAACAAGGAATCACTGATATGAACCACGTAGAAACATGCAGCGTGGCGAAACAACACTTCACAAAGAACAAAGAACAAGGCAGTCCAGATAAAGGGTGGATAATGATAAACAGGTGGATGTGAGGATAATGAGTAGACAACCAGACAGGCCTGGGAACTAATGACAGCAGAGGGGAATGATGGGAATTGCAGTTCTAGAACTCCGGTGACAAGGAGCGTGTGAGACCGGAGGGAGGTGAAGACGCGCGCTCCGTGACAGAGCCCCCTCCCTGCGAGCGGCTCCGGAAGCGAGGACCTGGACGACGACGGGGTCTACCACGGGGTCTGGGAGCAGGACGATCTGGGTGAGTGTGATGGTAAGTGGTAAGAACAGCAGGGTCCAGGACATCCTGAGATCTGACCCAAGAACGTTCCTCAGGACCGCAGCCCTCCCAGTCAATCAGATATTGCAGTACCCTGCCGCGGCGTCTGGAGTCCAGGATGTCTCGGATCCGGTACACCTCCTCGCCTCCGACTTCAATTGGGGGAGCCTGCACGGAACCGACCCCCTCTTGGACCTCCTCTCTCCTGGGAGCGGCAGCGGGTCTGAGAAGAGACATATGAAAAGTGGGTGAGATTTTATAATGTGCTGGGAGAGCCAGACGAAACGAGACCGGAGTGATCTGCCGAAGGATCTTGAAGGGCCCAATGAAGCGAGGGGAGAGTTTCTTGCTTGGGAGCTTTAAACGTAAATCACGGGAGGAAAGCCACACCCACTGTCCGGACCGGTACCTAGGACCCTCACGTCTCCTTTGATCTGCATGAAGACGAAAGCGGCGGATGGCACGTTGCAGATGGACATGAGCGGTATTCCAAGTGGCCTCACTGCGTTGCAACCATGTATCCACCGCGGGGAGGTCTGACGGCTCTCCCGCCCACGGAAAGAGAGGGGGTTGAAAACCTAGGACACATTGGAAAGGGGTTAGACCTGTGGCTGGCTTTACCAAGGAATTCTGGGCATACTCTGCCCAAACCAGAAATCGGCTCCAGTCCTGTTGGTTATCATGACAGTATGTCCGCAGAAAGCGAATGAGGTCCTGGTTCAACCTTTCAACCTGACCGTTAGACTGTGGGTGGTATCCGGAGGTGAGGCTGACGTTGATATTGAGCTTGGAGCAGAGCCCACTCCAAACACGTGAGGTGAACTGAGGACCACGGTCGGAGACGATGTCCTCGGGGATGCCGAAAAGACGAAACACATGATTGAGAAGCTCCTCCGCAGTCTGCATGGCAGTAGGTAGCCCCTTAAGGGGGATGAACCGACAGGACTTGGAGAAGCGATCCACGACAGACAGAACTGTGGTAAATCCCTGAGACTGAGGTAAATCCGTTACGAAATCCACAGCGATGTGCGACCACGGGCGTTGAGGAACTGGAAGTGGCTGTAAGAGACCGGCAGGTTTAAGGTGGGAAGATTTAACTGTGTTACAGATGGGACATTGATGGATAAATTTGATAACATCAGCCCGGAGTGTGGACCACCAGAAGCGGTTGGAGACTAACTGTACTGTAGCCGAGATACCTGGATGTCCGGCGCTGGGAGTGCAGTGAACCCATTGAAGTACCCGCCCACGGAGCTCGAGTGGCACGAACAGGCGATCCACAGGACACTCGGGCGGTACAGGAAGAGCTTGTTGAGCCTCAGTGACCTCCGAGATGATATCCCACTGCACAGGTGCCACGATCAGAGTGAGTGGTAAGATGGTCTCTGGTTGGCTGATTTCGTTGGAATCCTCGAACTGACAAGACAGAGCATCAGCTTTCCCGTTCTTGGACCCAGGTCTGTAAGTGATCCTGAAATTGAAACGAGAGAAAAATAGTGACCAGCGAGCCTGACGAGCATTCAAACGCTTGGCGGACCTGATGTATTCGAGGTTTCGGTGGTCTGTGAGGACGGTGAAAGGTTGACGTGCGCTCTCCAGCCAATGCCTCCACTCCTCCAGAGCAGCCTTCATGGCTAGAAGCTCCCGGTCCCCCACATCATAATTGCGCTCCGCCGAGGTTAACTTGCGGGAGTAAAAAGCACAGGGAAACATTCTCGCTGGATTACCGTGACGTTGGGACAGAATCGCACCCACTCCAGTGTTCGAGGCGTCTACTTCCACGATGAACTCCCTCTCCGGGTCTGGATGATGAAGGATGGGTGCGGCAGTGAATCTCTCCTTCAGCTGATTAAACGCTGCAGTGCACTCAGGAGACCACCGGAAGCGCTTTCCCCCTCCCCGGAGAAGAGATGTGAGAGGAGACACAATGAGACTGAAGTTACGGATAAATCTACGATAAAAGTTTGCAAACCCTAGGAATCGCTGTAGTTCTTTCACAGAAGAAGGTTGAGACCAGTCCACCACGGCTTTGACCTTGCTGTCGTCCATGAGAACCCCCTCAGCGCTGATGACATATCCCAGGAAGGTGATCCGAGTCTGATGAAACTCGCATTTCTGAGTTTTGGCGTATAGCTGATTCTCAATCAAGCGCTTGAGAACTGCACGCACGTCCCGTACATGATCGTCGAGGGTCTCTGAAAAAATCAGAATATCATCAATATAAACAATCACATTCTGATTCAGCATGTCACGGAAGACCTCATTAACGAAAGACTGGAATACAGAAGGACTATTAGACAACCCGAATGGCATAACTTGATATTCATAGTGGCCTGTGGTCGTAGAAAAGGCCGTCTTCCACTCGTCACCCCTCCGTATGCGAATGAGGTTATAGGCGTTCCTCAGATCCAGCTTGGTGAAGTAACGAGCCGAGCGAAGCATCTCCAGAGCTGCAGGGACTAAAGGCAGGGGATAACGATACTTCACAGTTACCTCATTGAGACCACGGAAATCGATGCAGGGCCGGAGACTCCCGTCCTTCTTTTTGACGAAGAAAAACCCCGCGGATGCTGGAGATGTGGAGGAGGTGATAAATCCCTTAGCTAGCTGTTCCTCGATATACACTCTCATAGCCTCTGTCTCCGGTCGTGAAAGTGGGTACACACGGCCGTGCGGGGGAACGGCTCCAGGAAGAAGTTCAATAGCGCAGTCGCTGGACCGGTGCGGAGGTAAAAGTGAAGCCTCTCTCTCGCTGAATGCCTGGGCTAGATCGTGATATACAGCAGGAATACCTTGCAGATTCACTCTCTCATCCGAACTGTGGCTAGATTCAGGACCATGGAGAGCAGGCAGACAATGGTCATGACAGAAAGGGGACCATTCAGTGATCCTCCTGTCGCTCCAGGAAATTAGAGGGTTGTGTTTCTCCAGCCATGGCCATCCCAAAATCACTGGATGAAGGGGTGAGTTGATCGTGTACAACTGAATTCTCTCCGTGTGACGAGATCCGGAGTTGAACGTGAGAGGCTGCGTGATGTATTGTACCTCCCCTGTCCCCAGGGGGCGTCCATCCAGAGCGGCCACTGCCACATGAGACTCACAAGGAATGAGAGAGATATTTTTAGACAAGGCAAACTCCAAATCAATAAAATTACCAGCGGCACCAGAGTCAATTAAAGCACTTGTTTCACAATTATTTCCATTAAAATAAAATGAAACTTCGAGGGTTAGAGAGTTGGGAGACTTAATCAAAGGACTCACCGCAGAAGTATCACGGGATCGGGATCTCACAGGACATGAAGCTCTCTGATGACCGGCCTGGCCACAGTACAGGCATAATTTATTCTGCATCCTTCTCTCACGTTCCTCCGTAGTGAGATGTGTGAAGCCGACCTGCATGGGCTCGTACTCCGTGCCCGAGGAAGGATAGGCGAGCAGACTGGATGAGAGAGGCGTGCGTCGAGAGCGAATGAAGTTATCGAGACAAATGGCCAGCTCCATTAGTTCTCCAAGAGACATCCCCTCGTCACGACAAGCCAGTTCCCCCTGCAGATTAGTCTTTAGCCCCCTTCGATACAGCAGTTTAAGAGGTTCCTCGGTCCACCCCGTCTGTGCTGCCAGGGTGCGGAAGGAAAGGGTGTAATCAGCCGCGGTGGAATCTCCTTGACTTAATGCGAGAAGCATTTCCCCAGGTTCCTTGCCGCCCGCGGGATGTTCAAACACCTCTCTGAATTGAGACATAAACACGTCAAAGGAGGGAAATGTATGATGACCACCTGACCAGAGAGCCGTTGCCCACTCCAACGCCCTCCCGGTGAGTAAAGAGCAGATGAATGAAACGCGAGACGCGTCATTGGGGTACAGCTGGGGTTGCTGGCTGATGAATAATTCACACTGCAACAGAAATCCTTTACAGGCAGCCGGTGAACCATTAAACTTCTCAGGTAGAGATAATCTGGGATTGCTTGAAGCTGTACTCACGCTTGATGGGAGGGACGCAGGTGCAGCGGGAGCTTGAACTGAGTGAGCGTCCGCGCTCCGGAGGGTGAGAGCATGAACTGATTTCACAAGTTCCTCGGTGAGATTAGTTAGCTTGACCAGCTGTTGTTGGTGTGTGACTAACACAGATGCCTGGGCACGAACCTCAGAAACAAGACTCTGGAAGTCTGCTGGATCCTGTGGTGGTGAAGTGTTCTGTAATGACGAGGTAGAGGCAGGCGGATCCATCTGCAGAACTTTATTAACTCAAACAAGGAATCACTGATATGAACCACGTAGAAACATGCAGCGTGGCGAAACAACACTTCACAAAGAACAAAGAACAAGGCAGTCCAGATAAAGGGTGGATAATGATAAACAGGTGGATGTGAGGATAATGAGTAGACAACCAGACAGGCCTGGGAACTAATGACAGCAGAGGGGAATGATGGGAATTGCAGTTCTAGAACTCCGGTGACAAGGAGCGTGTGAGACCGGAGGGAGGTAAAGACGCGCGCTCCGTGACAGATATTTAGACAGAAATTTACAGGAAAATTTATCAAAAATAATTTGGAATTTGGATGACACCCGGTGGCTATTTTTGGTATAGTGCCTAAACAAAATCTCATGGGAACTTTTTTTGTGATATCAACTTCAAATTTGGAACACAACTTGGTTAGACATATGGCTTTGATTTTATAGTAATTTTAGATTAAAACAATTTTGTAAAATATAGATTTTATACAAAATAAAAATATTTAGTACAGTATTTTTTATTCACAGTAAATTTAAACTTCCATAACTTTTTCATACTTTCATTTTTTGAATTGCTTTCACTTCAGCAATAATCTGCCGAGTCAAGCATTCTTGAATCACAGCCATTTAAGTTTGGATAGTGCATTTTCATGTGTATTCTCAAAAAGGGGGGTGACAGAGATATAACAGTTTAGATGGAAAGGATCTCAAGCTGACTAGTTGAAGATGTTACTGTAGCTTTACCCATTAATAGACAGTACTTCCTTGAAAATAAATTCCAGCACAGTGCTATAACAACCATATTGAAATGACCCTTCACAATAGATAATGATCAATGAACTCTGTTAGAGAGCTACATATGGCAATTTATCTGATCAATAAAATACTTCACTATTATCCATTATCTCCATGTCGCTTTTTAACATTTCAAATCGCTCGGTTCTCGCCATCTCCGAAAAGAAAGCCAAGCCAATGTTGATTCTGGTTTTATTACGAGCTCTGTCATGTTCTGTTTTTGCCAGCAGACTCTCCTCTGTTTGGCGTTTGTTTTTTAAACGGGTCATTCCCCTGAGGTTGGAAATTTAGCAGCTCCATGTCAACCTTGCTTGCTCATTTTGACAAATAACCTATGCCACTTCCGCACTGTACACACGTCAATGTACCTAGAGTAACTTTTCTCTATTTACAGATATGATGAGACACACGGACGAGTGACACACATACACAATTTCCCATGAAATGGTCTAAAATATAAACACTTATAATAGGCTTACCATAGTGAATCAGGGTAGAACAAAAACGCGTTTTGGAAGAAGGACTGATGATGTTTTCTCTATCCGATTAAATTTAGTTAATTTTGAGCAAAAAAAGTTACATAGTGTACCTTAAATGAATGAATGAAAGTTTGAATTATTGAATGACAATCTGGATGGTTTTGATTGGTTCAAGTCAAGTGAACTGTATTTTCTTTAACTTAATAGATCTAGAAAAAATAGGTTTCAAATCATTGATCCATTTATATTTAAAGTGTTATATTTCTAAACTTCCCTAGTCTATGTGATCAGTATTTCACATTCCAGTGACTTCACAAAGTGATGCTACAACAAATAATCTGTTTTAAATTTCCACCCATTGCTCCATACAAATTCCAATTGCATTTACACTCTCAAATAAAACCCCTATGTTATTAATTGGTTGAGCTCGGCTGATGTTTTTTCATCTCTGAGATGCTGGTTCATGCAGTGATTAATAATTAATCAAACTATGGAGTTTTTTTCGAAGTGGGGGAGTCTCCCTGTCCTCTCTTTTTCTCCATCCACGTCTAGGTTTTTACTATGCATATAGTGTGTATTTCCCAGTTGGGTGTCACTGATCACTTGGAATGAGACTAATCCGAGAGCAACGTCTCCAATTATAAGCATGCAGACAAAGATTCCACTGTGAATCCATGTCTTAATTACCACATTCCGGTTTATGTTCCATGCTAATAATTATAAATGCCATACATGTAAAACCACAGATGATATAACAGCTCTCTTTTAATCAGTTAATGGATGAACGATCATTTCAGTCATCTGGGGATGTAGGAAATACAGCAGATGAAACAATCACGTCAAGTCTCAGTAATAAACATCATGGGAAGATTAGACAATTTAATTTCCGACAATCAGATTAAAAAAAGTAAACAAAGCGCAGACCTGGTGTTGAGATGACAGTGTTATTGCACAGATGTATTTATGAGTTGACAATGATGCTCTCATAAAACTCCTCAATTGTGCAATTCGTCCCTGAAGTTCCCTTTCAGTCGGTCACGTTCGACGTACGTCAGAATGTGAACCGACGAATTGGGTTCTCATGCGATATCCCAATTCGTTGGTTCACATTCTGATGTACGTCTCCATTCCCTCCTTCAGGGAACGAGGGTTACAAACGTAACCAAGGCAGACACTGTATGGTCTGGTTCAACCAAGAAGAGTTCTCGATTAGTTGATTTCTTGAAGAAACAACATATTAGGCATAAATGTTTGGTCATAATGTAGTTCTTTTGGTTGAACCTGAACCTGAACTTCCATCTCTGCTTCTGCCAATCTATAATTGGATGACAACATGAAGGCGGCTATGGGCTTTTCAAGTGCGCTTCTACATTTTCATAAACAATACATGCACCTGAGCCTTTGAAGCCTGTGCCTATCTGGCTATCACCAGCGTTCACTCAGGAAGATTTATGCAAGCACGTTGCAAGATCTGGGACTGAGGAGAGGTATGCAAGAACACTTTCCTGCATTGCTATCGTGAATACTTAAGCACTTTGATGGATTACTAGGAAAAACTTATTAGCCATGCATCAGTTAATGACAGCTTGTGGCAATAGTGTAGGAGTCAAAATAATAAATTGCATGTAGAGAGAAAAAGAGAAAAACAAGCACTATAAAAAGATGTTTTCTTGTTTCTCAATATAAAAGATGTTTTCTTACCCATCTGCTCGCTGATTTCACACGTTCTAAAGTATTGCAAATCCTCTTTACCATAAATATTAATTGCAAACACCAGCATTTGTTGTGTTTTGGATGCTGGTGTCACCACCACACACACTTCTCAAGCATAAACGGATAGTTCACTCAATAATGTATATTCTGTCTTCATTTATTCACCCTCACGTCGTTCCAAACCTGTATGATTGACTCTATTCTCCTAAACACTCCTGACATTTTGAAGAATGTTTCAACAGTTTTTTTATTTTCTTCTTCTTCTGTACTATTGGAGTGCACTTGTAGTTCGGTTTGTTTGGTCCGGACTAAACAAACTTCAAACTTCAAGCAGTTGAAATACTACATAAAATGGATAAATGGTAGTAATCAAATGTATAAATATTTTTTTTTTAAATATTTACTGTGTAAATTAGCTATACATTTATTCTTATTAAAGTTACAAAATTGATTCAGTAAAGAGCAGTGACAGATTTTCTCTCTTTTTTTTGTTTGTTTGATAAGCGTTAATAATGACAGTAGGTAAATTTGGATGCTGTCACTTTAAGACCGGCTGCATGGATCCATTATATTTGTGCGTTGTTCTTTCTCAATTTCTCAAATTGTTTACGTTCACTTAAAGGTCCCGTTCTTCGTGATCCCACTGTTGAAACTTTAGTTAGTGTGTAATGTTGCTGTTAGAGCATAAATAATACCTGTAAAATTATAAAGCTCAAAGTTCAATGCCAAGCGAGATATTTTATTTAACAGAAGTTCCCTTTCAAAGCCTACAGCGAACAGCCGGCTTGGACTACATCCTGGTACTTCCTTCATAAATGACGTCAGTAGAACAGTAGAACAGACTAACCTCCGCCCACAAGAATACGCGAAAAAAGGGGGCGTGGTCTTGTTGCTGTCCCACGTGGAGAAGAGGACGTGTCGCGTGGAGAAAAGGAAGTGCTGCGTTTGAGTGTGTTTGTCGCCATGTCGTCGAGACGCTGTTATTTTCATCCCGGAGTCAAATCACCTTTGTTTGGCTTTCCCAGGGACGCTGTAGAGATCATTGAGCGCATACATCTCCCCGTTAAGAGGCGTGACCTTTCCACATGCGCTAAGCTGCGGTCAAATCACAACACGGGAACCGCTGGCACAATCAGAACTCGTTACGTATTTCTGAAGGAGGGACTTCATAGAACAAGGAACTCGTCAACCCGTTTTTAGGACAGTGAAAACAGCGGTGTACAGATAAGTAAATTGTGTTAAAAATATTGTTTTTTTTACACGCGAAACATGAACACATG
The DNA here is from genome assembly GCA_023566225.1 of Romanogobio albipinnatus. Lineage (NCBI taxonomy): Eukaryota > Metazoa > Chordata > Actinopteri > Cypriniformes > Gobionidae > Romanogobio > Romanogobio albipinnatus. Next base: position 59,423,090 of record CM042241.1, on the reverse strand, counting down.
TTATATTGCACACTGTAAACACAATCAAAGCTTCAAAAAAACACGAAGAACGGGACCTTTAAGACATAAATATTTATAAAGTAAATTATCTAGCTTCCACCAAATCACCTTCCGTATTCAACTTATGGAAAAAGTGTAGTGCCTCTTGCAGTTTAAAATGATTATGCTACGTCTGACGACATTGCACACCAGTTACATTTTTTTCCGATCTTTCTCAATTTCTCAGTTGTTTCTCAATTGTTTACATTCACTTAAAGGATTAGTTCACTTTTAAATAAACTTTTTCTGATAATTTACTCACCCCCATGTCATCCAAGATGTCCATGTCTTACTTTCTTCAGCCGAAAAGAAATTAAGGTTTTTGATGAAAACATTCCAGGATTTTTCTCCATATAATGGACTTCAATGGGCTCCAAATGGTTCAATGTCCAAATGACAGTTTCAGTGCAGCTTCAAAGGGCTTTAAACGATACCAGACGATGAACAAGGGTCTTATCTAGCGAAACGATCATTTTCTGCGAGAAACCAAGCAGTATTTATGCTATTATTTTACCTCTTATCAGACGAACGTGATCATCTCTGAGCTACGCCATAACTTCCGTAAGTGAGCTCAAAATACGAGCGTGGTCATAGATATATCGATCGTAGATGCCTCATTCTACTGATCCGTTTATCTAAGTATACATCAGTTTATTTAAAAGTGAACTAATCCTTTAAGACATAAATAACGCTGTTTACTTGCAAATACATGTCACTTTGACACATAGGTATGTGTATTTAACCTGTCAAGCCCAATGAAGACAAAAAAGTCTTCAGTTCAGTTCTCATGCGCTCTATGAGCAGCAGCTTCATGCCGCACGGCTCTCAAACTGCACGCATACTGAAATTAGTTATCTTTCACTGCTAATTGTGCTTCAACATTTAAAATCACCTGTTTTCAAACCGCAGTGCTTAAAAATGCATTATAAGCTTTTGTGACCGTGCAACACAGCAACGTCACATGAGTGCAACCGCGATAGAGACAATAGTTCAAAATCTTTACTGGTTGACAAATTTCTATTGGTTAAACGTGGTATATATCGTCCACCCCTATAGCGTTCACACTGGCACTTTAACACCGAACCTAAAGATAGCGAACCTAAAGGTGTAGGGATACGTTCACAACCTAATTGGTCGGCTTTTATGACGTATATTTCGCGACCGAACTTACCAAACATCCGAAACAATGCTGTGTGCTGGGCTAAATGCGCACACTGTATGTGCGTAGCTACATATAATGGTATTTTGACCAGCTGAGAACTCGTGAAGCACTTATAAAATGTGTAAAGGAGTCAAAAACGCGGCAGAAATCCCTCCGTCACACATACAAACAAAGATCTGCTTCTGAGGAGACACGGTTCTGACGCCTGTGATGGGCAACATAAATAATGAGAAAAAACATGCTTGAGCATTCTGTTCTTTTTAGGGCCCGTTTTTTGGTTCACTTGCAATGTCTTTGGTCCATGTTGCGCTCATATTTCATTCAAACCGCACAAGAGTTAGTTTGGAATCAGAACCCTGGTGCGCAACAGACAGGGGACCGAGATTCTCTGAAAAACAATGCTACAGCTAGTTATTTTTCTTTGAAATGTGTGTTCCGTGTCGAAATATTTGTTTTTGCTTTGGTCTGCGTGATCCCGCCAATTTACCCAATTGTATCAACTCATCAACTTACAGTATGGTTTTCATTGTCAGTTGCGCTTGCTCCTGTTCCTGTCCTCAATCTGGCAACCCGCGTGAACGTCGAGTCTGAGGAGGAGAGGACAGGGAAAAACAATTTTGAATTTGGAGTTCCCATTCCAGCCACTAGCTGTCAATATTACATATTGTACCTGTAATGAACCACAGTGACACAGCAATCGCACCAGGGTTTGTTTTAATCGAACCAAACATACCAAGTGTGAACACACTTAAAGTCAATGGGGTCCAACAACAAAAAAACTGGACCCCACTGACTTTCAGTGTATGGCAAACAAAACAAAAAAAAAGCACAAAACTAACAAACCAAATGCAATGAAAAACAAAACAAAAAATCTTATTTTTTTATTCAACAGAAGCAAGTCTTTAATTTAGCAAGACTATTTTGTTTAATGACCACCAGTTAAGTTTTAGTGGTCCACCGAGTACACCAGTCCCAGACCGACATAAACCAGCCAGTCTTTTCAGCTTAAGCACATTAGACACACCTTCCTAATCACGTTAGAATGGCATCCACTTTATCTAAGTTCAAATCCTGTCTTAAAGCCCTTGGCTTTTAATGTGTAGTTCTGTCTGGCTTTTATGGTGATTTAACTGTACGTTGCTCATTCAATATTGACAAAACAAAAACCCCACCAGATTAAGTTTTATACTTTGTTCATCAACTTCATGTGTTTGCAAGGGCATGCTGACTCAAGCAAGAAAAAAAAAATTGCTCAGCTGCAAGATGAACAAGTGGTCTGGGCTTTTATGGAAAGGCCAGGATACAATTTCAGTTGTTGTTTACATTCTCAGGAAGAAAAGGCTACATTCACTTTGGTCTCAGAACAGAGAAAAAGTTCATTCATCCACCACCTACCATTGCCATCCCCCACAAGTCAATTACAAACTGATCCAATACATTCCAGATCTTCTTTGTGCATCTTCCTCTAAGGATTTTGGAGTGTCTGGCATGTCTTGCATTAATCTGAACACGGCGAAAAAGGGATAAAACCGCAAAGGTGTGATCGCACATTGATCTCATGATAGATAGTGTGCAAATTCTCACTGCAAAGGAATCGGCAACACTGTTCGCTATTGTTGAGACCTTCTCCACCTTTCTTGAAGGACAATTGTTTTTAATCTAATCCCATGGCGGCTCGCGATCCTGACAGCTCATGACGATATGATACTCATAAGCCGTTGTACACTTTGACGTCTTGTCAAGGAATCTTTAAACATCACATCTACAACAGTATCGCTAAGCATACAGTCTTTTTTTCTTTCTTTCTTGAGGGGCTGACAGATTACCAGACACATGAACGGTGTTGTTTAGTGAATCTAGTCTTACACTCACCCTGCAGTGATGGCTTCAATTAGCAGCCCTCCAATCCCCAGCCCGTCTTCTCTAGCCGAGTCCTGCTTGTATAATTAGGCTTAAGGTTGCCTCTCATTATGTGCTTGTCGAACAGCAATCTAACACTTTGCCATCTGTTTATTTTAGCGTTAATCATATTCATTTTCCAGCGTTATTATTCCAGATGGCTTCCATAATTGTGCAGTTTCTTATGCAGCTGTTTTATGGCCAGTTTAGGAGGCAAACCAAACCCAGCTGATGGAACGCCACAGCAAGCATAATGGGAAAACAAATCTTCCAAGCATGGTTTCAACATTTTGGTCAAGTAATTTCGAACTTTAATTGTGTCTTGTGAAAAGGAGTCATTCAGGTTTGACGGAAAAATGATTCTGAAAATAGAGGTTGTCAAAAACTGGAAAAATGCTGTATAAACCATGACTACGAAAAACATTTTTTTCTTTTCTTTACGTCAAGCCCAGAATATACAGGACAACATATCAGTTTTATTTCCATGCACTTATAGTTATCTGTATAAAAGTTGGAAAAAGAAATAGTTGCACAAGTATGATTACTTTAAAGGGGTGATGACTTGAGAAATCAACTTTCCATTGAGCTTTTGATATATAAAATGATCATGGTAATATAAGAATATCCTGTAAGTTTCAGAGCTGAAAACTTCCTTGTTAGTCAAAGAAAAGCTTTTATTGACACCAGGCCCAGCAAACGCTCGATCTCAGAATGTGCCCGGCTATGACGTGCGAGTGTAGTGAAGCACCGCCTCAACAGAAGAAGAACAACACCTGATTCTGTAGCCCCGCCACTAACGTGACAGCTAAGAGCAGCATAGAGCTAAACAGCATCAGATTTCTAAGCAGTAAACATACCACATAAGCTTTTCGGATTCTGATTTTTAAGCATTTGGATTCGAATGCATGGATGAACTTTATTTTTATTGAATATCCAGCTCGCGTGGGGAAGACATTGCACGTATGTTCATTTAACCACGGAGTCGTTTGTAAACAAGAGACTGCATTTGCAGACAGGATGAGATTACATGAACGAATGAAGCAACACACTAATGTGAGTAATTATTTTTATTTGTTATATGTGATAGTATTGCATTGTTACAGATCATTTGATATCTATGGATTATGTGTACGTGTCTAATAGAACATACCGTAGCACGCTGTCACAGGCTGGAGAATACTTTATTTGAGGTGTTCTTGGTTCATTACTGTCTTGATGTGCGTTGTTCACTCTCTTGACTCGATATTTGAAGGGCGCGCGCGTGTGTGTGTGTGTACAGTTCGCGGTTATATTCATTGATCTGGCGGGTCAAGTAACGTTAATAAAAAAATATAATTCCAATCAGTCGCGGGTGTATGAGCGATGAATCATTGTTTGTTTGATAAAGACTTTTTGCGAGCCCTGGCTGTGGGCTGGCCGATTCATTCCGGATGAGGTTTGCCACACGCTTTCACTGACAGGAGAAGCAGAAGCTCATTAAATATGCAAATCTTATCCAATCCTAGCCGTGGGCGTTTACTTTCAAGTCTTCAGTGCGGCACACCCATCAAAACTGAGCGTGTCTTGAGAGAGCCTCAAAACCAGGTCAGAAAATAGCCTATTACTTATTCTTTATGATGTTTTTGAATGTAAAAACCACGTGAATTCAAACTGTTTTTTTAACAGTATATATATAAAAAAGAAAAGCCAGTTCATGACCCCTTTAAAGAATTGTTTTGGGTTAAGTAAGTTCAATCGATATGTGTGGGAAATAAGGAAATAATAGGGAAATAATTTAGGATATGTGTTGATTGTTGATATATAGGGAAATAATTTAGGCCTTTCCCATAGCGTAACAAAATAATTAAATAATAGTTAAAATAATAAACAGGGCAATTTACAATTTACTATTATACATTTTTATGGGACCAACCAACCGACCATCTCAGTGGTCCAAAACCGACAGACTGACTGACTGACCAACCAACCAACCCGTCAGGTCATTTTGACCCGAAACTTTAAAAATGTTGTGTTCATCTGAGTGGTCCAAGACCCTAGACTTTTGTCGCACTTGAACCAGAATTTTATTCAAGGAGTTTTGTGCTTGAAATTAAAAAAAGTAACTTTTTTTTAACTTCTAAAAAAAAGAGTCAATTTGACTCCCTTAGGAATGAACGGAATGCTAGGAATGTATTCAGTACAGAACAACCTAAAAATGCTCAAAATTCAAACAAAATTTTTATTTTTTTAATAATGTTTACATATATGTTTACAAGGATTTGTTACAAAGTGTGAGGGAGGGATGAGGGTTAAACTACAGATACAGGTCTAGAAAAAAAAAAGAAAAAAAGGCAGGGTTATTCCTCCAGGAATCTGAGAATTACATTATTGCACCTTCCAGTCTGATAACTTTGTATTGTTGAATCTCCAGCCACCAGAGGTGTCATAACAAATTTTTACAAGTGTGCTGGTCTGCTTTTGACAGAGCAATATGAGAACACCCTCATTATGGCCCCGTCGTACATGTGGCAATATCATCTTTTTGGAGTGGAAATATTTGGAGTCACAGACCACAGCTGTGCTGTTCAAATTGACACCAAGTGAGTGACACTGAATTCTACCGCTGTTTGATTGGTCCTCTCTCACATTTGATGCAGGTCAGGGGAGTCTTCACAGTAGATGCCCGGTAAAACTGATGGAAATCACAACAGTGTGACATGATTAATACTCATCTAGCCAACTATGATAAAAATAAATAAAAAAAACTCCACAAAGCTATTTATCTCCTGGGGCTAATATAATGTCTCTCTCAGGGGTATTGTATCTGTTCATCATTTAGATTTATGGAACTTTTCATTCAGCGAGCACCAGCTTTGAATCTGACCCAAAGTCCTTCAGAAGATTTGGCTCATCTTGCATTCTGACAGTAGTCGTTCATACAGCGGCAGATCATTAAATGACATATTCATTATAGTGCTGACTGAGTAATTATAGTCTACAAATGCTCTGTTTAAGCAATTATTTTCTCCCTATATCCAATTTCTGCTGACTCAATAGATTGTAGTCACCTGGTTGGTTCTGACAGTTTCATGTGCATAGTTTTCTGTCACAACATGGAAATTAACTCATCATTGGCTTATACAAAAAAGGAGTACTCAAAATAACAACATGCCTCTAACAATATTTTTTGAAAGTCTCAAAAAAGAAAGAAAAAAAAACCCTATACATACAATTCACTGCAGTTTCCAGGTAAAACAACAACAATATATTTTATTGCTTTTCATACAAATTATGATTACGGCACAGATAATCAATTTAATAAACAAATATTTTTTGCACAGTTTCTTGCACAATACTATGTTGGGACCTCGAAACACTTTTGCATGATTTGCAAACTAATACATTTTGACGTTCACATCACATAACCAGCTCTATGTGTATGGCTTTTCTCTGACAGTAAATTTGCTTAGTAGCTCATCTGGTACAATGCTGCACTAGCAATTAAAACGAAGACTATAGCTATACAAAGAAGGGGCACTCCTATTATTTATGAATGGGAGAAACTGCAACACACAATATGGCAGAATACCAGGGGCGTAACCAAAACTTTTTGCAGGGGTGGCCTGGTAAGACCCAGTGATTTCATTGGGACGGCAAAATGTTTATATATATATATATATATATATATATATATATATATATATATATATATATATATATATATATATATATATATATATATATATATATATATACAGATCAGGCATAACATTCCTAATATTGTGTTGGTCCCCCTTTTGCTGCCAAAACAGCCCTGACCCTTCGAGGCATGGACTCCACTAGACCCCTGAATGTGTGCTGTGGTATCTGGTACCAAGATGTTAGCAGCAGATCCTTTAAGTCCTGTAAGTTGCGAGGTGAGGCCTCCATGGATCTGACTGGATGGTCTGCAACAATACTTAGGTAGGTGGTACATGTCAAAGTAACATCCACATGGATAACAGGACGCAAGGTTTCCAAGAAGAACATTACCCAAAACATCACTGGCTCCACCGGCTTGCCTTCTTCCCATAGTGCATCCTGGTGCCATGTGTTCTCCAGATAAGCGATGCACACGCACCTGGCCATCCACGTGATTTATCAGACCAAGCCACCTTCTTCCATTGCTCCATGGTCTAGTTATGATGCTCACGTACCCACTGTTGCCGCTTTCGCTGGGTCTGTGGCTATGCAGCCCCATACACAACAAACTGCGATGCACTGTGTATTCTGACATCTTTCTATCAGAACCAGCATTAACTTCTTGAGCAATTTGAGCTACAGTAGCTTGTCTTTTTGATCGGACCACACGGGCCAGCCTTCGCTCCCCACGTGCATCCTTGAGCCTTGGCCGCCTATGACCCTGTAGCCAGTTCACCACTGTTCCTTCCTTGGACCACTTTTGAAAGATACTGACCACTGCAGACCAGGAACACCGGTGCTCTAAGCCATCACAGTTTGGCCCTTGTCAAACTTACTTAAATTCTTATATAAGAATATATATATACTTACATGCAGGTGCTGGTCATATAATTAGATTATCATCAAAAAGTTGATTTATTTCACTAATTCCATTCAAAGAGTGAAACTTATATATTATATTCATTCATTACACACAGACTGATATATTTCAAATGTTTATTTCTTTTAATTTTGATGATTATAACTGACAACTAAGAACAATCCCAAATTCAGTATCTCAGAAAATTAGAATATTATTTAAGACCAATACAAAGAAAGGATTTTTAGAAATCCTGGCCAACTGAAAAGTATGAACATGAAAAGTATGAGCATGTACAGCACTCAATCCTTTTGCCTGAATTACTGCAGCAATGCGGCGTGGCATGGAGTCGATCAGTCTGTGGCACTGCTCAGGTGTTATGAGAGCCCAGGTTGCTCTGATAGTGGCCTTCAGCTCTTCTGCATTGTTGGGTCTGGCATATCACATCTTCCTCTTCACAATACCCCATAGATTTTCTATGTTCAGGTCAGGTTATTCTCAGGTCAGTTAAGGTCAGGCAAGTGTGCGGGGCAATTAAGAACAGGGATACCCTGGTCCTTAAACCAGGTACTGGTTGCTTTGGCACTGTGTGCAGGTGCCAAGTCCTGTTGGAAAATGAAATCTGCATCTTCATAAAGTTGGTCAGCAGCAGGATGCATGAAGTGCTCTAAAACTTCTTGGTATACGGCTGGACCTCAGAAAACACAGTGGACCAACACCAGCAGATGACATGGCCAAACCATCACTGACTGTGGAAACTTTACACTGGACCTCAAGCAACGTGGATTATATGCCTCTCCTCTCTTCCTCCAGACTCTGGGACCCTGATTTCCAAAGGAAATGTAAAATTTACTTTCATCAGAGAACATAAATTTGGACCACTTTTTTTCCTTTTTGTCTTTAGCACAGCCGAGAGTGGTTTTACACAAGGCTTGACACAAGGAATGCGACAGCTGAAACCCATGTCTTGCATACGTCTGTGCGTAGTGGTTCTTGAAGCACTGACTCCAGCTGCAGTCCACTCTTTGTGAATCTCCCCCACATTTTTGAATGGGTTTTGTTTCACAATCCTCTCCAGGGTGCGGTTATCCCTATTGCTTGTACACTTTTTTTCTACCACATCTTTTCCTTCCCTTCGCCTCTAAATTAATGTGCTTGGACACAGCTCTCTGTGAACAGCCAGCCTTTTTTGTAATGACCTTTTGTGTCTTGCCCTCCTTGTGCAAGGTGTCAATGGTCGTCTTTTGGACAACTGTCAAATCAGCAGTTTCCCCCATGATTGTGTAGCCTACAGAACTAGACTGAGAGACCATTTAAAGCCTTTGCAGGGGTTTTGAGTTCATTAGCTGATTAGAGTGTGGCACCAGGTGTCTTCAATATTGAACATTTTCACAATATTCACATTTTCTGAGACACTGAATTTGGGATTTTCCTTAGTTGTCTGTTATAATAATCAAAATTAAAATAAATAAACTTTGAAATATATCAGCCTGTGTGTAATGAATTAATATGGACTGCATTTTGGAAATGGACTGCATTTATATAGCGCTTTTAACAGACCAATGGCCATCCAAAGCGCTTTACACATTGCCTCACATTCACCCATTCATACACCGATGGCGGTGTCAGCCATGCAAGGCGCCATCCAGCTCATCGGGAGCAGCTGGGGTTAGGTGTCTTGCTCATGGACACCTCGACACTTGGTCAGTTGGAACCGGGGATCGAACCACCAACCTTCCGGTTTGTAGACAACCTACATGAACCACTGAGCCACTGACGCCCCAATATAATAATATAATATACAAGTTTCACTTTTTGAATGGAATTAGTGAAATAAATCAACTTTTTGATGATATTCTAATTATATGACCAGCACCTGTATATGACGTGATGTCTTAATTATTCATGAGACTGTGTTGCCTTTTGTGAAATAATGCATATTTATGACAGAAAGTGTGCTTTCTTAAAACTTTTTTTAATTCTATTTGAGCATCAGAAGCTATATTTATGGGACAATTCATGACAGATTTAGTTGCTGATTTGAAATATTTTATTTAAACGTGAGCTTGGCAAGCCGTTTTTGAGATTTCAGGATTCACCCATTTAAATAGATAGGATTTGGTCTTGCATGTCCAACATAGCTGCAAATATGGTCGCCAAGTGAACAGACTTTATTTGAAAGGGACTTTGATTCAAAGCACTCAGTTATGAATCCTATGAAACAATAGTCACAATAAAACAGCTCTAAGACTTTTAGAAGCAAGATACAATGGCATTGTTGCTTCAGCAAATGCTTTTTATCTCACGTTTGCTTTGGTTAACATTACTATTATGTTTAGGGTAGGGTTTAGTGTAGATGGCACGTTATTTTCAAACACAATTAACCTTTTAGCTCCACTCACCGAACTGCAAGTCAAGTTAAGTCAACTTTATTTATATAGCGCTTTTTACAATGCAGATTGTTTCAAAGCAGCTTCACAGCATTAAACAGGAAAATAATGCAACAGAATTTTATTTGGCCGTACAGCTGCTCCGGAGAAAACGGTGATGTCATCTAACTCATTTCAATTATCATACAGTAACAATGTGGGCAGTAGATCAGGAATTAGATCAGCAATTTAGTTTATATGGTTAATTTAGTTTAATAATTAGATTTATTTGGATATTTATTTGAAAATTTAGTGTCCACAACTGAGCAAGCCAAGCCAAAGGCGACAGTGGCAAGGAAACCAAAACCCCATCAGGTGGCCTAATGGAGAAAAAAATAAACCTTGGGAGAAACCAGGCTCAGTCGGGGTGCCAGTTTTCCTCTGGCCAATTAACAAACAGTGTATGATTATTATTCTGGCAACTTTACAGGTCAGAGGTCATATTACTATGGAACATTCAAAAGATCGGAGGCAACACGCCGGAGATGGGTTTATTGAGGATGATGTGTTGATGAAACAATTATTAAATTGCAAATTCTAAATGTCTCAGCACGTCAGTAGAACAGTAGAACAGACAAACCTCCGCCCACAAGAATACGCGCAAAAAGGGGGTGTGGTCTTGTTGCTGTCCCACGTGGAGAAGAGGACGTGTCGCGTGGAGAAAAGGAAGTGTTGCGTTTGTCGCCATGTCGTCGAGACGCTGTTATTTTCATCCCGGAGTCAAATCACCTTTGTTTGGCTTTCCCAGGGACGCTGTAGAGATCATTAAGCGCATACATCACCCCGTTAAGAGGCGTGACCTTTCCACGTTTGCTAAGCTGCTGTCAAATCCCAACACGGGAACTGCTGGCACAATCAGAACTCGTTACGTATTTCTGAAGGAGGGACTTCATAGAACAAGGAACTCATCAACCCGTTTTTAGGACAGTGAAAACAGCGGTATACAGATAAGTACATTGTGTTAAAAATACTGTTTTTTTTTACACACGAAACATGAACACATGTTATATTGCACACTGTAAACACAATCAAAGCTTCAAAAAACACGAAGAATGGGACCTTTAGGAATACAACTGTTAGCTCAGGTCCAATAAATAACAGAGTTACAACTTTTGATTTTAATAATGTGTTATTAAATGTTGAAATTAGCTAAAATTAATAAATACTTATTAGTATACTTATAAGTATTAATTACTTATAAGTATTATTCATTTTCAGTGTACGTCTGCTAGATTCACATTCATCTGTTTCGGATCAAACAAATGATACCAAGCCCTGTCCCTTTAAGACGCTTTAAGCCATTTACACCATGTGATATTATTACATGTCAGTTTAGCTATAATTAGTTAACAGTGTGACATAACATGTAGACATTTTGCACTAATTGGCAGACACTATGCGTTTGGACTAGTCCCTGATGTAACGAAGGTGGACTGCAGTTCCCAAAGCACATCTGGTGTGGATATAGTGCCCTCACACTAAAATGCCCACAGGGCCACCGGTGATTACTTTTCAGGAAACCATGGAGTATTACATGGCCTATGGCCATATACACTTCCAAGGCTTCAAGTGACAGTGCAGAGGTGTAGTACACCCGGGAGAAGACACAGTGAATAATAACCCGCTGTGTGTCACTCATGAGATGCAATAAAGCACAAGGAAGTTTGCAGGATGGAGCTGAATTATGGAATACTCACTATCTCTGGTTGAGGCCACAGGAAATGGAAAACCACCAATCATGGTCAGCTTAATGGCACCCAAGAGGCTGTTTCTGTCTTTGTTTGGTATTTAGCATAATGAGAAAGGCGAGAATTTCATGCGATGTATGTAGCAAATGTATCATTGGAAGCAATGCAGTGTGGGTGATAATGTGAAATTGGAAAAAAGGATTGGCTATGGTCGAATCGCATTCTCATCTCTTCATGATTCTTCTAAATAGCCTACCTTCATTGTATTAGGCAACAGAAAGAAGTTACCCACTTGTGCAAGGCATTTTTAGAGGACCGTGCACGTATCCTTGTGGCACACAATTACGACATGCAAGGTAATGTGTCTCTCGTGAAGCACGGTTATTGGTATGGTCCAATGTTCTACGATTTTCCCTGATTCAGCCATTTTGCTAACTTTTTCCCCTGCATCTTTTTACAGCATGCTCTGTGACTTTTCCAGCCAGTGAGGACAAGGGATAAAACTTGCTTACAAGACTACTTTTTAAATCACTTTATTGTGCGCTACACTGAGAAACGTCAATACAATTGTTGTCAAAGTAATGTGATTACATGCTTTGAACTATAAGGGGAATAAAGATATAAAAATAGAGAAAATAAAGCAGGAATCAAAACGCTGGAAGAAGCAAACATATCTATGAAAAAATAGCTCAATCCAATCAAGAATTAATCTAGAATAAAGTTTAAAGATTTATTACAATGATTGCTCAAGTCGACAAAATAAATTCAACACATTCTGTTTCAATTCTTGAAAACTCTCGAAATCTCAAACATTTCATTTTTATCTACTACAAATGAAAGCATTTTAGAAATCTACAACTTAACCATAAAATGTCTAAATTAATCATCTCCATTAACTGGCCGGGTTGAAACACTTGTTAACTTCTTGTTAACAAATACAGAAAACAACTAACAAACAAAAATACAGCAACTAACAGCTAACAAAAATAAAAACATAACAGATGATGTGTACATGATACGTCACTCACCGGACTCCTTGTATATACATTTTATTACAGTTCTCCGCATTAAACTGACTTTAGATTCCATATTTAAAATGCTAAAAATAAACATAAAATTCTTCTTATTGACGTGTGTAAGGGTTGACTGACTTCAATCCTTAAACTGCATTGTCAGCTGTCTGTGTAATCAAGTTTTAATCTTTATATGGCTAAAACAGCTCTCAGAAATGCAATATGGGGCTCATACTTGCACATAAGGCACTCCAGAGAGCCAGGATGTGTTCAAGTTAAGTGGATTTGATAGTGGATTTATGACATGTTTGCTTTCTGTTATTTGGATGGAAGAATGGCGTGCTGATGGGTATTGACAAATGGTGAGAAGCCCACTGGTTTAATGATAAAATATAGATCTTTTTAAAATGAGACTGCGTAGATCACTGGACTCGGTCAATGTAAAGACTCCGTCTCAACTGACCAAAAAGCCTTACGTCAGCTAAAAACCCTGCTGCCCTGAACACATATTCATATGTCACTAGTGAAAGTCTGAAAAAAAAAAAACTAGTCGATATGCAAAGCATATTTTACATTCCATTGTTTAAGCTTAAACATTAATAAGAACAGAAAATTAAACAATCATTACAGAAGACAAATGTCAATCTAGGAGCATACCTTTAATATCATGCAATACCATGGAAAGTTTTATCACCATGGAAACAGGGGCACTAACGCTAACGCATAGGTGAAAAATGCTATACATTCAGTTTAGAAGTCCTGCTCCTTAAAAATCGAATCAGCTCAAAAAGTAATGATGATATAAACTGGCAATTGCAAAAGTTAAAGTCAGAATTGGGTGATATAAACTCGCAATTGCAAAAATTAAAGTCAGAATTGTGATATAAACTTGCAATTGCGAGAATTAAAGTCAGAATTATGACAAACTCGCAATTGTGAAAATTTAAGTCAGAATTGCGAAATACAAACTAACAATTGCGAAAATTAAAGTCAAAATTGCGATATAAACTGCAAAATTGCAAAAATTAACCCATAGGAGTCTGAGCTCTTTTGGGGCCTTTTAGAAAGTTTTGACATGCTCTGACATTTGTGTGTTTTTTTTCAGTTGCTTATAAACACATTAATGGCAAAAGAGTAATTACACTGTATTCAGCACAAACTGGGCTACCATAATATGTGAGCAACATGTATGTACATGCTTGTATTTTTGAGAGAAAAATGTTTATGCACGTTTTTTGAAAAAAAAACAAACAAACAAACATTTGTTTTAAAATTAAGGCCTCAAAACACACAATAGATATGTGTCCACAATACCTTTGACTAATGGGTGTATTTGCATAGAGTTTTTTCTGATGTGAGAATCATTGAGCCTACTCCTTAACATCATAAAACAATATATTAATTTACAATTTGTAGGACAGTTTTTCTTTTCGTGATATCTAATGAATAATGCTGGATATCACCTGAGAGGAGGACAAAAGAACATAATAACCTGCATAATGAATAAGCTTCAGGTAGGCCTATGCAACAGAGCAAAGGAAATATATTTTTTGTAGTTTATTTTATTTGGAATGTAGTCAACAAAAGCCTATTGTATTTTAAATGATCAACATATTTGATTACACTGCAAAAAATGCTCTTCTTATTTGGTATTTTTTTCTTTCTCGTTTCCAGTACAAATATTTTAAATTCTTAAATCAAGATTAATGTACTAGTGTACTAGATAAGTAACAATTGGGGGGGGGGGGTCAAAAGAGTTAATTTTGTAAATGTATCATTTTACAATATTCTGCATAATTATAAAAGCTCGAATAGTATTGCATTATAAATACAATCTATTATGAAAACACCCAACATGGTATAAATAACACAGATAAGCCATATATTGTCACGATTATATTATATATTGGCTGATCCTGCCTGCCTGATCGATTGCTTCTGTCTCCTGTTGCCTCCTGTGTGCCTGTTTGTAGCTCTGTACAGCCTTGCTCACGTTTGAATCTTTATCTTGATATTTCCTCTTTATTCTACTGCTAAATATAACTTACTCATCACCATAAATTGTTTAAAAATTGCCTATCACGTTAAATTTGACATCGCTAGCTTTTAATCTAAATCACCATCACACGTTAGCATTTCGCTAGCCTGTTAGCTTGTCATCTCTGCACCCGGGTCTCCTGCTCTCTGAGTTCATTAGTTGGATTAGTAAATAGTGTCCAGCATACGATTGTGGTAAGTGGTAAATTGGATTAATCAACAAATACGGTAAGTCATGTCTTCTCCTGTCATTATCACTTGCACTTCATGCTGCATGTTTAGTATAGGCTTCTCCGCTGGCGAACAGGGCTTCACATGTGATAAATGTAAGGAGATAGTTAGGCTGACGGAGAAGATTTCAGAATTAGAAACACGCATCCATACTTTATCTGAGAGTAGTGAGGATGTAACAGCTTTAGACACTGATTTGGATGTGAATAGCTTAGTGAACTCTGTACATTCTTCGGTTCCGGCTGCAGGGCCCTCGCAGCAGGGCAACTGGGTGACAGTGAGGCAGCATAGTCGCAGACCAAAAAAAAACGCTTTTCCGTTCCGGTTAGAACATCAAACAGGTTCTCCCCTCTCCGTGAAGCACCCACTGAGTATCCTGTTGAAAGTGCCCTAGTCATTGGCGATTCTATTACACGGAATGTGAAGATACCAGCCACCATAGTCACTTGTTTACCGGGAGCCAGAGCGCCTGACATCAAAGCAAATTTAAAAGTGCTGGCTAAAGCTAATCGTAAATTCTCTAAGATTATTATTCACGTCGGCACTAATTATGTTCGACTTCGCCAGTCGGAGATCACCAAAATTAACATTAAAGAGGTGTGTGAACTCGCTAGTACGATGTCAGAGGCTGTTTATTGTTCTGGTCCGCTCCCCGTTAGAAGGAGTGATGAGATAGTTAGCAGGCTATCATCACTCAATGGCTGGTTGTCTAAGTGGTGTCTGCAAAATAACATAGGGTTCATAGACAATTGGAAAAGTTTTTGGGGCAGACCTGACCTGTTGAAGAAGGATGGCATCCATCCCTCCTGGGGTGGTGCCGCTCTTCTCTCTAGTAATTTGGCACATAGTCTTAGAGCTAAACCTTGACTCACTAGGGCCCAGGTCAGGAAGCAGACAAACTGGCTAAACCGACCGTCTGCTAGCTGTCTCACGTCACCGGAGTCAGATAAATTCCAGCACATAGAGACTCTTTCACCGAGATATTATCATATAGAGACTGTGTCTGTTCCCCGAATTAGTAAATACAAAAAAACATCAAAACCATTCAACAGTAAACATTTAATTGATGTCCAACAAATAAACAAAAGATATAATACAGATGAACAATTGATAAAGCTTGGGTTGCTGAATATTAGATCCCTTTCCCCAAAAGCGCTTATTGTTAATGATATTATTAAAGATAATAATCTAGATGTGCTCTGTTTGACAGAAACCTGGCTAAAACCTGACGACTACATTACCTTAAATGAGTCCACCCCCCAAGATTATTGTTATAAACATGAGCCGCGTCTGAAAGGTAAAGGGGGAGGGGTTGCTGTAATTTATAATAATATCTTCAGTATTACTCAGAAGTCTAGTTTCAAATATAATTCCTTCGAAGTTTTGGTGCTTTATGTAACGCTATGTAGTGTACATGACAAAACCCGTTCAACATTGGTGTTAGCTACTGTATACAGGCCACCAGGGCATAATACAGACTTTATCAAAGAATTTGCTGACTTTCTATCAGAATTAGTACTGGCCGTAGATAAAGTACTAATTGTTGGTGATTTTAATATCCATGTAGACAACGAAAAAGACGTATTAGGATTAGCATTTAAAGATACACTAAACTCTATTGGAGTTAGGCAACACGTGTCAGGACCCACTCATCGCCATAATCATACTTTAGACCTAATATTGTCACATGGAATTAATGTCGATACCGTTGAAATTCTGCAGCAGAGCGATGACATCTCAGATCATTACTTAGTATCTTGTATACTTAATTTAGCTAAAGTTGCAAAGCCGCCCCCTCGTTTCAAAAATGGCAGGACAATCACTGCCGCTACTAAAGATTGCTTTTTAAATACTCTTCCTCATCAGTATCATCTCCTCAGCAACCCAGATAGCATAGAAGAACTCGATGTTGCAACAGAAACTATTGACTCTCTCTTTTCCAGTACTTTAGACACAGTTGCTCCTCTGCGCTTAAAGAAGATTAAAGAAAATAGTCCAACGCCGTGGTACAACGAGCACACCCGGGCCCTTAAAACAGCAGCCAGAAAAATGGAGCGCAGCTGGAAGAAAACAAAACTAGAGGTCTTTCGAAATTCGTGGAAAGAGCACATGATCGCATACAGAAAGGCCGTAAAAACTGCTAGATCCGCTTATTTCTCGACTCTCTTGGAAGAAAACAAACACAACCCAAGGTATTTATTCGATACAGTGGCTAAATTAACCAAAAATAAAGCTTCAACTTCTGATGATTGTAAACAGCACAGCAGTAATGACTTTATGAACTTCTTCACATGTAAAATTGATAATATTAGGAAGAAAATTTTAACCATGCAGCCGTCTACTACAGTATCACATCAGACAGAGCATTGTAGTGTCACTGAGGAAAAATTACAATCATTTACTGCTATAGGAGAAGAAGAATTGGCTAAACTCGTTAAATCATCAAAATCAACAACATGTATGCTTGACCCTGTACCGACTAGGCTATTAAAAGAGATGCTACCAGAGGTCATAGATCCTCTTCTTAATATCATTAATTCATCTTTGTCATTAGGATATGTACCGAAAACTTTTAAGTTGGCTATTATTAAACCACTTATTAAAAAACCGCAACTTGATCCTACAGAATTAGTCAATTATAGACCAATCTCAAATCTACCCTTTCTGTCAAAAATACTTGAAAAGGCAGTGTCTTCACAATTATGTTCCTTTTTAGAAAGAAATGGTATCTGTGAGGATTTCCAGTCAGGATTTAGACCGTATCATAGTACTGAGACTGCTCTCATCAGAGTTACAAATGATTTACTCTTATCATCCGATCGTGGCTGTATCTCTCTATTAGTGTTACTCGATCTTAGCGCTGCATTTGATACCATCGACCACAACATTCTTTTGAATAGACTCGAAAATTATGTAGGTATTAGTGGAATTGCTTTATCATGGTTTAAATCATACCTATGCGACCGTTATCAGTTTGTAGCAGTAAATGAAGAGATGTCACACCGATCGCAAGTTCAGTATGGAGTACCACAAGGCTCAGTGCTAGGACCGCTACTCTTCACCCTGTACATGCTACCACTGGGAGATATTATTAGGAAGCATGGCATTAGTTTTCATTGTTATGCTGACGATACTCAGCTCTATATTTCTTCACGCCCTGAAGAAATTTACCAATTCACAAGATTAACGGAATGCATAGCCGCCATAAAACATTGGATGACTGGTAATTTCCTGCAACTAAATTCAGAAAAAACAGAATTTTTAATTATTGGACAAAAAAGCTCCACAAGTAGTAACCTAGAATACTGTCTAACACTTGATGGCTGCTCTGTCAAGTCTTCGTCGTCAGTGAGGAACCTGGGTGTGCTCTTTGATACCAATCTTTCGTTTGAAAGCCACGTTTCTAGCATCTGTAAAACTGCTTTCTACCATCTTAAAAATATATCAAAATTACGGCACATGCTCTCAATGCAAAATGCTGAACAGTTAGTTCATGCGTTCATGACCTCAAGGCTAGATTATTGTAATGCTCTATTGGGTGGTTGCCCTGCTCGCTTAATAAATAAACTCCAGCTGGTCCAAAACGCAGCAGCTCGAGTACTTACTAGAACCAGGAAGTGTGACCATATTAGCCCAGTTCTGTCAACATTGCACTGGCTACCTATTAAACATCGCATACATTTTAAAATCTTGCTTATTACTTACAAAGCACTAAATGGTTTAGCTCCCCAATACTTGAGCGAGCTCCTAACATATTATACTCCATCACGTCTACTGCGATCTCTAAATTCTGGCCAGTTGTTAATACCGAGAATATCCAAATCAACTGCAGGCGGTCGATCCTTTTCCTATTTAGCTCCTAAACTCTGGAACAGTCTTCCTAGCACTGTTCGGGAAGCAGACACACTCTGTCAGTTTAAATCTAGACTAAAAACACATCTCTTTACTGTGGCATACACATAAAACACTTTTTCAATTAATTGATTGTTAGGCTGCATTAACTAGGTCAGCCGGAACCGGGAACACTTCCCATAACACCTGATGTACTCGTTACATCATCAGAAGAATGGCATCTACGCTAATGATATTCTCTCTGTTTTATCCCGAGGTTTACTGCAGTCAGCCAGATCCGGGCCGTATCCTAATCAGATGGTGGACCAGAGAAGACCAACACAGGACCCCGAAGTGTCTGCAGAGACCGTGTCAATTATCCTCCCCCTGCAACTGCCTCATCGACACGGCATCTAAATAAACCCGTCACCAGTGTGATGACTCCGATTGTTCGAATATTACCATTAAATAATACTTAAATCGATATGTCATCCGCAATAAACCCGTCTCCAGCGTGTTGCCTCCGATCATTCGAATATTGCACTTTAATAATTATTTAATCAACATCATCCTCAATAAACCCGTCTCCAGCGTGTTGCCTTCGGTCCTTTGAATATTCCGATCTATTATGACCTCTGACCTGTAAAGCAGCCAGAATAATAATAATAATACGTTGTTTGTAAATTGGCCAGAGGAGAACTGGCTCCCCGACTGAGCCTGGTTTCTCCCAAGGTTTATTTTTCTCCATTAGGTCACCTAATGGGGTTTTGGTTTCCTTGCCACTGTTGCCTCTGGCTTGGCGTGCTCAGTTGGGGACACTATATTTTTCAACTAAACATCGAAATAAATCTAATTAATAAACTAATTTAACCATGTAAACTAAATTACTGATCTAATTATTGATCTAAAGCCCACACTGTCACCGTATGGAAATTGAAATGAACTGATGACATCAAATGGCTATACAGCTGAATACAATTAGGCTGCATTATTTTGCTGTTTAACACTGTAAAGCTGCTTTGAAACAATCTACATTGTTAAAAGCGCTATATAAATAAAGTTGACTTGACTTGACGATTGTGTGTTTATTATCTTCAAACGTGTCTATCTGCATGTTATAGTGATTTCTGGAAGCCGTTTCAGGGAGAATGTCACATGGTATCTTCTTCGTCTCCCATATATGGACTACATGTGCACAGAGCGCCCTCCGGCTGCCAGTATGAACTGAAAACACAGCAAATCAGAGTATCCAGCGCTCATAATGATTACATCTGCGCATTTTGGGTAAAGATTGATTAAATAATACTCCTCTGTTTAGAAATTTGACACAGACATATGAGAATCTATCAATATTTCTCCTCATCTACACACTGTTGAACTAAAAGCCCTGAGGGATGTTGTTTTGTCGTGAGTCTTCATGACGAGAATCATATTACAATCTAAGGTACCAACGCGGTTTTAATTTTCATAACTCCTGACACATATTAACAAATTACGGGCACTATATGACTGAGAATAAAACAGAGGTCAAAAATGGAAGCTTGAGTCTTAGATCTTTTAAATGTTGTATAGTTTGTCAAGGTAATTACGTACATCTGACAGTCATTTTGAGCTAATTTAAACAAAGAAAGCTTCAGTGCGTCCTCGCGCAGGCTTTTGCGTTTAATATTCACAGATGCTTACAGAGTAAACTTAGCCTACTTACACTCAGCGGTGGAATCCGTTGCTTTCAGAAATGAACAGCTTTTCATGGAGAATTATTCCAGGATTATTAAACACGTCTCAAAACGATGTAGTTGAAGTAGGATAGCAGTACTTGATGTGTTTGTTTGAGTCGATGTGTGGGCGTCGACTCCGGAGCCTCAGTATTTGAATCTCAATAGAACGTGCTCTCAGTGGGCGTGGTCGCATTAGTGTATAATGAGCCACTCAGACATATTACATAAACACAGAATATTTGTTTTTGATTTGGTTTACATTGTTTAAAACCTAACATTTCAACGTTTCTTTAGACATATGTCTCATTTTTGTGAGATAAGTATTCACTTAGCTAGATGTCATTTTCTGAAGGCTATCTGAATGAACGTCTTTGAGAGGCTGCAGATCGCGCATCGTGTGTTTTATTTATTTTGCAAAAAGCACAACAATTTGTTTTTATTTTGACTGTACACAAAAAAAAGAAACTTAACAGATTATAATGATGTATAACACTTGCCTGAATGATAAAAAAATTACTCTTTGGCACTGATAAGAAAAAAAGCGAGCCGATCGCTTGCGAGACAAAGTCAGAGTTGCAAGATAAACTCGCAATTGCGAAAATTTAAGTCAGAATTGCAGGATATAAACTGTTGCGAGTTTATATCTCACAACTCGCTATTGTGAGAAAAAAAGAGATAAAGTCACAATTACCTTTTATTTCATGGCGGAAACAAGCTTCCATATCCACCCAAACACCCAAATGAGAATAATAAAACCTGTTTCACAGCATAATTATTTTAGTGACTATATAAGACTATAACTATGGTAGCCTTTGTAGAAGGTAAAGGTTTCACACTGCCCACGTAAGCTAGGCAGCACAGTAGGTGTGAATATCACACAGTGCTGAACTCAGATGAAAATATATTGAATACACACTGTAAACCCATTATCAACACAATATTTTTCAACACAGGCTTTAAGGAAGCAATATAAAATACTTGTTCAAACTACTCACACATTGCATGAGTGACATGCAAAAAATGATTTCTATTCAGTAAATCTGACTAAATCAAGAACATTTAAGCATTTAAAGTCTGTACTTTGTGGTCCTCATGTTAATTACATTTCATGATGATCAAGCCATTTTATAATTGACTAATTATATATATATAATCACTCACCTAAAGGATTATTAGGAACACCATACTAATACTGTGTTTGACCCCCTTTCGCCTTCAGAACTGCCTTAATTCTAAGTGGCATTGATTCAACAAGGTGCTGAAAGCATTCTTTAGAAATGTTGGCCCATATTGATAGGATAGCATCTTGCAGTTGATGGAGATTTGTGGGATGCACATCAAGGGCACGAAATTCCCGTTCCACCACATCCCAAAGATGCTCTATTGGGTTGAGATCTGGTGACTGTGGGGGCCATTTTAGTACAGTGAACTCATTGTCATGTTCAAGAAACCAATTTGAAATGATTCCAGCTTTGTGACATGGTGCATTATCCTGCTGGAAGTAGCCATCAGAGGATGGGTACATGGTGGTCATAAAGGGATGGACATGGTCAGAAACAATGCTCAGGTAAGCCGTGGCATTTAAACAATGCCCAATTGGCACTAAGGGGCCTAAAGTGTGCCAAGAAAACATCCCCCACACAATTACACCACCACCACCAGCCTGCACAGTGGTAACAAGACATGATGAATCCATGTTCTCATTCTGTTTACGCCAAATTCTGACTCTACCATCTGAATGTCTCAAGAGAACTCGAGACTCATCAGACCAGGCAACATTTTTCCAGTCTTTAACTGTCCAATTTTGGTGAACTCGTGCAAATTGTAGCCTCTTTTTCCTATTTGTAGTGAAGATGAGTGGTACCCGGTGGGGTCTTCTGCTGTTGTAGCCCATCCGCCTCAAGGTTGTGCGTGTTGTGGCTTCACAAATGCTTTGCTGCATACCTCGGTTGTAACGAGTGGTTATTTCAGTCAAAGTTGCTCTTCTATCAGCTTGAATCAGTCGGCCCCTTCTCCTGTGGCATTTTCGCCCACAGGACTGCCACATACTGGATGTTTTTCCCTTTTCACACCATTCTTTGTAAACCCTAAAAATGGTTGTGCGTGAAAATCCCAGTAACTGAGCAGATTGTGAAATACTCAGACCGGCCCGTCTGGCACCAACAACCATGTCACTCTCAAAATTGCTTAAATCACCTTTCTTTCCCATTCTGACATTCAGTTTGGAGTTCAGGAGATTGTCTTGACCAGGACCACACCCCTAAATGCATTGAAGCAACTGCCATGTGATTGGTTGATTAGATAATTGCATTAATGAGAAATTGAACAGGTGTTCCTAATAATCCTTTAGGTGAGTGTATATATATATATATATATATATATATATATATATATATATATATATATATATATATATATATTATGTAAGTAAATGAAGTAGATGCATATATTTACATTTAATTAAATGCAGTTATTTAAATAAATATTCATAGTAATCCAGAAATCACCTTATGTGACAAGAGCAAATTGCACCTTTTCTGTGCATTTAGGTTTAATAACATTGCCAATCAGAACCTGTTCTCTGCAGTCATTCAGAAAAACACTGTAAGACATAAAAAAAACGACATATTCTGGATTTGAAACAAAAAACAAATTGCCCAAGGCTACAAGTTTGAGTGAACGACCTTACCTCAAGGTGAAGTGTGATCGCAAAATGAATGTGACATATGCTCAGCATTTATGCAACATATGCTCAGCCCAATGAGTTTTTCTATTATTTTATCAATATTGCATAAAAACTATGAACAGAGGTCATGGAGAAGAGTCATGGAGGGAAGTCATAACATTCTAAGAGCAAGATTGTAATCTAAGACTCAAAAGCCAATGCAGTATCAACTAAGAAAGCAATAACTATCAACATACAGAGGAGCAACAGAATCAGACGAGGTGCCAGTGGTCTAATATCCTGGGGCAAACCCTTTCAAAGCCATTTTACTTTAGTGTGCGACTGATTTCTTAGTGTAACACAAGTTCAAAAACCAGGAACATGCATTTAGAAAGCAAATTAAATGGTGTCTACTAAGATCTACAAAACCTGATTTGATATCCAACAAGTCAACTGGACATGAAGAACAACTGAAAGAGCAATAAAAAGAAGAATCAGAGGCAGAGCCTGTGGAAAGAGTGCAAATGGGTTTATTAACACCGGGTCATTTTCACACACAAACACAAAGACTAATTAAATGGCAGCTGTGCTACTCCAAAGACTTTTCTGACCTCATTAGTACAAGCATATGGAGTCAACCTGCATAGTTAACTCTCAATGAATACGCAAGAATGGATACGAACCAATAGCATACCCTAAAAAACAACAGTACATCAATTAGCAAACCCATCCTGACCGTAATTCATCGTGTTTGTTAGTTAATGCATTTAATGTCTATTAGAAGTGTTTGATAATTAGCCTGAACATATTGCAAACGCTCTTCTGTGTTGCTGTGACACAGACATTGTAATTCTTCAATACTTTCTGCATGTTGGCCAAAACCACAAGGTTCATTTCAGCAAGTCAGTAAAGGAGAAACTGGTTACCGGGAAGCACTTATAAGCCATTGATCACACCAGAGAATGACTTCAATTACTACCCGTAGTTTCCTGAAAAGACAGAAAAGAAAACTTTTTTTACAACCATCAGAGCTCACTAGATTTCCCAGAGAGTGGCTCTCAAGAATCAGAGTAGAAGTTTCTTTTTAAGGCTTGTGTAGGACCTGTAAGGAAGTGAAAAAATGATTGCAGAGTACCATAAAAGAGGTCCTCCGCTTCACAATAATGGAGGCCCTGCTCTATGAGAGGGCTATAGGAATGGGGGAAAGCACTAGCTTTCAGGTCTTTGCAGTGGTTTAGGAAATATCTGGAACAGCAGGTTTGTTAAAGGGATAGTTCACCCAAAAATACCTCTGTCATTATTTTCTCACCCCTGTTTGTTCTAAACCTGAGTTTCTTTCCTCTGTTGAACACGAAAGAAGATATTTTGAAGAACGTGGGTAACCTCCGTTGACTTCCATAGTATTTTTTTTTTCATCAGTAGAAACTTATACAGGTTTAGAATGATGACAGAATTATTTTCATTTTTGGGTGAACTATCCCTTTAAGTCGTACACAGATATGTATTTGTATACACTTAATAAAAGACTTTATAATTCGGTTAATACAAGTTATAATAATTAAATTCATATTTGTACTTTATTTATACACAGTGAGGTCCAAACATATGAGACTACTGGTTTAATACACAGTTTTAACACTTTTTAATTCATTATTTCATAAGAAAATATAAATGTTTAATTGTTTACTTAATTTTTTATAAACTTTGTTTTAAAATGTTAAAAATCCTAAAATAAATAAATAATAGTAATGAAAAAACATTATAACATTTTTAATTGTGTAAAATAAATATCATAAAAATACAAAAAGAAACAAATAAAAGTGAAATTATTATTGAAATGTTCTTAATATTCAATAATAATATTAATCATTTTACATAATAATTAAATTGTAATTATTTACATTGAAAAAATCCTAACATGGTATTATTATTATTATTCATAGTTTCATAATAATAATAATAATAATAATAATAATAATAATAATAATAATAATACAAAACTAAAATAACAGCAATTACTATTACATTATAATAGGTTAAAATAATAATAATAATAATAATAATAATAATAATAATAATAATAATAATAATAATAATAATAATAATAATACAATTATGAATGAATGAATTTATTTATTTCCATGCTTAAATAAAATTTTGTATCCCAGATTTTTACGAATGAATGAATTTATTTATTTCCATGCTTAAATAAGATTTTGTATCCCAGATTTTTACTGTGATGTAATAATGTTGGATTGTACTATTCTAGATCAAATGCAGCGTTCAGAATGTACATGAAGGCTCACAGTGAATGAATTTTTGCGGACTCTTTGAATTTGGTGATCACACACATTCAGCAAATTGAACAAGAAATGGTTCTGTTGAGAGCAGAAGGGGCAATATTTAATTTACGGGTGGTTCGAACAGTATTAGCAGACAACACAGTGCTGACTGGCACGGAATATGCAAAGCTAATCATTTCTCACTAGTTTGATTTGTGAAACCATTCTACTAATAAATACAAGTAGCACTGTCTAGCAGAGACAGAGAGAGATTTACAGCAAGGGACATGTAGACAGACACAGAGAAAAACAGAGCAAGAGAAAGAGAAAGGACTAAGGGGGTTACTTCCTTTTGCTACTAAGAGGGCATTTATTTCCTCTGACCAAACGTTGTGCCATATAAGCCAGCACAGGGAAAGAGCCTTAGACATACAGTGTTTGTGGTATCCAATAGTGATCTAAAGAATTATTAGATCATCATTATGATTATTAAAACAAAAATGTATAGTTGACAAAAATACCTTCGGGAAGCTAACATGTCCTGCATGTGACATGCTATACTACATCTAAAACTATATTTACAGCTTTCTTGCAATAATCTCACGTGAGCATCAGAACTGGACCATGGAGCAATGGAAGAAGGCCGCTTACCTGGGGAACACATGGCACCAGAAAAAGGCAAGCTGGCGGAAGCAGTGTGATGCTTTGGGCAATGTTCTGCTGGAAAACCTTGGGTTCTGCTCTTTCAGCAGATAATGCGCCCGAAAAATGGTTCAGGAATGGTTTGAGAAACACAATAATGAGTTTGAGATGTTGTCTTGGCCTCCAAATGTGCTGAACAAACAAATCCGATCCATGGAGGCCTCACCTCGCAACTTACAGGACTTAAAGGATCTGATGCTAACATCTTGGTGCCAGATACCACAGCACACCTTCAGGGGTCTAGTGGAGTCCATGTCTTGATGGGTCAGGGCTGTTTTGGCAGCAAAAGAGGGACCAACACAATATTAGCAACACAATATTGGTCATAATTTTATGACTGATGTGTATATATATATATACACGCCAAATGCGGGTATATATACACGCCAAACTTTGGCGGGTAACGCTGTCAAATCACTAGCCAATTTGGCGGGTTACCTATTATGTTTACTTACTTTGATGGGGAAGTTTGTGTGTAAACCAAATCTGTGCAGAATTAGCGGAAATACTCAACTGGGTTACTTGCACACACTGCGCAACAGATAAAGGCGCGCTTGCTCATTTGCATTGAAGCAATAGCGAGTGAAAAAAGAAAAGACCCGTCAAGCAACGAAGGAAACCAAGAAAAGAAAATCAGAAGATTTAATACGAAGTGGCAAGCTGGTCACGAGTGGCTGGTCTTTGACTCAACACACAATGTAATGTATTATGAGGACTGAAGGACATATGCTTTGGAAAAACGGGATGATGATGAGAAAGGAAGGGAGGAGATGGCTGAATGACAGGATTTTGCTTGAATAAGAAATGAAAGTATAAAATAAAATAGCTGTGACGTAGTTAATCTGGTTTATTTCTTCTTCTTGCCTAGTAGAAGTTCTGAATGGCCTGTAACGTAAAAATTGAGTAGCCAAATTGGCCGGTGAGTGAAAAAGTGAAGTTTCAAACCCTGTGTTTGTATATATATATAATAAAAAACTCTTCACCAATCCTCATCACCAATTAATAATGTCTTCATTTGTGTCCTGAAGTTGCATGATAGTCTTACGGTTTTGGAACAACACAAAGGTGAGTAATTAATTACATAATTTTCATTTTTGGGTGAACTAACCCATTTAATGACAGTGATTTGATATATTAAATGTATTTGATTATAAATGTGTGTGTATATCCAGTATCCACCCGAGTGATTCGGACACAAAAGTACACGCGAGTTCCTGTTGCGGTAGTTGGATCCATCTCTGTTGAAATGGGAATGCATTCTTTCATAATCATCTGCGCAGGTTCTTGTTTTCTCCTAATGGGAGACAAAGTGCTCTGCTACAGAATCAATGTGCTTGTCATTCACAAGTATGTCTGAATCTGCCGAAAGGTCATCCAGACTAGAATGTCAATTGCACATGAAATGCTTACAGGTCTGGAGAGCGAGACTGGCAATCTCAAATCCACCCACAGACTTTCAATTGTATGAGACGCCTCAGAACAAAAGGATGCTTACCAACATACCAAGTCAGGGATCATTCTTTTTCCTGACAGGTGCAAACGTTTTACATAGTTTTGTTAATCTTTCTGATGTCATATGACCATTCATAACCACTATAACACATAAAGACTAGCAGTTCAGCAGTTTGATTCATTGCTGTCAGTTAAAAAAAATGCACATAAAGTGGCCCAAAAAGACACATAAAGGGGTGATGAATTGAGAAATCAACTTTCCCTTGAGCTTTTGATATATAAAAGGTTATGGTAATATAAGAATATCCTTTAAGTTTCAGAGCTGAAAACGTCCTTGTTAGTCAAATAAAAGCTTTTATAGACACCAGGCCCAGCAAACGCTCGATCTCAGAATGTGCCCGGCTATGACGTCAAAGTGTAGTGAAGCACCGCCTCAACAGAAGAAGAACAACGCCTGATTCTGTAGCCCCGCCACTAACGTGACAGCTAAGAGCAGCATAGAGCTAAACAGCATTGGATTTCTAAGCAATGGCATTGCATTAAAATAATCAGTACTGTATTGTGCATCCCTAAAAAAAAAGAAGATAAAATAGATATAGGGCCCTATTTTAATGATCTGAGCGCATGGTGTGAAGCATATGGCGCAGGTGCACTTAGGGTGTGTCCGAAATCCGAATCCACATTTTTGATAGTTTAATGACTAAATAAACAGTCCAAAAGGTTTGTACCTAGCCTCTTAATCAGTCATGGGTCTGTTTTGGGCGTATCGTGCAATAAACCAATCAGAGTCTTATCTCCCATTCCCTTTAAAAGCCAGTTACGCTTACACCATGGTGGATTCACTATTTACATGGCGGAATTTTCATGTGGAAAGACTGAACGCTTCTCCATAGAGGAACCGTTTTATTTTTAATAATGCATCTGAACACACCTCGTTTTCAGACCGGCACACCCATGGGCGAACAGATGGGCACGAGTGCATTTGCTATTTAAACAACGTGACGCTGGACAGGAAAATTATATCTGCGTCAGGCTGAAATTAGCAAAAAACACTTGCGTCGCGCCTGGCGTCGCATTGCGTCGGTGGTATGATAGGGCCCATAGTGTTAAAAAATAAGTTTATTTTGGATGTTAAAAAAACGTATTTTGGATGTTAAACGTACTAACATACAGTGTCCCCCTCCAACCACCTTTGGTACTGTCTGTGGTTTTATTTCTTTATACATGAATCAAAATAAAAATGCTTTATTTGAAAATCCTAAAAAAAGGATTATTTGATGCTTAAAAGTTGCTGACTAGAGCATTTGCATAGCACACCATTGGGAATCTGCTCTGTCATGTTTTTTCAGGAAACATAAAAATAAAACGGCACAAATTGTGGCACAAAGCTAAGCCGGGTGACATGGTGTAACGATCACCAGCTGGAGTGCCCTTGAGAGCCACCAGAGGGCACTCCACATATAAGACTATGATCATTCACAAACTACATTTCCCATAACTCACTGCCCGGACTCATCATCACTTATCACTGATCACATTCACCTGTCCCTCATTCACTGATTGCATTCACCTGTGTCTCACCATCCTGTTAGTATCTGTCTATATATACCATGGTCATTCATTCACTCACCGCGAAGTCCTGTCTATATGTTACCCTGCATTTCTGAGCACTCTCCTGATTTTCTTGTTTCTTGTTTTTGATATCTTGCCCTGTTCCCTGGATTACTCTCTTGCCTCTGGTCCCTGCCTGTTTTGTTTGTTTCTTTGTTTTGATGGCCTGTCTGTGTATGACCCTTGCCTGTACTTTGGATTACACCTCTGGATTGCCCTTAAATAAAGCTGCATTTGGATCCACCTTCGAGTCTCGGAGCAGTTCGTAACACATGGGTTATGTCTTAATGACAAAAGTTTTTGCTCTTTCAGCACTGCAGAATTAAATCAGTATCAGATGTGTTTTAGAGCCATTTTAACCCTCAGAGCCCGACGGCATCACCCACGACGTCACACGGCACCTCCGATAAATATTTATATTATTTCATGAAACTTTTATCGATTTTCTTACCGTTTTTCCAGCAGAAAGCTAACGAGCTAGCCATCACGGGGGTGTCTTTGGTGTCTTTGTAGCCTTTACAGAAGGTTTTCTATCCAGCCTGGAACATGTGCATCTTTTTGGAGTTGTTCAGCAATAAATCAAAACGCTTACATCCAAGATATATCCACTTGATGTCCATAATTTATACATTTTCCGTCATTTTTGCCGCTAGCGCGACAGGCTGATCCGTCATCCACGTTGGTGTGCGTCATTACGCATGAACCACAGCTCTGTTATTGTGGAGAGATAGAGACGCACGGCTAGTATTGAGGAGATAGAGAGAGAGAGAGACGTGCTGCAGTTTTGAGTAGTTTTGTGGACAAAGTTTGAGGAAAAAGTTTGAGGAGTTTTGAGGCTTGGCACCAGTAAATATCCAAAATCCAAAGTGGCCAAAAGCGCCTGGACTTTTTTTGGAAAAATGTAAATAGTTTTGGTTCTGTATAAGTTATCATGTTTATTCCTGAGTTCCAGGACTCCAAAGACTTGAACAAACAGTTTCCCAGAGGAAATATGCTTAGCTTTTATTTATTTGTGTGTGTTTTCAATAAATATTTGAGGGATTCAATTTCCGTTTTATGTTTTCATTTGTCTTTATGGTCCCATAACTTATTTTACATTCAGGTGACATCAATGCAACACAAATATACTGACAGTGCAACTTGTCTTGAAAAAAAAGAGGTGTGTCAATTGTCTGTGCACAACAGGGTTGATGTTTTACAAGCTTTTTTAGTAAATAACACCAGGCGGAAAATGTATTGTAAAAATACCCTTAGGTCTTAAACTAACACTGACTAAAGCTAAGATAGGCTCTTAAAAAATTACAATATATTTGATAGCATTTTACACTTAATTGACATTAGTTAATGCATTAGTTAACATTAACTAACTATGAACAATATATTTTACAGCATTTATTAACCTTTGTTAATAAACATAATTGTTCATTACATTAGTTTTACAGTGTATTAACACATTGTCAGGCCAAATAAGTCGCTGTTTGGGTTTAAATAGGCAAATCGTAAGAGTCTATAATTGGATCATTATTGCTATGATAATTATGTAATATGTTTAGGAACAGTTCTTACCCTAATTGATGGAGTATGTGGTTTTTCATTTCTTAAACAACCATGCAAGACGCATCATGGCCATATTCCAGGATGACAATTTCAAGATTCATCAGGCTCAAAGTGTGAAAGAATGGTTGTGAGGGAGCATGAAGGATCATTTTCACTCATGAATTGGCACAGACCTTAAATTCATTGAAAGTCTTTGGGATGTGCAGGAGGAGACTTTACAGAGTGCTCGACTCTTGCATTGGCAATACAAGCTCTTGACCAAAAATTGATGCACCAAATGTTCAATAGCATTAATTTCCACCAAGAGGTGAATCATTTTTTGGTCAAGATCTTGTATTGACAATGTAATTTAAATATAATTTAAACATACACTTTGTACTTTGAACACCCCAACATGAACTGCCACCTTAACGTGGTGGAGGGGTTTGAGTACCCGAATGACCCTAGGAGCTACGTTGTCCGGGGCTATATGCCCCTGGTAGGGTCTCCCAAGGCAAACAGGTCCTAGGTGACGGGTCAGACTAAGAGCAGTTCAAAAACCCTTATGATGCCAAGAAAAAGGAGGACCGTGACGTCGCCCGGTATGGCGCAGCCGGGGCCCCACCCTGGAGCCAGGCCTGGGGTTGGGGCTCGTATGCGAGCGCCTGGTGGCCGGGCCTTTCCCCACGGGGTCCGGCCGGGCTCAGCCCAAAGGAGCGACGTGGGGACACCTTCCCGTGGGCCCACCACTCACGGGAGGGACCGTAAGGGGCCGGTGCAAAGCGAATCGGGTGGCAGTCGAAGGCGGGGGCCTAGACGACCCGATCCCTGGACACGGAAACTAGCTCTTGGGACATGGAATGTCACCTCGCTGGCGGGGAAAGAGCCTGAGCTTGTGCGTGAGGTTGAGAGGTTCCGACTAGAGATAGTCGGAATCACCTCTACGCACGGCTTGGGCTCTGGAACCACACTTCTCGAGAGGGGATGGACTCTTCACCACTCTGGAGTTGCCCATGGTGAGAGGCGGCGGGCTGGTGTGGGTTTGCTTATAGCTCCCCAGCTCTGCCGCCATGTGTTGGAGTTTACCCCGGTGAACGAGAAGGTCGTTTCCCTGCGGCTTCGGCTCGGGGATAGGTCTCTCACTGTTGTGTGTGCCTACGGGCCAAACAGCAGTGCAGAGTACCCGACCTTCTTGGTGTCCCTGGGAGGGGTGCTGGAGAGTGCTCCGACTGGGGACTCCGTCGTTCTACTGGGGGACTTCAACGCCCACGTGGGCAATGACAGTGAAACCTGGAGGGGCGTGATTGGGAGGAACGGCCCCCCTGATCTGAACCCGAGTGGTGTTCAGTTATTGGACTTCTGTGCTAGTTACAGTTTGTCCATAACGAACACCATGTTCAAGCATAAGGGTGTCCATCAGTGCACATGGCACCAGGACACCCTAGGTCGTAGGTCAATGATCGACTTCGTGGTCGTTTCATCTGACCTGCGGCCGTATGTCTTGGACACTCGGGTGAAGAGAGGGGCGGAGCTGTCAACTGATCACCACCTGGTGGTGAGTTGGATCCGATGGCGGGGGAGGAAGCTGGATAGACTCGGTAGACCCAAACGTACTGTGAGGGTCTGCTGGGAACGTTTGGCCGAGTCTCCTGTCAGAGAGATCTTCAACTCCTGCCTCCGACAGAGCTTCGACCGGATCCCGAGGGAGGCTGGAGATATTGAGTCCGAGTGGACCATGTTCTCCACCTCCATTGTCAAAGCGGCTGCTCGGAGCTGTGGACGCAAGGTCTCCGGTGCCTGTCGAGGCGGCAATCCCCGAACCCGGTGGTGGACACCGGAAGTAAGGGATGCCGTCAAGCTGAAGAAGGAGTCCTATCGGGCTTGGCTGGCTTGTGGGACTCCTGAGGCAGCTGACAGGCACCGGCAGGCTAAACGGACTGCAGCCCGGGTGGTTGTGGAGGCAAAAACTCGGGCCTGGGAGGAGTTCGGTGAGGCCATGGAAAAGGACTATCGGCTGGCCTCGAAGAGATTCTGGCAAACCGTCCGGCGCCTCAGGAGGGGGAAGCAGTGCCCTACCAACGCTGTTTACAGTGGCGATGGGCGGCTGTTGACCTCAACTGGGGATGTTGTCGGACGGTGGAAGGAATACTTCGAGGATCTCCTCAATCCCGCCGTCACGTCTTCCATTGAGGAAGCAGAGGCTGGGGGCTCAGAGGAGGACTCGTCCATCACCCAAGCTGAAGTCACCGAGGTGGTCAAGAAACTCCTCGGTGGCAAGGCACCGGGGGTGGATGAGATCCGCCCTGAGTACCTCAAGTCTCTGGATGTTGTGGGGCTGTCTTGGCTGACACACCTCTGCAGCATCGCGTGGCGGTCGGGGACAGTGCCTCTGGGATGGCAGACCGGGGTGGTGGTTCCTCTTTTTAAAAAGGGGGACCGGAGGGTGTGTTCCAACTATAGGGGGATCACACTTCTCAGCCTCCCCGGGAAAGTCTATGCCAGGGTACTGGAGAGGAGAATTCGGCCGATAGTGGAACCTCGGATTCAGGAGGAACAGTGTGGTTTTCGTCCTGGTCGTGGAACACTGGACCAGCTCTATACCCTCTACAGGGTGCTGGAGGGTTCATGGGAGTTTGCCCAACCAGTCCACATTTGTTTTGTGGATTTGGAGAAGGCATTCGACTGTGTCCCTCGCGGCGTCCTGTGGAGGGTGCTGGGGGAATATGGGGTCCGGGGTCCTTTGCTGAGGGCTGTCCGGTCCCTGTATGACCGAAGCAGGAGTTTGGTCCGCATTGCCGGCAGTAAGTCAGACTTGTTCCCGGTGCATGTTGGACTCCGGCAGGGCTGCCCTTTGTCGCCGGTTCTGTTCATAATTTTTATGGACAGAATTTCTCGGCGCAGCCAAGAAAGGTTTGGGGACCACACGGTTTCGTCTCTGCTCTTTGCGGATGACGTTGTCGTGTTGGCCCCTTCTAACCAGGACCTTCAGCATGCACTGGGACGGTTTGCAGCCGAGTGTGAAGCGGCTGGGATGGGGATCAGCACCTCCAAAGCCGAGGCCATGGTCCTCAGTCGGAAAAGGGTGGCTTGCCCACTTCAGGTTGGTGGAGAGTTCCTGCCCCAAGTGGAGGAGTTCAAGTATCTAGGGGTCTTGTTCACGAGGAGGATGGAACGGGAGATTGACAGACGGATCGGTGCAGCTTCTGCAGTAATGCGGTCGATGTACCGGTCTGTCGTGGTGAAGAAAGAGCTAAGCCGTAAGGCGAAGCTCTCGATTTACCGGTCAATCTACGTTCCTACTCTCACCTATGGTCATGAGCTTTGGGTCATGACCGAAAGGACAAGATCCCGGATACAGGCGGCCGAAATGAGCTTTCTCCGCAGGGTGGCTGGGCGCTCCCTTAGAGATAGGGTGAGAAGCTCAGTCACTCGGGAGGAACTCGGAGTAGAGCCGCTGCTCCTCCACATCGAGAGGGGACAGCTGAGGTGGCTCGGGCATCTGTTCCGGATGCCTCCTGAACGCCTTCCCGGGAAGGTGTTTCGGGCATGTCCAACCGGGAGGAGGCCCCGGGGAAGACCAAGGACACGCTGGAGGGACTATGTCTCCCGGCTGGCCTTGGAACGCCTCGGTGTCCCCCCGGAAGAGCTGGAAGAAGTGTCTAGGGAGAGGGAAGTCTGGGCATCTCTGCTTAGACTGCTGCCCCCGCGACCCGGCCCCGGATAAGCGGAAGAAGATGGATGGATGGATGGACTTTGTACTTTGCATGGTATGAGATCTAGCTTAATTAAGTAATAATTTATTAAAATAGAGCCAATCTTGCAGAGCATTAAAATAGGATTGAATTTGAGTCAAATGCGAAAGAACTAAGGGAAGATCATTAATGAAAATAGAAAAAAGAAGAGGACCCAACGTTGAGCCATGTGGTGTGCCTGTATCTTGAATAAGCAAATCAGATTGTTTCCCTTGAATAAAAACACAGAGTTAAACCACAATAAAGAATTTTGAGGAAAAAAAACAACTGCATAAAGCTTATTTAATTATCTACTAGATCAAAGCCTTCTTAAGATCAATATAAAATACTGATAAATGTCTTTGTCGATGTTAAATCAGATCAAGAATCTTCGTAGTCTCAAGCCATGGCCCGTTGGCTGAACGTCTGATGGATATGACACACAAAATGGGACAATCTTCAGGAGTTTCAGTCATTATCTGATTGGTTGAGTTCTTTAATGATCTGCCTTTAAACGTTGTGACACCAAACCCCCTCATGGAAGAAGGTGGCGGTCGTGTTTACAACAGTGACAATGAGCACCTCCCGGGATAATTTATACACTACAGAACCATTTTTGCTCCATTGTAGCAGTAAACTTGCACAACGTTCCTGAATGAATTGCACGGTGGTCTGTTATTGGGAACATCGATTTTACTTTTATATTCATATTTTATTTTCATGCTCCTAAACATGACACTGAACAAAATAAATGGTGACTGGTTGCCTTGAGGCAGTTCCCGGCCAATAAAAGCTGCTATTGAGTCCAGACCTTCTGGCTATGCGAGACTAGGAGCTCAATAATCAAATTTTGTGGAGAGTTTGGCATAGATACATTTGATCCAGGATGTACTTCAACTTTCAACAATTTGAATTCGCGAATTGTTTAAAAACAACAGAATTTGCGATATGAAGTGTGTATATATTGTCAATTGAACTTGGTCTCACACACACTTCGGTAAGCTTTAAAACATGATGTGTCTGTTCTCTACCAATTAATAAAGAGACATAAGTCTTTTTCTTTGCTTTTTTCCCTCAAAGTCAGATACTGTAATTGTATTTATTCATTTTTATTAACTTATTAACGGTTGCATTTGTTCTCAGGTAGCTTTGAATTTCTAACAGGAGACACAGAGAGAACTGCTCTGCAGGAGAACTGAATTTACTGAAGCTGGGCCGCAGGCTGTAAATAAGCACTAAAATGCGTGTGATGGGAAAAATATGGGCTGGCATATGTGCATGCACATCCTAATTTAATCATGCAAATTCACTATGGGCACCCACACCCCTCTCTCTGATGTTAACACAGTGGCTCATCTGGGACATGACTACAATACTTACAATACTTAGAATATTACATGAAACTGGAGGTCTTTTTTGGGGGTCCTGGCTCACCACAAAATAAGACAATACTGTTTTATTTCTTTAGTGAAAAAGGAGAGGTTTCCGAATCAGATAAATAAATGAATAAAGTATGTGTATATTTGTTATTTTAGTATCATTAAAATACTATGTCTAATATGTCTTTTATTAATTTTCAGATTTGCTTTAAGTTATTTAAAGGAGTAGTTCACTTCAGAATTAAAATTTCCTGATAATTTACTCACCCCCACGCCATTCAAGATGTTCATGTATTTCTTTCTACAGTCGAAATTGATTTTTTGAGGAAAATATTCCAGGATTTTTCTCCATATAGTGGACTTCAGTGGGGTCCAACGGGTTGAAGGTCCAAATTCCAGTTCTACCAGAAAGACTCGGGAGGCCAGATGGTATACGATAAAATAACACGTTTATTAAAAGACCAGCAAGTATTATAATTAGAGGTTCTTTGGCGTAGGCCCCGTCCATAGCTCTCGTCTCGAGGGTAACAGACTTTGCATTTCCTGCCTGAAGATGAAGGCAGGGGTGCAGCTGACCCCCTGGGAGGTATAGACAGGGACCATCCTGGTGGTGGTGGGGAGGATGGAGGTAATGTTGGCGTCAGCATCTGCGAACTCAGACCTGTGTGAATAACAATCGTGATTGGTTAGGTCTGGATGTAATGAGTTATGTAACATTGAATCTTCCTGGCAGAACTTGCGCTAGAGCTTTCATTTTCAGTGCAGCTTCAAAGAGCTCTACACGATCCCAGGAATAATGATGATACACAGGGCAACTTTTTGAGCAATGTTACTAGGCAATGTTGCCGTCAACGGGCAACCATGTAAGACACAGGGCCCATGACCGATCTAAAGTATCCAGATAGAAATTTGATGCCCATTCCCAATGGGAAAGTGGCCAACATTACTCAAAAAATTTGCAACATTGCTCAAAAAAGTTGCCCCATGTATCATCACCTTAAGGCTCTTATCTACCGAAACGATCTGTGATTTTCAGAAAAAAAAAGAAAAAGAACATGTATTTACATTTTTACCACAAATGATCTGAATTATTTACATATGTGGCAAATAGGCATGTAATAAGCCAGATAATGTACATACAGCCAGTTGTTATCGCAGAATAAACCCCTTCAGAGGGATGCTAGATCCCTCCGCTTCCCTCCTGATCCCGCTGTCAGGGGGGATCCCCCTGTCACAAATTATCTGCGATGCGCCACGTATTACGTCATCACATTGGACATGCAAAGACTAAGTCAAGTGCCCTTTACAAAAAAAAACAATGTCAGACGATTTTGAAGTTGGAGGAGAAAATGAGTTTCTCGTGATGATGTGATGATGTAATGCGTGGTGCATCGCATTGCAGATCAGAGCAAGAAGAGCAACAAAAAGTATATAAATTTTTTTTGTTTGTTTTTATTTTAGAAAATAACAGATCGTTTCACTAGATAAGACCCTTTTTCTTTGTCTGGGATCGTGTTTGAAGCAGCACTGAAACTGGAATTTGGACCTTCAACCCATTGAAGTCCACTATATGTACAAAAATCCTGGAAAAACCTTAATTTCTTTTGACTGAAGAAAGAAAGACATGAACATCTTGGATGACGTGGGGGTGAGTAAATTATCAGGAAATTTCATTCTGAAGTGAACTACTCCTTTAAGTAAATCAAGTTAAACTAAATGAAAATAAGAAATGTTGCTTTGGCAACTATCTGAAATTAAAAAAGTTAGTTTTTATATTATAAAATGCAATTTCAGACACAGCATCAGTTTCCTTTTCCAAGGACTTTTATGTTAGTTAATAAAAAAAAATAAAAAATAAAAATAAAAATAAAAAATATATATATATATCCTGTTTACTGTGTTTCATGGTTACTGATTAAGTTAAACTGTTTCTTTAGTTCTCATTATCCTGTCTGCATTTTTTCAGTTCATTGACCTGTATTGTCTTTGCTTTTAGTGTGAAGCTGTCCTTATATTGGATTGCCTTCATTGTTTTAGTATTTTTAAACATTAAACGTTTTGGATTGCATTGGACACTCTTCCTTGCTTGACACATTGTAAAAGCTTTTACAAGTTTTATTTAAAGCCCACTACTTTTTATCACAGTCTTTTGATGATAACAAAGATTATTACACGGCTCTGTGGAATACTTGATTCTGATTGGTCAATTGCACCATCCAGGGGTATGTTACTCCCCGATAACAACCGGTAAAAAAATGATAACACAGGCTCATCCGGGTAACTGAAGTCAGCGCTATACACTTGCTAGGAACGGTTTCTACACGTTAAAGTGTTGTGTTTGGTGAGATACAATATTAATACTCTAATCAATATTTTGTGTAGGCCTACAATTATTTAATGTCATCCGGTATCGCAGACTCGCTCTCTTGTTTCATACAAACGCATCCGCTGCCATTTTGCGATGATTGTTTTATAAAATAATAAACAGGAAAATTTTTAAACGATTTAATCTCAAATCAATATCTCTTATCCCTATAATTATTTATGTGGTGAAATTCCATGTAATAAGCACCCTATCCCTTAAATGTCAGTCTAGTTTGACTTTCCGCTTGCTTTCTTCACGGAAGCTTTAGGTTTAACGACCTAATAAAATATTTCTACTCAAGTCAATATTTTGTGTCTAATTATTTACATATGTGGCAAATAGGCATGTAATAAGCCGGATGATGTACATCCAGCCGGTTGTTATCGCAGAATAAACCCCTTCAGAGGGATGCTAGACCCCTCCGCTCCCCTCCTGATCACCCTGTCAGGATTTATTCTGCGATAACAACCGGCTGGATGTACATACAGATCACATGTTAATAGCATGCCGTGGTTTAAAACCATGTGTGCCAGAGGTAATCAACCTGATTTCCATTAATTTCAGGACAATTAAGCTGGAAATCAACAAATCAACAGTGCAGCTTCATTATCCACGTCAGAATTAACAAGATATTTTATAAATAGCACAGATACGGGTGGCTTCCAGAGAACTGAGGAAATTGCAGCACAAGCCTTTTGGAGTCAGCACCAGT
The DNA here is from genome assembly GCA_023566225.1 of Romanogobio albipinnatus. Classification (NCBI taxonomy): domain Eukaryota; kingdom Metazoa; phylum Chordata; class Actinopteri; order Cypriniformes; family Gobionidae; genus Romanogobio; species Romanogobio albipinnatus. The sequence goes on along the minus strand of CM042241.1, from coordinate 59,384,089 downwards.
GTTTTCACATCTCTCTGAGAGCAGGAGACGTTTTCCCACAGACTTGTCTCACACGCCCACAGTCCAACATCTTATTGGACCGTGAAATTAATACACAGCTATAAATTATTCACTATTGTGAGGCCTTTTATCTGACTGTATCAGTTAGAAATCGTGGAGTGGCTGTGTGTTGACAATGCAGATCTGGACAGGGGCACGGCCTCTCGTTTGTTACACTTTGAACATTAAATTTAACAAGCTGCAGTGCAGCTAACACAAACTTTATCATAAAACAGGCTCTATGACCCGAGACCATTAAATGGCTCAACTTGGCAATGTGTCCCCAGGGTTATTCTATTACAGCCTCCTGTGAAAAGAACAGACCATAGTAATTCATAACACCTGAAGGCGCATGTATTTTATCTCTCAATTCATGAGCTGGCAGCAGAATTTGCAGGCTTCATCTCATATCTGTGTTGACGCTAAATATGTGAATGGCCTGTATACTAGCCCTGGAAGAAAGGGGATGGAAGTGTCAGCAGAATAATGGGATAGAATATTTTGTCCTTTTTGTTTCGGAGCAGCTGATGCCGTTTTATGAATGTGTTAGAATGAAAATGCTTTAGTACTTGTGAGAAACTCTGGTTATTCTGCTGAAGCAAGTTACGCTTAACAACATCCAACATAAAATAATAAATATAATAAAAAACGAATCCTTTGAGAATAGACTACATTCATCAGAGATTTGGCCAAGCAAAGCAAAGCATAGCATAGCATAGCATTACCTAACCAAGAAAAATAAAGCAAAACCTAACATAGCATTGCATAACATTTGATCAGTTTCAAATTAATTCAATTTCAATTTTACTTTGACACTTTTATTCTTGACGACAACAACAACAAAAAACTATATAACAGTAAAAACTATTCAGTAATATGTAAACGTTTAAAGCAATAGTATTACTTTGATGTGTGTTCTTGAGATAAAAGTAATTGATTGTTCATGTGTTATAATTGGCCCATCTATTACAATCAGCACCTTAAAGGTTTGTTCACACAGGACGATTTTCACGCGTGTTTATTGTCAACATTTAACGCCTCATGACCAGAGGTTAAATTAGGCCGGAGCGCACGGAACACACCCTGCTGGAGCTCAGCTCCGTCTCCTTCAGCACACAATATTGTTATTAGGCTTTAATTATTGTTAGTCTCCTGGCAAATACAGGCTACATGGAATTATCAGACGTCATAATGCATTAATCGCTGCATTCTCTGGTTCAGCACCGCACCTACAGCCATCAAGTTAAAACCACCACAATTCTAACAGTGAGTTACCATGGAAATCCGCGAACGGCTAGAGCAGCGGTCGGGAACCTATGGCTCGCCAGGTCTCTCACACTTTAAAAACATATCTAACATTTACTAACATGATCGATAAAAAGATTAGACACACACATCAACAGAGATCCGTTCTCTATAGAAAAAAGCAGCCAATTACAATTCCCTTGTTGTACAGCCTACCGAAGTTAATGACAAGTTTATGATAATAATAATATTCAAGTTGTGTGTTCAGTGCTGTTCGCGAGTGTCACAATAAAATAAATAATGAAAGCATGATAAGTCACAAAAGACACCTGAATTACTGGCAGGATGCTGTGCGCACACTCCGAGCGCAACACAGACAAGCATAGGCTAGCTACTAGCCTTTGTCTTCGGTTGCGCGCCTAAACGGCCAAATAAACACAGAAATATATCAACATGCCAAGTCGAGTATTTACATAAACATAGTAGATGTAAGCACTGTGGGCATTCACACACACAAAGAGGATTTATACTCATCAGTTGGTCAACCTCACAGTGAAAGCCCTGAACAATTAATTCCATATTGCAACTTATTTATTGTTTGCTGCATAATTGTTTGTTTTTAGTTATGGACCTAATAATTACTACTGTTGACAACTACCTCAAATTTGGGACCTCACTGATTTAAAAAACCCTGCCTATGGCCCTAAGTGAACTGTAAAATATTTCTCTTTGTTTGAATAATTACTCAACCCTACCTTACACATTAATACTGGAAAAAGAGGCCCTTTGGTGTAAAAACACATTAAGTATTTTTCCGGCGTGATTTTGAATGACCATTCACCATAAGGGCTCCCCCTCCCTACAAAAGCCAATTTAACCACTGCTCGTGACTAAACAAAGGGTGCCAATGTGAGTGTGCACACTGACGTGCAAAACGCCAGCCGCAAAAGCATCATTTTTTGGGTTCGTTTTTTGTTTTGATGCAGTGCGTTAAAAACTGGTCGACCAATGAGATCGGCGCTTTTGTTCACGTGCCTGGAGCTGCTGAAGTGACAGGTAAACACGACTTGGTGGCGCTCAAGCACAAAAATGGACTTGCCAAGCACACATTGATACGACAAAGAGGAAGTAAGTAGACAAAGAAGAAGATGAGCTGCTAATGCTGCTTGCCAGTTAGCAAAAAGTGTGTGAATGGTTTTGGCAAGCACGTAAATACGGTTTCTCTTCTTCTTTTGTGTGACAAGCGAGTGTCAGAAGCGTAAAGTGGCGCAGCAACATCTTGTGTACCGGGAGCGGCATCTACTGAATTTGCACGTTCACGCAGCGCATCGCCAGTGAAAATCACTTTGGTGTGAACACAAAGACGCGCCGAAAAACGTCTCGAAAAACACAAGCGATAAGTGCGCGTGGAAATCGTCCCAATGTGCACAGGCCTTGACATTCTGACTTCTTCAATAACATGGTCTTTTTCAAAGTTGCCATTTGAACAAATAAAATGACATTGATTTGTGTACTTGTAAGTAATTCTTTTAATCCAATGTTTTATTCACTAATTGGAAACAAATGGCAGGATCCACTCGCAACACTACCCACTAATCCACTAATTACTGAAACTCTTCTGTTCACAAGTTGCACCAACGTAAGAATACTGAAGTTGCCCTTTTTTGCAAAGCATCCTCTTCTTCAAACAGATTATTAGACGGGAACCATGTAGCTCATGTGTTATTCATCACATGGAGACCTTTAAAATGTAAAAAAAAATAAAAAAATAACACCAAACAGAAGAGACAAGAGGCGTAAACACAAGGACAAAAATGGATGGAAGAAAATGCTAATCGCTTTCTGATCTTCCATTATGCCATAAAAAGGACCAGCATCACAGCAGAAATGAGCAATTTAATCACCACTTGAACGCTGACTTGACAAACCTGATGGCTTCATAAATGAACAATTCAACATCCATTATACGCCTGAAAAACTTGGAAGTTTATCACTATGACAGGAAAAGACGTTCAGTTTCAAGCCTAACAGAAGCTCCTGATCTTATTTGTACATGATAGTTTATTATACAAACACCTCACAGAAAAAAAGAAAGAATCCAATTTGGTTAATGAGAAATTTGGTTACACTGTAAACCCTAATAAGCAGACTTCACTCAAAACTTTACAGAACACACAAATAAAGCAATGGTATCTCTAACCCTAACATGGCCTTCTCAAAATGCAATTATTTAAGGGAAACTATTTTAATCAGACCGCACTATCATTTCAGTTGAATGACTCATACAAAGTAAAATACTATAATGACCGCAACTACGTTGTTGCCATTTGACTTACTGAGTCATACAAGAGAGTGATTCACAAAAATAACAGTGCATTAGCTCATTGGTGTTGAATGAATGTCTTGAATCAAACAGGGTCCAACTTATACTGCATACAATGCTAAAAACAAAACAAACAAAAACAACAGCAGTACAACTGAAAGAGCTAAAATCTCGATTTATTCAGAATACTTATTTACACGTCTGTATTTATTTGTATGCTTTTATCATTTATTCAGCTTTGGATCATTTTCAAGTTTGGTGTGGAGGAACTTGACTGGTCAGCACACAGTCCTGACCTCAACCCGATAGAACACATTTGGGATGAATTAGAGCGGAGACTGCGAGTCAGGCCTTCTCGTCCAACATCAGTGCCTGACCTCACAAATGCGCTTCTAGAACAATGGGCAAAGCACCAGTAAAAGTAATGATTATGAATGTGTCTTAAAAAAAAGAAAAATAGCAATGAGACATTTGTATATTTTTTTTAATAAACTAGTTCAATAAACTAGTTTAATAAACTAGTTCACTATGCTGACTCATCATCTCATAGCCTTAAAGGTCCCGTTCTTCGTGATCCCACTGTTCAAACTTTAGTTAGTGTGTAATGTTGCTGTTAGAGCATAAATAATACCTGTAAAATTATAAAGCTCAAAGTTCAATGCCAAGCGAGATATTTTATTTAACAGAAGTTCCCTTTCAAAGCCTACAGCGAACGGCCGGCTTGGACTACATCCTGGTACTTCCTTCATAAATGACGTCAGTAGAACAGACTATCCTCAGCCCACAAGAATACGTGAAAAAAGGGGGCGTGGTCTTGTTGCTGTCCCACGTGGGGAAGAGGACGTGTCATGTGGAGAAAAGGAAGTGGTGCGTTTGAGTGTGTTTGTCACCATGTCGTCGAGACGCTGTTATTTTCATCCCGGAGTCAAATCACCTTTGTTTGGCTTTCCCAGGGACGCTGTAGAGATCATTAAGCGCATACATCTCCCGTTAAGAGGCGTGACCTTTCCACGTGCGCTAAGCTGCTGTCGAATCACAACACAGGAACCGTGCCACGTTTGCTAAGCTGCGGTCAAATCACAACACGGGAACCGCTGGCACAATCAGAACTCGTTACGTATTTCTGAAGGAGGGACTTCATAGAATAAAGGAAGTCATCAGCCGTTTTTAGGACAGTGAAAACAGTGGTATACAGATAAGTAAATTGTGTGAAAAATACTGTTTTTTTTTACACGCGAAACATGAACGCATGTTATATTGCACACTGTAAACACAATCAAAGCTTCAAAAAACACACAAAGAACGGGACCTTTAAGAGAGAAATGCACCTTTCACACGGATTACATTAAAATCAAAGAGATTTGTTTTCATTTCGAATTGGTTAATTTAAAAGTAGACATTTTTAAGCGTTCTAGATACATTTTGAATGTTTGTGAGCCAAGTAGCCTATACGCGGAGTTTGGGTTAATTTACTGTTGGTGGTGTAACTAAAGATCTTCACTCCTAAATATCTATATGTCATTAAATCATTCACGTTTCAGCTTTGAGATCATCACTTTCTAGTGTTCTTTTTTCCCTCCTTTTTTCTCTGAACTCTTGGCTCTTGATTCTCCCTGGTTACCACACGACTCAGAGGAGTGTTTGCTCAGAAAAAAATCCCAGCTGGCATTTCGTTTCAGAGCCACCCTGTTCTTTTCAGAGCATGGGGTAATTGCCCAACACGTATCTCCAGTGATGAGAAGATACTGCAGACACACTAAAAATAGCTGACGAGCCTTTAAAGCACAAAGCCACAAAACCAGCTGAGTAAAGGTGTTTTGATGATACCCATCATGGCCGGCGTGATAATTATCACTGTGTCATTACAAAAAGGTGCGATAAGCCATTTTGTTTGCACAGAAAGCGATGACTCTCATTGCCATCCATAGAATTAGCGAGGACTCATGGGAAATGTGCTGGTGGAGGGGAAGTGCAGTCTTAATTACCTCATTCAAGATGTATTCAAATGTTTTCCTTGTGTTAAAAAAGACCTATATTACATAAGATGTGACAAAAAGACAGATCTCGTGGACAGATCTCGTGATCTCAGCTGTCATTTCGTAACAGCTGGTATGATGACCATTTAATGAAGAACAGCAACTGATGACGTACAGCAGGTGTATGAGACAGAGAAAGGAGAGAGATGTTCAGACAATGCTGATACTATCTTATTTATGTGTTATACAAAATTGATATACAACATGATAATAAAAGCATTCCTGTAGCTCAAACAGAAGCTTGTGGGTCTCGGTTTCTAAGGAATACATGAACTGCTAAACAAACACACTTTGAATGTGATGCACGTATGGTTTTGCACTTTAGACATTCTACTAACTCTAAGTAACTTTGCAACTACATGCCAACTAACTCTCATTACAGTAGACTGTCAGTAGGCTAGACTTTGTTAGGTGTTATGGTTAGTAGAATAAGTGGCCCCACTTTATATTAGGTGGCCATCAAAAAATAAGTACAATGTACTTACTGTGTTCAAATTGTATTGCAAAACACCTTTGCTGATATTGAGGTGGGATACGGGTAGGGTTAGGGACAGGTGTGGTGGTATGGGTAAGTTTAAGGGTAGGGTTAGGTGTAAGGGAATTGTCAACTGTGTAATTACAAATGTAACTACAGAAATTAATTACAGATGTATTTACATGCAGGTATTTTTTTAAATGTAAGTACAAAGTAAAAACATGTATGTACACAGTAGGTGCATTGTATCAAATGATTCATTAAAATGTTAGTACATAGTAGTTAAGGCCACCTAATATAAAGTGGGTCCGAATAAGTTGACATGTAGTTGCAAAGTTACAGTTACTTATAGTTAGTGTAATGTCTAAAGTGTCTAAAGTGGACCAATTAAATAAAGTTACTGTAATTTTGACAAAAAAAATATCTGACAAATGCTTAAATGTAAAAAGTAATGTATCTGGTTAATTCAGATTTTGAAATTAGGAAGCATTACTTTATTATTTCAAGTAATATCGTGTACATATTGCACATAAAAGACCATTGATGTCACACAGTCTGCCTCGTCTTTTGCACAATCTCTCAATGATTACAATTTCCTTAATCTGTATTTTCAGTATACTATGATTCAAAAGTTTGTGATCTGTAATTTTTTATTTATTTAATGATTTTGCAAAAAGTCTCTTATGCTCACCAAGATTTCATTTATTTGATCACAAATACAGTAAAAATTGTGGTTAATTGTTTTCTATTTAAATGTATTTTAAAATGTTATTTATTACTGTGATGTTAAAGCTGAATTTTCAGCATCATTACTCCAGTCTTCGGTGTCACATGATCCTTCAGAAATCATTCTTATATGCTAATTTGCTGCTCGAGAAACATTTATTTTTATTAGTAATGTTGAAAACATTGTTGTGCTGCTTAACATATTGTTTTTTTCCCAGCATTCTTTGATAAACAAAGTTCAAAAGAAATAAATACAAATATTTTGTAACAATTAAAATTAAAAGTTAATGTGTGCTTCTCAATACTCAAATCGATGCTCCCTCGTAATCCTCGCTCCTCCTTCCTCCAGCCTGTGACCAGGAAACTGATCGAACTCAGCAATCTCAATTCTCCAATTGCACCACAAGGAGGTGAAGAACGAGAAGTGAAGAGGCTTCCAGAGGAGCTGTGAACTAGGATACACAGGTGTATCCTATGCGGAAGTCTTTCTTGTCAAGAAGCCTGGCGCACATATAAATTCTTCTCCCCCTTCACATATACAATATTGCCAAAAGTTTTGGGACACATACCTTTACATGCACATGAACTTTAATGACATCCCATAGGGTTTAATGCTTCAACTCTTCTGGGAAGGCTTTCCACAAGGTTTAGGAGTGTGTTTATGGGAATTTTTCACCATTCTTCTAGAAGTGCATTTGTGAGGTCAGGCACTGACGTTGGACGAGAAGGCCTGGCTCGCAGTCTCCGCTCTAATTCATCCCAAAGGTGTTCTATCGGGTTGAGGTCAGGACTGTGTGCAGGGCAGTCAAGTTCCTCCACACCAAACTCGCTCATCCACTTTGTTAGCTGAGTTGCTGTTGTTCCCAATTGCTTCCACTTTTTTATAATACCACTAAAAGTTGACCGTAGTATATTTTAGTTGTGAGGAAATTTCACGAATGGACTTATTGCACAGGTGGCAACCTATCACAATACCACACTTGAGTTCACTGAGCTCCTGAAAGTAACCAATTCTTACACAAATGTTTGTAGAAGCGTCTGCATGCCTAGGTGCTTGATTTTATACACCTGTGGCCATGGAATTGATTGGAACACCTGAATTCAATGTTTTCGGCAATATATAATTTTAATTTATGCTTTACGTTTGCAGTTTACATAAACCATATGCTATATCATACATATTTCAACAGGGCATCTTGCTTTATCATTAGTATTCATGAATTTCTCAAATAACCAAACTTCAACAGCATTAGGGCAGATCCTTTGAGTGCAGCTGATGATTCTGTGAAGTGACGCTTGAGTGATCAAGAATATTCCAATATACAAATGCGTTTTTCGATTCCTCCGTCCTCATTTTCTTTCCTTGCAGCCTTCCCTCGCATCCTACAGGGGGTGGAGCTGAGACACGCGGAAGGGAAACGAGGATGCACAAATTAGAAATGAGAAGCACTCAGTGAATACTTGCTTAGTAAAATTATTTATTAAAAAAAATATTACTGACCTCAAACTTTTGAACTGTAGTGTATATAAACATCTACTTGAACTTCAGATTATATTCAATATTAAAACGTGTTATCTTACCTTAACTGGCCTCAAGCAGAACTGCAGAAATATTACATTTAATATGCCTTCACTGGAAAACAAAATGAAAAATACAGGTTTTAAAAATATATATTGAAAATTATATTTTGAAGTGCATATTGAAAAATTTGACAAACCAAGTCATGCAAGAGGAGAGAGAGAGAGAGAGAGAGAGAGAGAGAGAGAGAGAGAGAGAGAGAGAGAGAGAGAGAGAGAGAGAGAGAGAGAGAGAGAGAGAGAGAGAGAGGTTGAAAAAACATTCACATTGTGCACCTGGGTTTATCTGAAGGACAAGGGCTAACATGGCACTCAAGTTGAGTCCTTCAGGTCCTCAATCCATCAGTAAACATGAGCACGAGGAGCCTCTACACTGTAGTGTGTGCAAATTGCTCTTCCTCTCAGCTGGTGATGCCACAGTACGTAATGAGAGGGTTCTTCTCAGTTCTGTGTCCCAATCAAGGTCATAGACAGACAAACACACAGACACATCTGTCTTCCAGCCAATCATCAGAGATACAACACATGCAGGTTTGCTGACACTAAAAACATATACAGTGACAGTTTAAAAAAAAAGCTTTTGGGGCAAAAATGTCAAGCATTCAAGGTGGAACAGGACGAAAGCAAAGTCCTTGACATACCCTGGAGAAAACCAGATCCTGCCATTTGATTTTATGTGATTTGTAGTGCAATCACGTTTGTCCATGACAAAACATGATGACATCTTGCTACAAAGGATTTAATTTGATCTTTTTTATTATTGTTTAATTTAATTTTTGGCATGAGTCATGACACATTGAAAAATGCTGGCTTTGTTTAAAATTTAATAGATCAGGTGGTAACCCAACACTATATCAAAAATGGAAGAAATAATTCATGTTTTAATTAATTATTTAGAGAACCTGTCCATGTTGGCATTTGGCTACTTTGGCTAGCTTCTTCAAAGCGACAGATGAATGTGCGACAAAAAAAAAAAAAAACTTTGATTAACTATCCTAACTCTGATTATATGATAGATTATATGCTTAACTCTGTTTTATTTACAAAAGAATATCTAGGACCCACCAGTTGGGAAATACTTTGTTACTGAAATTGGGGGAAATTAATTACTTCTCTATTTATAGGGGTAAATATTTCATGCAGACAATAATGGCACAAGAGCATCTTTTTCGTCTGAAACCCTGAGGACATATATAGCCACTTCATTAGAACCTCCAAAAAGGTAATTCAGGTAAGCCAGGCATATTTCCCCCCACAGGCAATCCATCATCCTCCATATGGGACAAACTTTTAATTAATATGGATGACGCAGCAGCCCTGATTTATAGTTACATAACGATTCAGATTGATATAGAGTAGAAAAACAGCATAAGATGTGACCGTTGTGAACTCTACAAGAGTTCCAAAACCAAAAAGCTCAAAGCTCGATCCCTTTTGTTCCTAACATTAAGTAGCAGACATACTGCCTTGAAAAATATACCTTGTTTCAGACAGAAGTACATATATTCTTTGTCAACATTAAAGCCTTCATAACGCATTTCCATAATGGAGCTTAAGGAAATTATTCAATTGATAAATATATTTTACTCCATAGTTGACAATTATCTTCAATATGTTATTCATAGAAATCTAATGCAAATATTCATTTATATTAAGTAAAATGTATTTCAAGAAATCTAATTTAAACCATTTGTTTTATATAGTAATTGATATCAAATGATAAAAGAACAATATTTTAACACATTGTCTGAATTAGATTTAATGCAAATGTAGTTGTTTTGTAATGTTTAAAGGCACAATAGGTAAGATTTTTGGATTTAAAAATCCAAAAAAACACTATAACAATGCTATATATTTTGTTGACTTGAGTACACATTATCCCAAATGTTTCCAAGAATGTTTAAATCCAGAGAAATAAGCAATTTTAACCAGGACACGGACCGTGTCCGTGCGTCGCCTATCAATGACATACCCGCGTTACCCTCAATTTCCGGTTTTATTTGATAGAAACAATGTTAACACCAAAGACACTTTAATATGTTATGTGTTTTATTAGACAGGTGAGCAACTGTTTGGATACATTTACATTTATGCATTTGGCAGACGCTTTTAACCAAAGCGACTTACAGTCCCCTTATTGCAGGGACAATCCCCCTGGAGCAACATGGAGTAAAGTGCCTTGCTCAAGGACACACTGGTAGTGACCGCTGGGATCGAACCAGCAACCTTCTGCATATCAGTTCCATGGTTTAACCCACTGGACCACCATCTCACATGTTTAAGTGATACATTTATTAACAGAAAACGAATCATTGTTATATAGCTCAGCACAGTTAGTCTTATTGTTTAAATCTGGTTTTCTTGATTTACTGCGAGTACTATGTTTTACCATGCCTAATATCCATCTAGCTCACTGCAGTGTGCAACAAGTGTCTCATAGTAGCCGTCGAGCGAATGCACAGAGTAGCATTATAACATAACTTTAAACACACTCAAATGTATCTAATATGATAAAACAGCGCTGCGTTACTCCACATACACATGAGCGGAAGCGGCGTCTGTGGCATAATAAAAGCTCCTCTGCTCTCAAGCCGTGTGTGGCGCTTGTCTCTCGAATCTTGCCTGTTATGTCATCATACCAGGAAAGGTGGCCCCACTTTATATTAGGTGGCCAAAAAATAAGTACAATGTACTTAATGTGTTCAAATTGAATTGCAAAAAACACCTTTGCTGATATTTAGGTGGGATACAGGTAGGGTTAGGGACAGGTGTGGTGGTATGGGTAAGTTTAAGGGTAGGGTTAGGTGTAAGGGAATTGTCAACTGTGTAATTACAAATGTAACTACAGAAATTAATTACAGATGTAATTACATGCAGGTATTTTTTAAAATGTAAGTACAATGTAAAAACATGTATGTACACAATAAGTGCATTGTATCAAATTATTAATTAAAATGTTAGTACATAGTTAAGGCCACCTAATATAAAGTGGGTCCGGAAAGGTTACCTCCGCTTCCTCTGTTTGCCCGCCCAGAGCATTCAGAGAAAATGGATTCAGTTTATGTCAGCACAGGCTTTACAAACAGACTAACAGTGCGACAAACAGTGAGTAACAGTGTTCATTAATGCCTGATCTGTGATCAGTGATTTCTGATGTGTAGCTAATCACTCAAGTTCACTCAGACTTTCTTTCTAGATTGTTTAATGATCACTGTCTTGATGCCCTAAGCGTAATGCATCAGTGAATCAAGCCAGTGACTAAAACGATTGTTTCTTTTAGTAGCATGAAACAAATCCGTTATTTAAGTGATTAAACTACTGAGAGCGATCAAAAAACACTCTCTTTATAATATGTCCGGAGCTGTCAATCACATGTCGCGAGTGTATCTGCACTCTTGTCCAAACTGCCGTTATAAGGAATGACGCTGTTATGCAGTACAGCGAAGCTCTTACTGTATTCATATCGACGTTGTGTTTGCTGTTAGTTGTGGTGAAAGCATTTTGTGAGAGAAAACGCGTTGCAATGACGAGATTACTGCATTCATGCGATCAACTGTCTGTGGAGTCGTTCATGTGATGAGAAAAGATCTAAAAATAATGCTATAATCCACACTTTGACGATTCATTCATCTCGACAGCTGTAATGGTACAGAGTAGATGTGACTGGGACTGTTACAAAATAAGCGAACCCACTTTATATTAGGTTGCCTTACCTACTATGTACCAACATTTTAATTAATAATTTGATACATTGCACTTATTGAGGACAGTCTGAAGTGTCAACATAGCAATTTTACGTAACGTTTGCGAAAACACACTTAAGGCAATGCAACGCTTTATCGTATTCAAACCAAACTTGGTCATCACAAGCATGACCTGAGGCAACCTGCAGCGTTTCGACGTAGCGCTACCTATTGGTCCGGAGATACGAAAAATGGCTATTTTTGCTTATAACTTTTGAACCGTTTGTCCAAAAATCATAACGTGGTCTCCTTAGATTCAGGACGGCATGCCAATCGTCTGATATCCAATTTTACCATATCGGCCATTTTGACTGTCGGCCATTTTGAATTATGTGCTAAAATGCTGTATTTATTGAACGCATTAACGGATTGTTACGAAACTCGGTATGGGTCATCAGCACGATGACCTGAAGTAGCCTGAGAAGTTTTAAAACAGTTCAGAAACCATTTTTTTTCAAACGCTTATAACTTTGGGTGGGGTTGACTTATTGTCATGGTCCTTGCCGAGTCCAACGATATCAGACTTGCCAGGTTTCGGCGTATGGTTTGTGCAGTGCGGTACTTTAGCGCTTAAAAAACGTTAGCTGATATCGTCGAAACCGCTAGTCCGATCAAGACGAAACCAGCGCCAGAAAATTGAAAACATAGGTCGATAGCTATATGTTAAAGCCCAAATGTCAAAATATTGTTAGTAAGGGGTATTAAAATCCAATCAAAGTCAGGTGTCAGTCATTCTTTACATGTTTTTTTCATATAATCGTCTATAACTCCAAAACGAAATGAGATATTTTCACCAAAATTGCCACACACATGTATGGGCTCACTCCGATGACGCATACATTTTATTTTAGGATTGTGCCTCTTGGTGGTGCTATAATAGAACAAAACATGACATTGGCTCTATACAACTCAATGTTTTAATGTGGTGTTTTAACGTATTTACTTAAAATGTCTTCACTCATTTTTTCAGTTGGTCTGCTGCTATCTTCCTTGTTTGTTTCTGTTGCACTTGGCCCCGTTAATGGCTGCTTGCAGCTATATTTACATCTGTAATTAATTTCTGTAGTTACATTTGTAATTACACTGCTGACAATTCCCTTACACCAAACCCTACTCTTAAACTTACTCATACCACCACACCTGTCCCTAACCCTACCCGTATCCCACCTTAATATCAGCAAAGGTGTTTTGCAATACAATTTGAACACAGTAAGTACATTGTACTTATTGTTTTGATGTAAGTACATAGTAGTTAAGGCCACCTAATATAAAGTGGGGCAAAATAAGCTTGCGCTAACAGCACAGCGCTCTCAACAACTCAGTACAATAAAACTTCCTCCAGCTCTCCCTGGTTCACGAGTGCCCAGTCAGTCTCTCTATCTCCTGCAGTGCGTGCAGTGCCTCGCTAAACCACGCCCCCTCCGCAACATAATCTAACACTCATTTCAAATGCAAAGATGTCAGCCAATCACAACAATGGCCGTTTTCACTGAAGTCTCACAGACCACACACCCCTTGAAACAGGACATTCAGCCAGAGGGCAAACATCAGTATAGAAAAAATGCCTTTTATTTCTAAATTATGACACTTCAGGAAACATTATAAAATAATAGAAAAATGCCATGCCATGGGACCTTTAATACATTAGCTCATCCATGAATAGGATTTCTCCCCGAGTCCCATCAGATTCTTTTCCACCGGCTGTAGAGATGAAGACAACAGCTCCAATGATTCCACGAAATCAAGGCGTCATCAAGCTACACCTTTGTTTTGAATAAGTGACCTCTAGTGGTAACAATTACATATTGTGCCTTTAATTCATTGTAATTAATTATATCACATTACTTATGAATTCATACACCAATATAAAATTACTCAGAAATGCATCACATAATTCAAATACATGTATGCTAAAAACTGACTATCCAACAGTCCATTCATTCACTTTCATTATAAGGAGAATGGGGCACATTTGTCAGTATAGTAATTGTAACGCCACACCAGCAGACGGAGCCCTCTCCCGAGTACTGACTTTGTGCTGCTCCTTCTGCTTCATTGGTTACTTCCTGTTTGGTGGACATTTAAACATGGCTATGCCATCATTCTAGTACGAAGTATTGCCAGTTAACCTGCCTTACCGAGCGTTTCTTTCACCATTGTTTTGCTATCTTGTTATGACCATTGCCTGTTTGATTCTGTTTCTGCCTTTTGGATTTCCCTTTGTACTGTTGCTTGGATTGGACTGCCTTATTGTGTTTGAACTTCTCCCTGCCTCACGTTTATGCCCCTTGCCTGTCGATTTGGATTTGTTTGCTGTGGATTGTAATAAAACACTGCACATGGATTCTAACGCCGCCTCAGCGTCCTTACAGTAATTTGGGTTTGGAACAACATAATTTAGTCAAATTATTCTTTAAAATCCTTCAGTTAAATTGCTTTTTTAAAACTGACCCCATTCAATAAATCTCCTCCATTACCAAAGCACCAACACTGTCCAATTCTTCATTATATCGCATATTTTATGTCTTCCAGCATTGCTATATCTAAAAGTTTGCTTCTACATTCTACAAGTTTGGCACACACTGATCGGAAAACAACCCGTAGTCCAGTATCAGGCACAATCAAAGTTTTTTGCTGTTTCATGTCAAATCAAGCCCAATTGTTTGGGCCTGTAGCCAGTTAATCACAAGCCCTGCGGTGGAGCCAGAACACAAGTCAGCGCTAATTCCAGTCCGCAAACAAACTGGCAAAGTATTCTGTTCTTCAGATTGATGAGGATAGAGTAATTGATTTATTTTGTTGCTTTGGCACAAAAATTGCATTTGATCTGTTTTTGTGAATTTTTTCATAGAAATTGATTGACATTCTTAATATTGTAGTAAAAAATAAATAAATAAAAAAATGGCGAAAAGGTGTTGGTACAGCCTCATATATCACTGTGTGAAACCGTTCAAATAAACTGTCATCTAATCTGAATTGGTGAGAAACGTGACTGTTCAATCCAAATGTGAAGTGAGTTTTGTGAATCTCACCGAAGCATGAATCAGGCAGGATATTTCAAGGAGCCGTCGTTTGTAGCTACAGTGATTTGGGACTTGTCACATGTACTAACTGTAACAGACTGCCGCAGACATAACCATATCACCAAATGATGTAATTAAAAAACAGCCCCTGGGGAGAACTGTCATTGAAAACGCACACACATACACTCCCCCACAGCACAAGATAGAAACAGAGAAGAAGTAAAAGAGAAAACATGGCTGGCGTTAACAAACACTGTTGGGATTAAAGAATGAGAGGTTATTCACAACAAGGCCAAAAAGATATGCCCTCTGCAAATAGTCCGGCAGAGCTCTGTGTGTTCGCGCGGTGAGGCTTCGACCTTGAACGCTGCAGAACATTATTTCTTAATCAGTACTTTTCAGTCAGTTTCCAGAATAAGTATCTAAAAATTATAAATCTTAAAAAATGAGTCATATTTGTCTGAAAAGCAAAAGCTTTGTAAGATATTAAGAGAGAACAAACACGTTTTCACAATGAGGTTGTAAACATTAACAGTAGTTAATGCAAACGAGAGCCTGCATAACACTTATTAATCTTAGTTAATACTTATATTTGTAACATTAAAAATGTAGTTTTACATTTTTGGGGATGTCCAAGTTAAAATGTGAACAACATAATAATTATTATATGTACACCGAAATGCTTTAAGCCCACAAGTACCGGTCAAAAGTTACTATTACATTACATTTTTAATGTTTTTTAAAGAAGTCTCTTATGCTCATCAAGCCTGCATTTATTTGATCACAAAATACAGAAAAAAACTGTAATATTGTGATATATTATTACAATTTAAAATAATGGTTTTCTATTTGAATATAATTTAAAATATATTTTTGTTCTGTGATCAATTATGAGGTTTACGCAGGTTTTATAATTGTGTGGTTTATATTGTTTGACTGTGTGATATCAATTGACTTTTATGTCTGCATTGTGTAATATATACATATGACATGAAATAATAATATAACGCTTCCTAATTTCATAATGTGGATTTACAACTATTTGATTAACTTAATTAAAGAAATATCTTATTACAGTTTTGCTTCTCATGTAAATGTGTCTTATTTTAAGTACTTTTTACACAGATTTATGTATTTATTTATTTTTTGCAATGGAGCTTTGAACTGACAAGTGAGGTTCAGTCAAAGTACTGAAACAACGGCCAACAATGGAGATTGCTACTCAAAAACATTACAAAACATCTCTAGACACAGGAGACAGCTGCTTGCATCATGGAAAGTCAAACAGACGTGTGTCACGTGACAGCCAGAAACCATGTGCATGAGGAACCAGTGACAACAGCCACAACATAACCAACCATCTCATCTGAAGTAAATCCATGTTAACTAGCATCCGTGTCCAGCCCTAGGTTATATTGCTACTGTAGATCTGTGGGATAGAATTACTCCCAAATTCAATAAACTACAACAGTAATGGAATTTAGCCTCCGGAAAGACTGCATGTGAAGTGTATAAGAAATTGCAAACATTTTGTCAAAAAATTAAATATTTATGTTTTGTATTTTTATCTGCCTTTTGACTTGTACACTTGTACACCCAGTTTCCTAGACTAAAATGCATGTTTTCGCTGTTTTAACTCAAAGCAACTTGCACTGACATATGTTAAAGTATGTTATTGTTTTGCCTCAAGATTCACCAGTGCTTGAAGTGGAAAAAATAAAGTGCTGGTATTCACCAGAGGGGGCGGGGCTTTGTTGGGGACATGGTTATGGGGGGATTGTTTAATCAATAATTCAAGAAGGTCAATATTTTAAAGCTCTTTCTAACTTGTACTCAGCCTTAAAACTAACATATAGTTATTGTAATTGTTTAACCATAGCATTTGTTACAATAAGGCTTTATTTACAAACCAAGACCATTGACGGCACCTCAGTACCATACAGGCCAATGTTAACCTTTTTCTTTCTTTTTTCTAATCAACTAGCAACACAGTTAGAAACTATAGCTACAACATGCCACAGGTGTAATATACACTCACCTAAAGGATAATTAGGAACACCTGTTGAATTTCTCATTAATGCAATTATCTAATCAACCAATCACATGGCAGTTGCTTCAATGCATTTAGGGGTGTGGTCCTGGTCAAGACAATCTCCTGAACTCCAAACTGAATGTCAGAATGGGAAAGAAAGGTGATTTAAGCAATTTTGAGCGTGGCATGGTTGTTGGTGCCAGACGGGTTACTGGGATTTTCACGCAAAACCATTTCTAGGGTTTACAAAGAATGGTGTGAAAAGGGAAAAACATCCAGTATGCGGCAGTCCTGTGGGCCAAAATGCCTTGTTGATGCTAGGGGTCAGAGGAGAATGGGCCGACTGATTCAAGCTGATAGAAGAGCAACTTTGACTGAAATAACCACTCGTTACAACCGAGGTATGCAGCAAAGCATTTGTGAAGCCACAACACGCACAACCTTGAGGCGGATGGGCTACAACAGCAGAAGACCCCACCGGGTACCACTCATCTCCACTACAAATAGGAAAAAGAGGCTACAATTTGCACAAGCTCACCAAAATTGGACAGTTGAAGACTGGAAAATTTGGTTGGTCTGATGAGTCTCAATTTCTGTTGAGACATTCAGATGGTAGAGTCAGAATTTGGCATAAACAGAATTAGAACATGGATCCATCATGCCTTGTTACCACTGTGCAGGCTGGTGGTGGTGGTGTAATGGTGTGGGGGATGTTTTCTTGGCACACTTTAGGCCCCTTAGTGCCAATTGGGCATCGTTTAAATGCCATGGCCTACCTGAGCATTGTTTCTGACCATGTCCATCCCTTTATGACCACCATGTACCCATCCTCTGATGGCTACTTCCAGCAGGATAATGCACCATGTCACAAAGCTCGAATCATTTCAAATTGGTTTCTTGAACATGACAATGAGTTCACTGTACTAAAATGGCCCCCACAGTCACCAGATCTCAACCCAATAGAGCATCTTTGGGATGTGGTGGAACGGGACCTTCGTGCCCTGGATGTGCATCCCACAAATCTCCATCAACTGCAAGATGCTATCCTATCAATATGGGATAACACAAAGAATGCTTTCAGCACCTTGTTGAATCAATGCCACGTAAAATTAAGGCAGTTCTAAAGGTGAAAGGGGGTCAAACACAGAATTAGTATGTTGTTCCTAATAATCCTTTAGGTGAGTGTACATCTTTAATGAAAAATCTATTCCCTTAACCGATTATCTATTATAAATTCTACAACTAGTCAAAATGTACCACAATAAATACAATGTTCAATTTAAGATTTAAGAGGCGTGATCAATGGGCAATGACCTCACTTCTCTATCTGTCATCGTATCAAACCCTCCAATAGTGCGTCAGGTGGTTAAGCCAGTCTGTGATTGGTTCCCGCAGAAGTGGAACAGAAGCAGTAGAAATTAATGTACAGGTTTGCAGGACGAAATCAAATCGCCGACAGATCAGGCTGGGTTTACCCAGTCTAATAGAACGTGATAAATTCTAGTAAATGTGGTCATCATGAGTTTAAAAAGCTTCCAGGATGATGCTTCTCCTCTTTTCATCAGTCATTTTTGTGGCACTTTTAGCTCATGTTCGACTTTCTCCATAGTGTTTTACTAAATTCTCCATAGAATTCAAATGGGACGCACATTTTATCATCAACGTCGCATAAAAATGGCTTGTGCAAATCTTTTTTTTATATAACCTGTTTATAGCCTACTCGACGCGTCACGAGCACGAGGGTGTGAGCAGCAAAAATTACATCATCATAGAGTGAGTGGTTGTGCGCGTTGAGAGCGCGATAGGACGCGTCAGCGGACGCTTGCTGTGGAGCCAGGCGAAAGTATAAACAAGACTTAAGGTGATTCGCACGCCACTTAATGAAACATTTGGGCATCCGTTATAAAGGCGAGAAGTAGCGGTACGTAAGAAAAGGTGCAGGTATGCTTAAGAGTAAAATGTAGAGGTGCCGGTACCACGTACCGGTGAGTACCGCCCCACTTCGAGCACTGAGACTAACACCAGTAATGTTTTTAAAATATGTTTATAAAAGCTACTTAAATGCCCTAATTCAACTAAATCTTAATCCTGGCTTAATCTAAACCCTGTCTGTGAAATAATCAAATCATAACCGTAATTTTATACAATCAGTTAAGAAGTTAAGAAGCTAGCTAGCTTGTCCCCTCAGAAGTCACAACACATAGGCTAATGTTTAAAATTAAATTTTAATGTTTAATGTAATTTTTACATTTTAAATGCAAATTTAACATTTTTAAATTTGATGGCCGAGTGCGGGCGTGGGCGGTAAGGTAATCGAGAGTGTGTGTGTTGCAGGAGGATAAAACAATTTGCGGGACTCCCCATAATGTGCGCACAATTTACTGATTTGTTCCCTTGATTTATAAATCATGTGCACAATTTACTACTTCGTTCCCTCGACTTGCTAAACCGCCCACACGATTTTCTAATTAGTTCCTTCAATTTATAAATCATGTGCACAATTTAGCAAATCGCGGGAACGAATTAGTAAATTGTGCGCACGATTTAACCTATTATTTTTTCCTGCATGTCATGTGCAGGGCTCCGTACAAAAAAGAAAAGAAAAACTCTAAAAACAAATAAATTGTGATTTCACAAAAGCAACAAGACGATTTATAGGTGCAAGCATGCAGAGTTTCAATTTATAACATGTTTTTAAAGCGTTGTACAATATAGCCAATCACAGACATATATGTTGATTTCTTGAACGCAATGGCCAATCAGTTGCATTTAAGATAGAATTCACTCACCGCTCACAAGTTTTTGTTCAGTGCTGAATCCTGCATGCTGGCAAATCCTCTGGTTATAACAAAGAAGGTGTAGACATTATGAAAGATATATTGGGTAGTCAGTGTCATTGATAACAGAGCTTTGTGAGATCACGATGAACTGAGATGTCAGCTTTTTAGGAATTATTAAGGGAGTGCACTTTGCGTGCATGAACGTACAGAAAAAAATATACTTTATATATATACTTTTTTTATGCTGATTCCGTCCCGCGCAGGTCTTTACTTCCAGGGGTCCTGCTCCAGACAAGCAACTGTCAATCAGATGTATGGGAATGCTATGGGATAGCTTCCACCCAGTATTATAGATCGCCTCTTAAATGATTCACACATAAAAGCCTGGCATAAAAGTGAAATGACACAAGTCATTCCCAATTCCACAATCAAAACAGAGACAAAAATACCCAGTTTACACATCACTGTCTGTGATATAAATCTCAGAGATAAATTAATAATTGCATCAGCTTCCAGAGTTCATTTTGAAGTCTTGCAGTGAGCAGACACGCACACATGACAGACTCGTGCGTACACGTGCAAACGTATAAAATAGCCCCGTGGTGATATTCCACTTCAGTTGAATGGTCTCCATTTTGAAACAGATGTGTCTCATTGTTAGATAATTCCACATTACAGGCCTTATGTTGCTTTGGAATGCTAATTCCGTGTTTCTCCATGTGTTCCCCATTCTCCATGTTGTGTACAATAAATAATCTAAAGCTTCTTCTTTCCAAGAACAGACAACTTGTGGAGGCAACCCCGCAGTTTAGTCCACAAGGCATTGGTGCTTCATACAGATGCATTAAATAAAATTCACAGATACGTCTTAGAAATGTATAAGCTAAACATTGGACACCAGTAGTTTGTCTGTGTTTATATTGTGAACAGGCACTATCTGTTTGTCTTATCTATCCAGTGATGAACAGAAGATGTGAATTGAAACAGAATGGACTTGTCTAAGCAACGCCAGGAGGGACTGAAACTCTTTTGTAGAATTTCTGTTTACACAAAAGGGAGGAAGGAGCAGTGGTTGTAATCTCTTTGCAATCTTGTTTTGCTGTGAAATCCAGTTTATTGTACAGAAGGAAAATAAGTAAGCAGTTTGGTTTATAAAAATAAATAAACCAATCATGTGTGCTGTTATGAACTAAAATGATAGAATATCCATTGCATAAAAGTATGACGTAAAAGTGTTGTTGTGAATATGTTCTTAATTGTATGTTTAAACTAAATGCATGGGATTAAAGAGAGTGAACATATGTGCATTGGATAGGTGTTTGGTTAATCACCGGATTTGTTTACTGGCTGTTGCAAATATAAACATGCCTAATCTACATAGGCAATGCCTCAGGGAGGCATAAATAGTTTATTATGTTTTTAAAATCTGCTATCTGATGCTTGTAACCACAGCACTTAGATACAAACACAGTCTCATGCATTGCATCACATCACATTGCACTGTAAACCCTAACGCTCAAAATAATTAATTGGTTTGAGTAGAGCCAACTCAAATGAAACAAATTAGTTAAATCAAATTAGCTTTTAAAATCTTAGCTGGTCCCTGGAGTGTACGATCACACTGGTGTGTTCAGATCGTTCAGTGCATCACGTGATCAACTGCTAAATTCAAACGTGCTTTCGTGCATTTGCTGGTGCTGAGCCAGAGGCAGATGCGCTTGGCGCTTGTCGTATACAACAACTATTCAGTGTTTTCAACCACATGCTGATTCATAACGCTTCAAAGCTTCATGATGCAGTGTTTTGAAATCGGTCATCACTATATAAGTCGTTATTTAGGTTTTTTTGCGCACAAAAACTATTCTCGGCACTTCATAAAGTTATTGTAGAACGTCTCGGTTACGTATGGTAACCCTCGTTCCCTGAAGGAGGGAACGGAGACGTACGTCGGACGTACCGACGAATTGGGATCACTTCTGGGAGCCCCTATCAGCTTCGAGCTATCTAGAACCGGCCAATGGACAATTGGCGTGCGAGATTTGCATCTCGCGCCCCGCCCCGCGCCGCGGGTATAAACAGGAAGCGAGAGCGAATGCACGCTGTTTTTCACTGAGGAGCCACACGTAATGGCTCAACCTGCAGTGATGGTACAGCAACTGTGGCGACGGGACGTACGTCTCCGTTCC
Source organism: Romanogobio albipinnatus (assembly GCA_023566225.1). Classification (NCBI taxonomy): domain Eukaryota; kingdom Metazoa; phylum Chordata; class Actinopteri; order Cypriniformes; family Gobionidae; genus Romanogobio; species Romanogobio albipinnatus. The sequence goes on along the minus strand of CM042241.1, from coordinate 59,361,903 downwards.
CTCCTTCAGGGAACGAGGGTTACCATACGTAACCGAGACGTTCCCATTCAGTCGGTCACGTTCGACGTACGTCGGACGTACCGACGAATTGGGATCCCCTATGGAAAACGCCACAGTTACTACCACTTCCAGCGCCCAGCGATGAGCCCCTCGGACCCCGGTCTGGAGCGGGCGGGAAAGTTCACGCAGGGAGACACCAAGCTGCTGTTCCGCAAGACCCCATCAGCTGACTGTATTGGATAACGCTGGGAAAGCGTGCCTGAAAAGGCAGCTGCGGAAGCCACATCATGCCCAGAGGGAGTTAACATGTGGAGAATACACGTATGGGCTGGCCGTGGGCAGCACAACATACGGAAGTCCCAGGGGTGGCCCCGGCCAATTAGAGGAGGGGGACAACACGTACCTGGAACGGCAGAGGGGACTCTGCCGAGGGAAAGACACGGGCTCGCCGTAGGGAGCCGTACCGTGGAAGAATACACATATGGGACCGCCGTGGGGGTCACTACATATGGAACCCAGCCTAACACAAGTTCCACCAATGCATACGAGTGTTAGACCTGGCGTCGAACGCTCCGCCACGTCCGACTGCCGTGGGTTGCGGAGGACTCAACAGGGTTCGCCGATCCGGGGAACTCGACTGGAGCAGAATAAGCACACGCATCCGTCTACCACAGGGGAGGGAATGGCGCAGCAAGCCGACACTGGAACGGGCACTTCGGTGTTACTGACTATGGGAAGTGAGCACACAGGAAGAAACCGGCTCTACACGGAGGCTATAGAATCTAGCGAACGTGTTAGGTGTCGCCCAGCCCGCAGCTCTACAAATATCTGTCAGCGAGGCGCCACGAGCCAGCGCCCAGGAAGAGGCAACACCCCTAGTGGAGTGGGCTCTTAAAGGGTTAGTTCACCCAAAAATGAAAATTCTGTCATTAATTACTCACCCTTATGTCGTTGGACACCCGTAAGACCTCCGTTCATCTTCGGAACACAAATGAAGATATTTTTGTTGAAAGCTGAGGCTGAGAAAGGCCTCAGATAGGCCTCCATAGGGATTCAGTACTTTTGCACTCACAAGACCCATAAAAGGCACTAAAAACGTTGTTACAAAGTCCATCTCACTACAGTGGCTCTACAATAATTGTACAAAGTGACGACTAGTTTTTGTGCGCAAAAAAAAAAATCTAAATAACGACTTTATTCAACACAAACTTTGGCATCTGCTGTCATGGCGACCGAGTCTATCTCCATACCGAGAAAAGAGATCCTCTGTGTAGGACAGAGTTTGCTCTTCTCCCAGTTGACCCGAAGTCCCAACTGGCTGAGGTGTCTGAGCACCTTGTCCCTGTGTTCGCACAACTGCTCCCGCGACTGGGCAAGGATCAGCCAGTCGTCGAGGTAGTTGAGGATGCGAACGCCATGCTCTCTCATGGGAGCAATGGGGACAGGCCGAAGGGTAAGACGCGGTACTGATATGCCCGTCCCTCGAACGCGAAGCGCAGAAAGGGCCGGTGTCGAGGGAGAATCGAGACATGAAAGTACGCGTCCTTCAGGTCGATCGCTGCAAACCAATCTCGGGGACGGATGCACCTGAAGATGCGCTTCTGCGTTAACATCATGAACGGCAGCCTGTGAAGGGACCGGTTCAGGAATCGCAGGTCCAAGATCGGTCGTAACCCGCCGCCTTTCTTGGGTACAATGAAGTACGGGCTGTAGAACCCGGACCTCATATCGGCTTGAGGGACCGGCTCTATCGCGTCCTTCGCCAGTAGGACATCGATCTCCGCCCTGAGCACGGGGGCGTTCGCCTCCACTACAGTCGTGAAGTGAACGCCCCTGAACTTGGGGGGACGCCGGGCGAACTGAATCGCATAGCCGAGTCTGATGGTACGGAGGAGCCACCGAGACGGGCTGGGAAGCGCTAGCCAGGCTCCCAGACTCCGAGCAAGGGGGATCATCGGTACCACAGACGTACCCGCAGCGGGGCAGCGAGGCGGAACGCAGGGATCCGGCTCGGACGGCATGGGAGCGGCCCGGAGCGGGATCTGAGTGTGGTGTACAACACATACCTGCATCCGCGGAGGGGACGTGCGAGTGTAGGGAGGCCGCTTGTGTGCGTCCCGACAGCCGGCGTCCCCTGCTGGCGAAGGGAGAGGTACTTGAGGGTGGCGAGGCATGGGAGCGTCGACCACCGTCAAGCGCGCTCTCTTGGCACCCAGAGATATTGGAAACTGCTCTTTTATTGAAGTTTTGGGTACCGCTGGCACTGGCGCCAGCGGCGGAACAGACAAACAAAAGATTCTCCCCCGGCCCTCCTCCGGGGGAAGGAGTGGTGCTGCAACCATCTCCCTCAGAGCAGTTTCCTCCATCTCTGGGTGGCCCGTCTCAGGGTCGCTTGCGACGACGCTTGCCACCTGGCTTGGCAGCGGGCTGAGCGGGCTGGACGTCCTTCCCACGGCCGGCCCCACGCCGACGGCTGGTGGAAGGCTGCTGCGGCGCCTTGGCGGGGGCGGAGGCGGCGGGGTGGAGGCAGCAGCGGGCCGCCGGGGCAGGATGTGTTTAATCGCCTCCGTCTGCTTCTGGGCGGCCGAGAACTGCTGGGCAAAGCTCTCGACCGCGTCGCCGAATAACCCAGCTGACGAGATGGGGGAGTCCAGGAACCGATATTTATCGGTCTCCCTCATGTCAGCCAGGTTCAGCCAGAGATGACGTTCCTGGACCACAAGCGTGGACATCGCCTGACCGATGGCACGGGCGGTGACTTTCGTCGCCCGGAGGGCGAGGTCCGTCGCCGTCCGGAGCTCCCGGAGGAGCTCTGGGTCAGGCCTACCCTCGTGCATGTCAAGGAGTGCCTGGGCCTGGTGGACCTGCAGCAACGCCATGCCATGCAAGGCGGACGCAGCCTGTCCGCAAGCCTTGTAAGCCTTCCCGGTCAGACCGGAAGAGAACTTACAGGCCCGGGACGGGAGACACGGGTCACCGCGCCAGTTAGAGGCGGTCGCGGACACAGTTGCATCGCGACGGCGCGCTCCACTGGCGGGATCCCCACGTAACCCTTGGCTGGCCCACCGTCGAGGGTAGTGAGGGGGGAGGAGTCACTCGGTCGGTTTCTGGCAGAAAAAGGTGCCGTCCACGACCTCGTGAGCTCCTCATGCACCTCCGGGAAGAAAGGTGTCGGGGCGGGACGCTGAGAACCAGCGCGACCCACCCCGAGGAACCAATCGTCCAACCTAGAGGGTTCGGGACACGGTGGAGGGACTCACGCGAGCCCAACCCTTTCGGCGGCCCGGGCAAGCATAGCAGCCATCTCAGGGTCCGGGGCAGCCGTTGCCACTCTCCCAGCGGAAGGCGGTACAGCTGACCCTTCATCCCCCGAGGACTGAAACTCCCCCTCCGATGCAGCGATCGACATCTGTTCGTCCGCTGGAGCCCCAAAAGTCACCACTGGTCTCCCGTGGGTGGGTCCAGCGGTTTCTCTCGGAAGCTCAACCGGCTGCGGAGCTGAGGGAATAGGGGCCTGCGGAGGATCACTCGGCAGGTTTGCCCTAAACGTTATCCTCAGATCACCCTGGCCATCCAAAGAAGCAGGTCCACCCGGGTTAAGGGAAGACCTAGTTCGTGGGATGGGTAAGGGGACTCCCCCAGCCCGGAGGTAGGAGAGTCTCGATCTAAGCTCCGCGATAGTCATGTTCCCGCAGTGGGAACATGAACTATCCACAAACGCCGCCTCAGCGTGCTGAGAGCCCAAACACGTGAGACAGCGATTGTGACCGTCAGCAGAAGACAGAGAACGACCGCATCCAGAAACGCACGGGTGGAAAGACATCTTGAAAAAGACGGCACGTCACCCGTGAAACTCTTTTTGTGAGGAAAACGCTCTGTGCCGAAGCACTCAGGGGAACCGCGACAGCGCACAGGATTATAGTGCAGCCCGTGCCTGTACTCAGACAGGAAAACGCCCTACCCAGACCAACTTAGGTTGCTGTGATAACAGCAGTTTTCTCTGTTCACTCAGAGGCAGCTGATGAGTCAGCGCGGTCCCGCTGAAAGGTGCCGTTTCTCCAACACGCGTCCTCCTCTGGTTCTCTCCGGTCCTCGAAAGTCTTGCTTGATAGCAGAAAAAAACTCGTGAGACGAGTGAGTCCTTCATATGCCTGTGTGGCTCCGAAGTGAATGACAGCGTGCATTCGCTCTCGCTTCCTGTTTATACCCGCGGCGCGGGGCGGGGCGCGAGATGCAAATCTCGCACGCCAATTGTCCATTGGCCGGTTCTAGATAGCTCGAAGCTGATAGGGGCTCCCAGAAGTGATCCCAATTCGTCGGTACGTCCGACGTACGTCGAACGTGACCGACTGAATGGGAACCACTGTAGTGAGATGGACTTTGTAACGACGTCTTTAGTACCTTTTATGGGTCTTGAGAGTGTAAAGTGTATTGTGCCAATGGAGGCCTTTCTGAGCCATCGGATTTCAACTAAAATATCTTCATTTGTGTTCCGAAGATGAGCGGAGGTCTAATGGGTGTCGAACGACATGAGGGTAAGTAATTAATGACCGATTTTTCATTTTTGGGTGAACTAACCCTTTAATCTATTGTGAAAATAGATGCAATAGATGCGATTCTCTGAACTGAGTTAGAATATTTTACATTTACATGTGAAAGGGTTAAGTAATCTGAGTTTTCTGAACTTGTTTCTTTTAATTTGGACAAGTAAACAAGTAAAGCATGGTGGTGACATGTAGAGCATGAGCTTATGGTGCCTTCACATTCTATCGGAAATTTCATAATTCCCATTTCAGAAATCGGGATTACGAGATTGTTTCATTCAAGTGCTTTGTTGTCGGAATGAACAGGAATCCTGGAGGACACCAGGTTTATTTTCACCAAGTTCTCGCCTATTTATTTTCGTATTTAAAATCGTATTTAAACCAACTTTATACGTAGTGTCACATGAACTCCATCCATCTTCTTCCGCTTTATCCAGGGCCGGGTCACGGGGGCAGCAGTCTAAGCAGAGATGCCCAGACTTCGCTCTCCCTAGACACTTCCTCTAGCTCTTCCGGGGGGACACAGAGGCATTCCCAGGCCAGCCGGGAGACATAGTCCCTCCAGCGTGTCCTTGGTCTTCCCCGGGGCCTCCTCCCGGTTGGACATGCCCGAAACACCTTCCCGGGAAGGCGTTCAAGAGGCATCTGGAACAGATGCCCGAGCCACCTCAGCTGACCCCTCTTGATGTGGAGGAGCAGCGGCTCTACTCCGAGTTCCTCCAGAGTGACTGAGCTTCTCACCCTATCTCTAAGGGAGTGCCCAGCCACCCTGCGGAGAAAGCTCATTTCGGCCGGCTGTATCCGGGATCTTGTCCTTTTGTCATGACCCAAAGCTCATGACCATAGGTGAGAGTAGGAACGTAGATTGACCGGTAAATCGAGAGCTTCGCCTTACGGCTTAGCTCTTTCTTCACCATGACAGACCGGTACATCGACTGCAATACTGCAGAAGCTGCACCGATCCATCTGTCAATCTCTCGTTCTATCCTCCCCTCACTCGTGAACAAGACCCCAAGATACTTGAACTCCTCAACTTGAGGCAGGAACTCTCCACCAACCTGAAGTGGGCAAACCCCCCTTTTCCGACTGAGAACCATGGCCTCGGATTTGGAGGTGCTGATCCTCATCCCAGCAGCTTCACACTCGGCTGCAAACCGTCCCAGTGCATGCCGAAGGTCCTGGTTAGAAGGGGCCAACACAACAACGTCATCCGCAAAGAGCAGAGATGAAACCGCGTGGTCCCCAAACCTGACACCCTCCGACCCTGGCTGCGCCTAGAAATTCTGTCCATAAAAATTATGAATAGAACCGGCGACAAAGGGCAGCCCTGCCGGAGTCCAACATGCACCGGGAACAAGTCTGACTTACTGCCGGCAATGCGGACCAAACTCCTGCTTCGGTCATACAGGGACCGGACAGCCCTTAGTAAAGGACCCCGGACCCCATACTCCCCAAGCACCCTCCACAGGACGTTGCGAGGGACACAGCCAAATGCCTTCTCCAAATCCACAAAACACATGTGGACTGGTTGGGCAAACGCCCATGAACCCTCCAGCACCCTGTAGAGGGTATAGAGCTGGTCCAGTGTGCCACTGCCCGGACAAAAAACAGACTGTTCCTCCTGAATCCGAGGTTCTACTATCGGCCGTATTCTCCTCTCCAGTACCCTGGCATAGACTTTCCCGGGGAGGCTGAGAAGTGTGATCCCCCTGTAGTTGGAACACACCCTCCGGTCCCCCTTCTTAAAAAGAGGGACCACCACCCCGGTCTGCCATCCCAGAGGCACTGTCCCAACTGCCACGTGATGCTGCAGCGGCGTGTCAGCCAAGACAGCCCCACAACATCCAGAGACTTGATGTACTCAGGGCGGATCTCATCCACCCCCGGTGCCTTGCCACCGAGGAGTTTCTTGATCACCTCAGTGACTTCAGCTTGAGTGATGGACGAGTCCTCCTCTGAGCCCCCAGCCTCTGCTTCCTCAATGTAAGACGTGACGGCGGCATTGAAGAGATCATCTTCCACCGTCCGACGACATCCCCAGTTGAGGTCAACAGCCGCCCATCGCCACTGTAAACAGCGTTGGTAGGGCACTGCTTCCCCCTCCTGAGGCACCGGACGGTTTGCCAGAATCTCTTCGAGGCCAGCCGATAGTCCTTTTCCATGGCCTCACCAAACTCCTCCCAGGCCCGAGTTTTTGCCTCCACAACCACCCGGGCTGCAGTCCGCTTAGCCTGCCGGTACCTGTCAGCTGCCTCAGGAGTCCCACAAGCCAACCAGGCCCGATAGGACTCCTGCTTCAGCTTGACAGCATCCCTTACTTCCGGTGTCCATTGCTGCCTCGACATGCACCGGAGACCTTGCGTCCACAGCTCCGAGTGGCCGCTTTGACAATGGTGGTGGAGAACATGGTCCACTCGGACTCAATATCTCTAGCCTCCCTCGGGATCCGGTCGAAGTTCTGCCGGAGGTAGGATTTGAAGATCTCTCGGACAGGAGACTCGGCCAAACGTTCCCAGCAGACCCTTACAGTATGCTTGGGTCTACTGAGTCTATCCAGCTTCCTCCCCCGCCATCGGATCCAACTCACCCCCAGGTGGTGATCAGTTGACAGCTCCGCCTCTCTCTTCAGCCGAGTGTCCAAGACATATGGCCGCAGGTCAGATGAAACGACCACGAAGTCGATCATTGACCTACGACCTAGGGTGTCCTGGTGCCATGTGCACTGATGGACACTCTTATGCCTGAACATGGTGTTCGTTATGGACAAACCGTAACTAGCACAGAAGTCCAATAACTGAACACCACTCAGGTTCAGATCAGGGGGGGGGCGTTCCTCCCAATCATGCCCCTCCAGGTGTCACTGTCATCTCTAGTCGGAACCTCTCAACCTCACGGACAATCTCCGCAATCTCCGGTTGTCTAGGCCCCCGCCTTCGACTGCTGCCCGATTTTCTTTGCACCGGCCCCTTACAGTCCCTCCTGCGAGTGGTGGGCCCACGGGAAGGTGTCCCCATGTCGCTCCTTTGGGCTGAGCCCGGCCAGACCCCGTGGGGGAAGGCCCGGCCACCATACGCTCGCATACGAGCCCCAACCCCAGGCCTGGCTCCAGGGTGGGGCCCCGGCTGCGCCGTGCCGGGCAACGTAACGGTCCTCGTTTTTTTCTTGTCATCATAAGGGGTTTTTGAACTGCTCTTAGTCTGACCCATCACCTAGGACCTGTTTGCCTTGGGAGACCCTACCAGGGGCATATAGCGCCGGACAACATAGCTCCTAGGGTCATTCGGGTACTCAAACCCCTCCACCACGTTAAGGTGGCAGTTCAAGGAGGAGCCTTGATACCCCAATTCCTGAGCCTTGTCACATGCACTGACAACCATATAAACATTTACACTGCTAACCAGATCCTAAACAGTCTGCTTTCTGCCGATTCTGTAATCTTGGTCAAATGCAGTCTATTTTGTGTTTACAGTGTATAAAACATGCAATATGCTTCAAATGATTACTTATATACACTCACCTAAAGGATTATTAGGAACACCATACTAATACTGTGTTTGACCCCCTTTCGCCTTCAGAACTGCCTTAATTTCTACGTGGCATTGATTCAACAAGGTGCTGAAAGCATTCTTTAGAAATGTTGGCCCATATTGATAGGATAGCATCTTGCAGTTGATGGAGATTTGTGGGATGCACATCCAGGGCACGAAGTTCCCATTTCACTACATCCCAAAGATGCTCTATTGGGTTGAGATCTGGTGACTGTGGGGGCCATTTTACTACAGTGAACTCATTGTCATGTTCAAGAAACCAATTTGAAATGATTCGAGCTTTGTGACATGTTGCATTATCCTGCTGGATGTAGCCATCAGAGGATGGGTACATTGTGGTCATAAAGGGATGGACATGGTCAGAAAGAATGCTCAGGTAGGCCGTGGCATTTAAACGATGCCCAATTGGCACTAAGGGGCCTAAAGTGTGCCAAGAAAACATCCCCCACACCATTACACCACCAACACCAGCCTGCACAGTGGTAACAAGGCATGATGGATCCATGTTCTCATTCTGTTTACGCCAAATTCTGACTCTACCATCTGAATGTCTCAACAGAAATCGAGACTCATCAGACCAGGCAACATTTTTCCAGTCTTCAACTGTCCAATTTTGGTGAGCTTGTGCAAATTGTAGCCTCTTTTTCCTATTTGTAGTGGAGATGAGTGGCACCCGGTGGGGTCTTCTGCTGTTGTAGCCCATCCGCTTCAAGGTTGTGCAAGTTGTGGCTTCACAAATGCTTTGCTGCATACCTCGGTTGTAACGAGTGGTTATTTCTGTCAAAGTTGCTCTTCTATCAGCTTGAATCAGTCGGCCCATTCTCCTCTGACCTCTAGCATTAACAAGGCATTTTCGCCCACAGGACTGGATGTTTTTCCCTTTTCACACCATTCTTTGTAAACCCTAGAAATGGTTGTGCGTGAAAATCCCAGTAACTGAGCAGATTGTGAAATACTCAGACCGGCCCGTCTGGCACCAACAACCATGCCACGCTCAAAATTGCTTAAATCACCTTTCTTTCCCATTCTGATATTCAGTTTGGAGTTCAGGAGATTGTCTTGACCAGGACCACACCCCTAAATGCATTGAAGCAACTGCCATGTGATTGGTTGATTAGATAATTGCATTAATGAGTAATACTACAAGTAAAAAACTTTAAATGTCTGAACATAAAAAAAATGTATGTAACCGATTGCTTAAATTTTTTTGAGTTTTACCAAATTATTTGGGTTTACAGTGCATGATTTTAAATGTTAGTCTATCTGCATGCACATATTGCAGCACTCCAAGCTTTACTTCCCTTTTCACGCATGGATCTGATTAAACACAATAGCAGGCTGAGGTTCAGAACCATCTAATGTTCTCAACAAGGACCATCGTGTCCAGACTGCCAGGAAAGCAGCGTCAGGGAAAGGCTGTGCGCGACAGATTTTTACCCCAAGGGCAGCGTCACTGCCACCCAATTTCAGGCCTGCTGTTTTTCCAAACTAGAATCAAGCCTGCCTGGCTCTGGTTTTTCCTCGCTGTCTGAATCATTTTGGGTTGCTGATGGGGGTTTGGTAATTTTAATACTCGCTGAAATGGAGGGGAGAGAGGAAAACAATGTGGAAAAACCCTCTTTGAGGGATGGCTGTGTGTCAATTTCTTTGGCAAAAGGGCCGACTTGTAGCAAGCCTCTCCGCTCTGCCTCAATGGATAACAACTTAATGGCGCCTCAGCTGCTGAAACACGAGTCTGCCTGACGCTGAAAATCTCACGCTACTTATCTCTGCTTGACATCACTCAACAATGTGGCAGTGTCACACTGACAGTTCGGTTCTGTGGCCATCTGCAGGTTCATACGGCTTCAGACTGGAACAAATCATGGACTCTTTGAGCGATGGGACAGAAAAATCACAAATGAGATCTCTTTAATATCAAGAAAATGTATATTATTTAAAATCTGTATAAAATGTTATATTATTTTTATAAAAAAAAAATAAGAACCTTATTTTTTCAAAACGCTTTTATTAATTTTGACCATCATCGCATAACATTACTAATGCTACATGTCTTGTTTTGCTGCCTGATGCGTCATTATGCATTTTGATCTTTTTTGATAACTGGGTCAAAAAGCAGTTGGTGGTTCAAGTACTTCTGGAATCTCATCTGATGTAACAAAGACAATTGTATTTAAAAGGAAGAGTCCAGTGGACACTAGTAGGAGTGCAAAGGCCCAGATATAATTCAATATAATTAGTTTGGAGTTTGAACTCCTGAAACATCTTGACAAAACAAACTTTCTGGAAGCACCTTTGAACTACCATTGGTCTGTCTTCATGGACATGGAAATCTTCTTTGGTTTATTTTTTTCAGTTCAGTCCATCGTCAGATGAGAGTAAATAATGAACCCGCTGTTATCACAAATGTTATCAAAATAGAAAGAAACAGTTTTTTCATGTTTAATAATGTAAAGCCGCTTTTTTAAAGGGTTAATTCACCCAAAAATGAAAATTCCGTCGTTAATAACTCACCCTCATGTTGTTGCAAACCCGTAAGACCTTCATTCATCTCCGGAACACAAATTCATTTCATTGCAACTTTCAAGGCCCAGAAAGGTAGTAAAGACATCATTAAAATAGTCCATGTGACTACAGTGGTTCAACTTTAAAGGTGCACTGGGTAAATTTTAGCAGCATCTAGTGGTGATGTTGTGAATTGAAACACCCAGCGCTCACCCCTCCCTTTCGAAGCACATATATAAGCTATGGTGGCCGACACAGGACAAAAATGTTGTCATCGGAGAGAGACTAGCGCTCTGTAGAGCAGTTTGTCCATTTAGTACTGTACAGTGCATGATTTTGTGCATACTGTAGAAACATGACGGTGCAAAATGGCGTACATTATGTTATATATGATGTAATATACGTATTATGGATGTTATAATTGCATTTCTGTCTATAGATCCTCATAAATACTACACACTGCACCTTTAATGTTATGAAGCGACTATAATACTTTTTGAGCACAAAAACAAAACAAAAAACAAAAACATTGTTGACCTAGTAAACACAATGCAGCACTTCCGGGTTCTACAGCAGAGTGCCGGCTCACCATTGGCTAGCTCCTGTGTCAGCACCACACACATGTGTCGTGATGCTCATGTTAACAGCATCAGCCAATGGTGAGCCGACATTCTGGCGCAGAACCCCGGAAGCGCTGCACTGTGTTTACCAGAGTGATCAGAGACTGACACAGAAGAGAAGAAATTGTTGAATATCATTATTTTTATTTTACTTTTATAATTATTTTGCAAACAAAAATAATTCTTATTGCTTCATAACATTCAGGTTGAACCACTGGAGTCACATGGACTATTTTAACGATGTCTTTACTACCTTTCTGGGCCTTGAAAGTGGTGATTAAGTTGCAGTCTATGTGGGGTCAGAAAGCTCTCGGATTTCATCAAAAATATCTTCATTTGTGCTCCCGAAGATGAACGAAGGTCTTACGGGTTTAGAACGACATGAGGGTGAGTAATTAATAACAGAAATTTAAACAGAAATTTTTTGGGTGATTTTAACTAATGAGTTACCTAGGTTACAAACTAGGAAATCAAAAGAAGACATGGAGCAAACAGAAAAAGTCGCCATCAGAAACTCATAGCAAAACATGATTGTGACAACTTCACTGGAGTGCAGAATTGAAGAGCTTGTGCAAACATATACCACATCACTATTATCAAATGCTTTCTTAACTGCTGTTTTCTCACACTATTTCTATTTTGTTACTGAAAGGAAAGCACATATTTTATTCATCTAAACACTGCTCTCAAAAGAAATTTGCCATGAGTATATCGAGGCTTACAATCCTCACTTGTAATTTTATAATATTGTTTATTATTTATATTATTTATAGTCTTATTTTAGTACATTTATTGTATACATTAATATCAATGAAATGCACACATCCAGACAAAAGACACTTTCATCTAACTAAATAACTAATTCCCAATCCTGCACCACATGACATCACAGAGATCCTTAATATTTATAACTCAAATGTCATTCAGATACATAATTCCTTTCTAACAGCACTAGACATCACATACTGCCAGGTAATAAAGCTTCAAAAAAGTGTTTTCCCCCCAATCTTTTCAAACTTGACGTAATGCATATTGTTGAGTCAGGAACAATGTGTTAAAACACATTTCAATTGTTAAATAACATTTCAAGGGCCAGATTTACTAACAGCTTGCACCAACGTAAAACCCTCTTTTGCATAAAAAAAGCAAACAAAACTAAAAACTACTGTCAGGATTAAGAGACGCAGAGAAACATTTGTGCTGGACAGGAAATACTCAAGTAGTAATGATTCATCATTGAATGTTATTCAAAAAAAAAAAAAAAATCAGAATCTAATAACTTATGCCTCAGCACTTTTCAAATATTCTGCTTCTTTCAAAAACATGTCTAAATACCAATGCGTTATTTCATTCACTGTTTCTTTTCTTTAAAATGACAGTTCCACAATCTAAGTAAACCAGCACAAGGAACTTAAGAATAATGTTTCTTAAAATATAAAACATATGATCATCCTCAAGGTCACACAACCTACATAAAGTCCAAAGCTTCGCTCTGCATTAATATCAGCATAACCCAGAGCAAGATTCATATGACCCTCAAAATGGAAGTCAGGCAGAGAACTCAACGAGGCAGCAGACTCCAGCTGTTCTATTCTCAGTGGAAATGTGCCCTCTGTGACTACTGCACACTATCATTTACACAGCAAATAACTTTCCAAGGATACTTGGGATATTATTGAGAGATGTATGGCTCTCAAAGAACCTTCAAAACACTTTTCTATATAATAAACCTGACTCTCAATTCTGATTGTATAAGCCACACTCAAAACTGTAGAAAACAGACAAATGCACACCTGTCACTGGACATTCAATGTTATACATATGCATCAATATTTTAAACAGTGAAGAACTATTACTATTGTTGTTTATCATATTGCTGTTGCCACCATTTAAATAAGTGAGTCCATGCATTGCATTGATTTTACTATGGTTAAGGATTTTGGGGATTTTATGTTGATAAATATTGTATCTCTATATTAATAATATAGCATTTTGAAAATTGTTTAATGTACATGATTTATAGGTGTACAAGCGTTTAATAATTTAAACATGTTTAAATATGTTTAAAATGTTTTTGTTCATGTTAAAACCAGACTCAAATGTGACCTGTGCTGGTAAAATGAGTCGCAATAAGCAAATAATAATAAAAAAAAGTTAGTTATTCACATTCTCTATTAAAAAACCTTCAGAATGATGTATGATTTGTTTGTCTGGCTATCACCAGACCAAGCTCAATTTAAGATTGAACATTGGTCTGGGGAGTCTGCTCTGTATTTTCTACTGCACAAGAGGCGTGATCAACGAGCATAAATTAAATGACTCTGTATGCATTTGGACAGTCCTTCAACCAATCAGACCACAAGAGGCGTGATCAACGAGCATAAATTAAATGACTCTGTATGCATTTGGACAGTCCTTCAACCAATCAGACCACAAGAGGCGTGATCAACGGAGATGGGTCTGTCTGCGGTCTGCAAGACAGGGGCGTAACTTGAAGTTGTCCAAATCACACTGAACCACACGAGATGTCAGAAGTCAGAACGAGATTTTGTTGGCAAGATGGCAACTCGTTTAGAGACAACGGTAAGAATATTTTCCAGAGAAAAACTATTTAAATTGAAAAGTATAAGTCATTTTCATACAGTAGTAACACATTTTGGTATTGTTTCTGGAGTTCATAATCTATTAAAACTCAACCGTCCTCGCTTAGCGTTGTTAAGCAATACATTACGTTCTTGCGGGATAATAATGTTGCCTTCTCATGCTCTCAGAATTGTCGTAAATACATAAATAGAGTTTCCTTGGTATAACAATGTACATGAATACCCTCCCATTTCGAAACTTGAATGCTATGAGCTCGTGATCACGATTTCAGAAGTTTTTGTTTTTGTTTTGTCAGAAGTAAATATCACATTTCTGATAGCACGTGAAGGCAGCATAACGTTAACTTGGTGACAAGATGGTGATCCTGCAATTTGTATCCTTGCTCTCACATGCACTCGTTTCTGGAGGATAGTGAGAGAGGAATCCTTTCTGAAGTAAGCACACTTCTGCTGGCTTGACAGTAAGTTTTGTCTCTTCCTTCTGCCCTCCTTCCATATTTTTAGAGGTAAAGCACCTCTGATCTATAGGTGAAAGTAACTCACTCACAAACTCACAGTGCTTGTCAATCTGTGTCCTGCAGATCCCAGCAACACAACACATTAGATGGCCCCTGGAGTGGTCACTTGCCATTATTAAAATGTAAATCCATGTTGTACAGAGATGTTGCCTAATTTATTATCTTCTATAACAGTATATGACTGTTTCCTCTGTGATTTTTGTGCAGTTGTGGTGCTGTCTGACGATTCTACATTTGTCCTTTATCTGTCTATGTGTGGGCCTAAGTTGTGATTCAAGTCAAGGTTCTAGTGCTAAAATTATTTTGATCATCATAATATAGTATTCTCTACGTTATTAACATTACACTATGTTACAATGCTATTTTACAATGCTTTTTGTTTTAGGCAATACGTGTTCTTTTCATTTCTGAATTTTCTTGTAGTGGCACACTACATATTTTTTTTTTTTTTTTTTTTTTTTTAATTTTACACATGAACCTTTCTCTTCTTTTGTCAACAGGTGTAGTAAACTGGAACTCCTTTTCAGAGGAGTATAGAAGGACCTACCGAACTCCCTATCTGATCTCCCGTTGCATTCAATGCGATGATGTGTACAAAGATTGTGAAGGATACTGGGGATGTGGACAAAGAGGAAAACTTCAAGGGTTCTACTCTAAAAATGATTTTGCAGGATACTACAGCATGGACTTTTTTTATGCAGCTGGAGGCACAATCTAATTTTATGTGACAATATTAGTGCCAGAACTTACAGATTGGGTTTGCATAAACCTGCATTGTGTTGCCCTTCATTAAAAGATTTTGTGATGAGTGTGCTTGTAGTTAATTTCTCAAAGTATCATAAGATGTGTTTGACAGCATTGCGTTTAGCTGTTCATTAGTGTTGTCAAAAATTAATTGTGAGCACATCAGGCATACAATATGACATGAAAATATGTTTAAAAATAGTTATATATATATATATATATATATATATATATATATATATATATATATATATATATATATATATATATATATATATATATATATATATATATATATATAAAATGTTTCACGAAGCCCAATTCCAAAAGGATAGCTATATTAGTGCTTGCTCCAAAATAGTTGTGGTGGGACAAATAATGGAAAAAACGATACATTGCAAAATGGTTTCTAGCTATACATTATCAATACCTTGCCACTAATGCAGATTGCAGATTGCTTTACTGTATACAGACAACACAAGCATTTTGAAGATGTCATCTCAGAGGTTTCTGTTCTTGAACAGCTAAGAGTCCGTTTAATTAACTCGAGTATGTTCAGTACTTTTTTTTAGTTTTGTTTTATACAAAATATTCAATCAACTATCACAAACTATGCATCATTTGAAAGCTAAAACACTCAAGATTCATGTTCTGAACTTGTTTTGCAATAAATACAGGAAAGGGTTAAATGAAATGCTAAAGGACCGGCTTTTTATTAAACATTAGCATAATATTAGCGGTACTCATCTTTCATCTCATGTCGTTGAGATCAGATCGAACGAATCCAATAAACACCTGCATACATGTCCGTGTAAGAGTCCA
Organism: Romanogobio albipinnatus; assembly: GCA_023566225.1. Taxonomy (NCBI): domain Eukaryota; kingdom Metazoa; phylum Chordata; class Actinopteri; order Cypriniformes; family Gobionidae; genus Romanogobio; species Romanogobio albipinnatus. The sequence goes on along the minus strand of CM042241.1, from coordinate 59,345,999 downwards.
CTCTTCAAAATGCATCCCACTTTTTAATCCAAAACAACGAAAATATAGGGAAAAAACTAAAAATCCTCCGTTGTTTGCAAGAGAGTTTTGAGTTAGTGTAACAGATTAAAGTCTGAATAGAAGTTAAGGCTATAGGAATGTTGTGTTTATGTGCGTGTAACACATTCTGTCCTTTGGGACTTGCCGCAGGCAAGAGAGAGATGGGCATGCGCATAAGATGATCACATGTAAAATGCCTATTAAAAAGTGTGCACCGTTCATGGAACTTCTGTGTCTCATTTCATTATTTTATTATCTAAAAGTACTTAGGCAAACCCAATATAAAAGCTTGGTTACATTGGTGGCAGCGGTTTTATTTCATTTTTAGGCTGAATTAGTTTGAAAAGTGTATCGGTGGGTGTTAAACCATTTTAGTTATTGTAATTGCTAAAGTTTATAGTTAGGGTAGCACACGCGGTCAACGGATCGTCATTATGTGGTGCAAGGACGAGGAGGACAGTTTTAGTACTATGTCGCGTGACCGTGACAGAGGCCATAGAAGCGTACGAATTGATTTGCCTTCGCCGTTCTCTGGGGAGGAGAGGCAAAGCTTTGTGTGCTGGGCCAGACAGTTTGAAGTGTCGGTCAAAGCTCTCACTGAAGGGAGTGGGGCAGCTTCATACAACTATGAACTGACAAGGATTTTACCTACACGTCTGTGCAACGCCGCCTTTTCTCTATGGGACAGTATCTCTGATACTGTTAAATCGCTTTTGGAAGGAGACAGTTTATGGAGCGATTCAGAGTCAGCCTGTCTGCCCGCCCCCGCGCAGCGCGGGAGAGTTTGGAAGTGTACGCAACTGAAATCAGCAGGCTTGTGGTTGAGGCTTTTCCTGAATACGATGACAGAGCCCAGCAGGAAGAGAAATTTCGCCGTTTCATGGCGGGTCTGGACCCGGTGTTGAGGACGAAATGTTATGAGCAGGGGGCGACGGACATGGAGGAGGCTGTAATAATTGCAGGTCGGTGTGAGAATGCGAGAAACGCGGTTGATATGGGACATGTGTGTGCTAATGTTGGGCATAGTCAGACTGCCGACGGGACTGTGGTTAATGTGAACTCTGTGTCGGACATTAGTGGACGTACAGAGCGATTGATAGATTAAGGTGAGGATAGGTGAGGGGCATGAAAGTATCTCTTAACCGTCTGGAGGATGAAAATCATAGACTGAAAGAGAGAGTGAGCCGTAGCGGCACAGATTGGAGTAGAGCGCGTTCCCCATCACGTGAGTCAAGTCAGTGCTGCTGTCAGGGGCGTGCATGCCGTATGCAGACATATGAGACGCTGAGAGGCCGCTCACCTGAAAGAAAACCATTCATGGAGTTCAATGGTCGTAAGCAATAAAATGCGGCTCGTAGCCCTATGAGACGCACCGCCAGCCCCTCCCCCAACCCCAGTATGCGGAGACGCGGCAGTTATGAAGAGGAAACGAGGAAGCAAGGAGTGCGTTTCATGACCCCTAGCGGTGAGGAGAGGAACTACGAGCCGGGAAACGGGCTGTAGCTGATGTTGCGGCCCAAACACCAGCTGTACTACCCAGGGGCCTTAAGCATGATGACAGTTCCCATGTATTGTTGGATGCGGAGGCGTATAAAATACAAACACTAACAAGGGGCCACTGGTATCATATGTGAAAGGAACTATTGAGGGCATTAAACTTCCTATGTTAATAGACTCTGGTTCTAGTGTATCACTAATGAGCTCTGATTTTCGAATGTCAAGTCCAGCGCTTCACAGTCGGCCTATAAAAAAGGACTACGTTGTGACCTGTGCTGTGAACGGGCAGATGTTAGACATGCTGGGCACGCTTACTGTGACATTACAGCTGGGTACTGAAACATGGCAACACGTTTTTCATGTGGTCAGAGAAGCAACGCAGTTTGTATTGTTGGGATGGGATTTTTTTGTAAAAAATCATGCCCTGCTGGACGTTAGTCATGCTAAACTGCAGTTGTGGGATGTTTCCATTCCGCTTCTTGCCAGCAAAGACTTTGTCCCAGCATGCTGCAATGTGTCTTTGGCCACAAACATGACATTCCCCCCCTCAGTGAATCAATTGTGCCTGTTAAGATTGGTCTGCCTAGCACGGCCCAGGTGTCTAGTGATTTTGTGGGGTATTTGGAACCTAATGTGTCTGATTCAGCCGGCTTGGTTATTGCGCACACACTCACTAACGTGCACGATGGAATAACTAAGGCCAGGATTTTGAATCCTACTGGATAGGACATTTCTATAAGACAAGGGACGCACCTGGGCGAGTTTTATTCTGTAACTGATTCTGATGTTCAGCATATTAAGCAGGACTCAGGTGAAAGGGCCGTTCCTAACCCCCGTATCACAGCTCCTCCCATTTCTTTAAGTGAGTCACCGATTTCAGCACCAGACAAAGAAAAGCTCTCGTCATTGTTGCTGGAGTACAGCGACATTTTCAACTCAGCAGGGCAGAATAGGGGAAAATGCACCTTAGTGCAGCATTATATCAGAACAGGTGATCAGGCCCCTATTAAGCATCGACCATACCGTACATCGCCTGAAAAGCGAGCTGAAATCGAAAGACAGGTGGCGGCCCTGCTAGCTGATGGTATCATCGAGGAAAGTTGTAGCCCCTGGGCGTCGCCAGTCGTGCTTGTGAAAAAGAAATGTGGTGCCTGGCGGTTCTGTGTGGACTACAGACATTTGAACAGTGTCACTATCCAGGACTCTCACCCTCTGCCACGCGTGGATGATACACTGGAAGCTTTAGCGGGCTCCAGATGGTTCAGCACGTTGGATTTTTCGAATGGCTACTGGCAGGTGGAGGTGGCTGAACAAGACAGAGAAAAAACAGCCTTTACCACGGGTCAGGGTCTATATCAGTGGCGCTCCATGCCAATGGGACTTTCCAACTCGCCCGCTACCTTTCAACGGATGATGGAGCTAGTTCTAAGAGGACTCCCATGGCACATTTGCATGGTGTACCTGGACGATATTTTGATTTATAGTGGAACATTTGACGAGCATTTAACACATGTGAGAGAGGTATTTTCTAGAATAAAATCGGCAGGTTTGAAATTGAACCCAGGAAAATGCCACCTGGCCAGGGATCATGTGGTGTTCTTGGGTCATGTCGTTTCAGAGAAAGGTCTTCAGCCTGACCCGTGAAACACAGAGAAAGTGAGAAATTGGCCAGTTCCGCAGTCTCCCTCCGAGGTTAGAGCATTTGTGGGACTGTGTTCATACTATCGACGTTTTGTCAAGGACTTTTCAAAACATGCAGCTCCACTGAACCAGCTGGTTGGCAAAAACGTGCCTTTTGTGTGGAGTACTGATTTGTGACAACTCACTTAACTATTTGAAGGGAGTGCTGTCTTCAGCTCCCATTGTGACAATGCCAGACTTCAAGGTGCCTTTCAAAGTTTATACTGACGCCTCTAAGTGGGCTGTTGGTGCTGTGCTCGCGCAGGAAAAAGAGGGACTCGAGTATGTGGTAGCCTATGCCAGCCGTGCTTTGAATGCCACACAAAGACGCTGGTCCACTTTTGACAGGGAGTTATGGGCTATCGTGTGGGCAGTGAGGGAATTTAGGCACTATCTTGGACTCTCCTCATTCACCATCATTACGGATCATCGGCCACTCCTAGCCCTATGGTGCATGTCCATCGAGAATGACCCAACGGGCAGAAGGGCTAGATGGCTCTTGGAATTGGACCTGTTGGACTGGGTCATTGAGCACAAAAAGGGCAATCAGCATAAAAACGCTAATGCACTGTCCCGCCGTCCGGTGACACTAGACCTGAAGAACATTGAAACAGTGGTCGAAGTAGTGCGGGACGTGAATGTGATGAGTGCTGAACAATCAAATAATGACATTTCTTGTTCCGTTGAGACAGCTGAGGTGGCTGAGGAAGGGCGTGTGACTAACTCATCCTTTAGTGCGGACAACATAATGAGCCTGTCTGAATTATCGTGTGATGCAGCAGACATTGTTGCTATGCAACAGAATGATCCAGATATTGAAAAAAGTACGGCACTGGGTGGAACGATTACAAAGGCCTCCTAGGAGACATCTGGCGGGTACATCGCCGAATGTAAGAAAATTTTGGACTGTGTTTAACCATCTCTCTATTATAAATGGACTGTTGTGTCGATCTGTTTCCTGTCCTCTAACAGGTGACCCCATTGCATCAAGTCATGGTTCCTCCTGCTCTTAAAAATGACATTCTTATGCAGCTTCACGGGGCCCCAACCGGTGCTCATTTTTCTCCTTAGCGAGTGTGGGAACGGGCTAGGCGTTTTTGCTACTGGCCGTCTATGTTTAAGGACATCAAAACATGGTGCGAGCAGTGCACAGCGTGCCAGACTCGTCGTAAGCCTGTCCCTGTTCATCAAGCACCCATGGGTGGGTCCCCCACAATGCGGCCCTTTGAGAGTGTTGCTATGGACATTTTGGAACTGCCAATAACAACCAAAGGTAATCGGTATGTACTGGTAGTTGAGGGTTATTTCACAAAGTTTGTTAATCTATATGCTTTGACTAATCAATCTGCACAAACTGTCGCACATTGCCTGTTTGAGGACTACATTTTAATACATGACATTCCCGAAACTTTACATTCTGATCAGGGCCGACAGTTCGAATCAGAGGTGGTCCTGACCCTATGTAAATTGCTCTACACAAAAAAAAAAACACGTTCAACTCCCTATCACCCGGCCTCGGAACGGCATGGTGGAGCGTTTTAACAGGACATTAATTTATCAAATTGCTAAGATACTCTTGTCATGTGGGGGCGAATGGGACGATTATCTCAAGCATGTAGCATTTGCGTACAACTCCTCAAGTCATTCTAGTACCAAGGTCTCACCATACTTCCTGGTCCATGGACGGGAACCAAGAATGCCCACTGACTGCTTACTAGCGACCCGTACATTTGACTGTGATGTTGCAAAGTCTCATGATGACTTCGTATCCACCTTACTGACAAAGCTAAAAGACGCTTTCAGGAGTGCTAGAATGTACAGTGAAGTGGCACGTGATCGACAGAAACTGTACCATGATTCAGACCTTAGACACCAGCCCTATACAGTCGGCGCCATGGTGTGGCTCAATAACCCTGTGGAGAGCCGCATGAAGCTGGCACCCCACTGGAAAGGACCTTTTCAGATTGTGCAGGTCTTGGAGTCTGGTGGAGAGCCTGGACTGACGTACCGGATCGTTAGCCCTATAGATGAACAAGGACAGGTTGTGCACTACAATAGGTTGAAACCTTATACATTGCCTGTTCCCACACTATCTTCTACTGAGAGACTGTCGGTAGTTTCTGATTCTTTGCCTGATTCCCCTTCTAAGGAGTTTGAGATATTGGGGGGAGTGAAGTGCAGTTCACCTCAAAAGGATTTAGGAGAGGTACTTGAGGGGCCTGATAAGCTCATTCCTGTTATGAGTAGGGCTGGGAGAAGGCTGAAACCTCCTGGGTTCTTGAAAGATTTTGTGCTGTACTGAGGTTCATTGTTGTAAAAAAACAAAACAAAACACAAAATATTGTTGCAACAGTCGAAAACTGTAAAAGTAATAATTATTTCATATTGTCCAAACTTGTTTCATGGTTGGACATGGGTTTGAGTATGTTACTTTTTTGATGTGCATTATTCCTGTTTTGTTTTCTGTTCTATCCCTTGTTGTTTGGTAGATAAACAGGGACGTTTATGTTAAGGGGATGGGACGTATGTAACAGATTAAAGTCTGAATAGAAGTTAAGGCTATAGGAATGTTGCGTTTATGTGCGTGTAACACATTCTGTCCTTTGGGACTTGCCGTAGGCAAGAGAGAGATGGGCATACGCATAAGATGACCACATGTAAAATGCCGATTAAAAATTTAAAAGTGTGCAATTCCGTTCCCGTTCCATTTCCCATTCAGTTTAATTTAGAGCGGAGCTGGTGGCGTTTGTCATTGCAGCAGGTTGTGGTGGAGTTCACTTGCAGTAACAGCAGCGAGGGCAGGTGTGTGTGTATGAATGCTGGTCGCTAGATCGAGCTGCGGCACCGGTAGTGAGTAACCATACAGCCGTGCGTTAAGTGTTTGACATCAACCGGAAAGGGGAACATTTAAAGTCCGGTTCCTAACTAGTGATCTCAGGTGACGCAGCTGCTGTTTTGCTTACAGGACTATTCTGATTTGGATCGTGTCATCGACGGTCAGTTGGACTGTGTACTGCTCTGCTGCTTGCGAGTCATCGGGGCTGTTAAAGTGGGCTTCGGATGGGTGTCTGCAAGGCTGCTTATCAGTTAAGCTTTTGGATATAATTTGTTTCTTTGTTATTAAATCTTTGTTTTGATTATTATTTTCTTATACTATTATTGTACTTGTGTTTGGTTTTGTTTATATGTTTCTTTTTTTATATGTATTCATTGTAAAAGTTTGTTTGTTTGTTTATTATTCCTTGATTTAATGCTTTAGCACCATCCAGGTGCTGGTTATTTGTTTGTTTTGTAGGCCTATGTGGTGTCCTCTGGAGGCCTGAGTGTCAGAGCTGTGACAGCAACCGTATTTATTTTGGTGTTTGGCTTATTTTTTATTAATTGTTATTTTCTTTAATGTTTTTCTCTTTTTTTCCCAGGGCCAGTGAGGGCGTGTGTGGAACTGGGGGGCTAGCTGCTTCATTCTGCGGTGTTTCACAGTGTGCTGTGGGCTGATACAACTTCCCTTTGGTGGGTGTGCATGGTGTTTGCGGTTGTGTGACTTGAGGTGGGTTTTGGATGACCTCCGAGATGCAGCTGGCCTGCCTGGTTCCCACTAATCCTGGCCCTGGGTATTATAATTTTGCCATTGTGGGAGTTTTTAAATCAGTGCTTGTGATTTTGTTTTATTATAATAAAGTCTAATTTTTGTATTTGCTACTCACGTCTCTTTCTTAATTCCTTGCCTTCAGTTGGTGAAAATGATCTGTGTGTCTTTTATTGGGAGTTATTTTCCCTGGCCTCACACCAGGGTGGCGTAGTCGGATACCATTTAAATGGTGATTAACATCCCTCTCCATTATATATACATATATATGCCACATTTGGCGTAGAGTCGGCAGGGTTTACCTGGTAAGGCAAGGATTTTTTTGAGACGTGGGTAAAATTGTGTTTGGATATTGGTTGTGACTTTGTTGTTGTTTTTTTCCCCTTTTTTCATTTTCTCCTCTAGAGCAAAACAGCAGCGTGCGTTTTCGATCCTTTGGGCAAGTGGTGTTTCTCCATCAGTAGCCCTTTTCTATTTCTGGGGTGAGTGTAGTTCTGATAAGTATGGAGGAAGAGATGCAGGAGTTGCGAAAATTAGTGGCACAGTTGCGAGCCGATAATGACCAGTTGCGACGTGAGCAGGTGCCAGGTGAGCTACCTGGTCCTAGTATTTCTCCTGCTGTTGCCTCTGCAGCAGTGCCTAACCCTCCCCAGCCAGCTGAGATTGATACTGTTGTGCCAGACCGGTTTGTTTTTGTGCCCAGGGACAGACGGTGTCCAAAATTTAGTGGCAAGTCTGGCATCGGTATTGATGAGTGGGTGGAGGAGGCTGAGGCATGTATGCGGGCTCGTTATTTGTCCAAAGCTGACAAAGCATTTTTTCTTTTCGACCATATGGAAGGTGAAGCGCGGGAAGAAATTAGGTACCGTCTTAGTGGAGAACGGGGTGATCCGGATAAAATTATTGTGATTTTACATGAGTTGTATGGTTGCTCTCAATCGTATGTAGCACTCCAAGAAGCCTTTTTCTCCAGGAGGCAGCAAGATGGGGAATCTCTGTTAGAGTTTTCCCTGGCCTTGATGACTCTCCTGGAGAGGGTTAAACAGCAATCGCCCAATGCTATTCCTAATGCTGAAGTTGTATTACGCGATCAGTTTGTTGAGTACGTTGCTGATAGTGCCCTCCGCCGGGAGCTGAAGCAATTGGTTCGCCGCCAGCCCGTCTCTACCCTTTTAGAAGTACGTGGGGAAGCAATTAGGTGGGAACGGGAGGGAATGCCGGGTGGCGTGAGGGGGAGGAGTCAGTCAGTTCCAATGGCTTATGGCATCCAGTACGGAGTGCAAGGGCATTCTCAGTCGGAGTTGAAGGAGTTGCGTGAGATGTTAAAATTACAGCAGCAACAATTGGATCAACTCACTCAGAGTGTTGCCGGCATGCGGTTTCCTCGGAGTGGTCGTCGGCCCTCCCGTACTGAGGTTTTAATCTGCCGTCGGTGTCAAAAACCGGGCCATTTTGCCCGTGAATGCAATGGAGAACGTGTTATTCCTCCTTCCTCCCACGCTCGGCGTGAGTCACCTTCTACAATGAGGGCTCAACAGCCCTTTTCTCAGCCGACAGAAAACTAGGTCCCGCCAAACTGCAGAGTCACAGTTTGGTAGGGAAAGACCATGACTCGATGGTAGGTCCCTTGTCGCACTTAATGGCATCCTGTCCTCACCTCATGGTTGGGAGGGGTACAGGTGCCCTGTTTGATCGATACTGGCTCCATGGTGTCTACTATTACAGGAAGTTGTTTTTTGGAGTGGTTTGCTCCATGGGGCCAGGATCTTCAGGCATGTCAGTGGTTGCAGCTTCGTGCGGCCAACGGGTCATTGATACCATATGTGGGATATATTGAGTTGGACGGGAAACTGTACTGGGGAAACTGTACTTTTTGAACCACCAGAAACTGGGTTGCCTGCAGGTCTTTTAGCATCATCTGCACTAACGCGAGTGACCCGAGGCACTGTCTACGTACTTGTTATTAATGTAGGTAAGACTGACGTAATGCTTTTTCGGCACGCTGTTTTGGGCACTTTGAATAGTGTATTTGTCGTGAGTTTGCCCCGTGGTGTCTCAGAGTTCAAATCTGTTTCTGCGTCAATAAATCTCCAGATTCCAACCGTTCTTCCTCCGGTGCAGGAACAAATCAAGAGTCTTGATTTGTCTATGTTGACAGAGACTGAGCAGGAGCAGGTAAGGTTTCTGTTGTTAAAGTTTCAGACGGTGTTTTCGGCACATGAAGGTGATTTGGGTTGTACTCAACTCCTTTCTCACGACATCCCTTTGACAGATGCTGTCCCAGTGCGACAACGGTATCGACGGATACCTCCGTCTGAGTACGATGTGGTAAAAATGCACATAAATCAGTTGTTGACTTCAGACTTCCCCTCTGGCTCTCAGCGAAGGCGGTCGCATTCTCTCCTCTCTCCCTCTCGTCTCCCTCCTCCCCTGCTTGCTTCTCTTGTCTCGTCTAGTCTACTGTCTTAAACTTCAGAGATTCTCCATGCACTGCTCGCGAACTAAAAAATTATGGATTTGATCAACTGGTCTCTGAACGCAATTAACACCATCTTCTCGATGAGAAGCTTTGGTTCGGGGGAACCTGACTGCCCTGCCGGAACGTTTGCTGCTGGCTACACGATGGACGCGTGGGAGAGGTGGCATGTTGTGTGTCTGGCGGCTCTTTCTGTAGAGGACATTGAAGACATCTACCTATTCGGAATCATGGTAACAGGGTTTCTGCTGATTGGATCAGGCATTGCCCTGGTATATCGAGGAATTCAGGAAGCGGTGACAGCTGTTCAAAGCTCCACAAGGCTGCCCGTCATGATTGATGCAGTGGGCAGTGCGGTCATCTCTCAAACTGGGACTATTAACCGCAATATGGATAACATCATGAAGATGCAACGCAATATGGATATCATCATGGAAAAGCTCACGGCTTTGCAAAAGGATCGTTTCAGAGACCAGAACGAACTAAGAGAGCAGTCATAAATTGTGGCTACTCGCTCCAAGACCAAACAATTCCAATCTTATCTGCTTTCGGCTCCCTCTACCAGCACTGGCCTTGGACAAGGCCGCTGTTGGGACAACAACTCCCCCTGAGAGCACTGCAGGAAGACACTCTTGCATTCATCCCCCAATCACCTGCTGACTCGGACTGGGATCTGATCAAGGCTGTCTCCATAGCAACTTGCGGACTGGAGCACCGAGATTATGGTGCCAGGCGTGACTCTCCAGGCCTACACAAACATGCACATGAATTCTACAGACACACACACACATTTATGCACACACCCATCTCTCACCTTCGCCGCTTTGTACCCCCAGTCTGACAAGCGGGACTGTGACCAGCGCCTGAAAAGGCTGCAGGACGGGCCGCCTGGCTGTGCTGGGAACCTCAACCCCCCATTCCTCTCCCCTGTTGCAAGTCGTGTTTCATGTTGTCGTGTTTCATGTTGTAATGTGTATGAGCTCATGTTGCTGAGATGTTTTTTTACTGTTCCCAAACTGTGCTCCCGAAAGGAGCATAGTCTGGGGGTTGTTTTTTTTTTCATCTCCTCACTCCTCCTTACCTCTCCTCATGTTATGCTGTATTTTTCTGTCCAACTAAAAGAGGCGCCGCAGAATGGCGACTCGGTGTGACTCGCACAACACCAAAACTAATTCCGTGTATGTGTAAAAATGTACTTGGCAATAAAGCTCCTTGAATCCTTGAATCTTGGAGGCAGATATTGTCAGAGAGAGCTGTAGTCCTTACGCCTCCCCCATCGTGTTGGTTAAAAAGAAAGATGGTACGTTGCGTATGTGTGTAGATTACCGCTAGCTGAATGCAAAAACTCGAAAATACGCTTTCCCTCTGCCACATATAGAGGAAACCTTGGACTCACTGACGGGGGCCCAGTGGTTTTCCACTATGGTCCTTGCCAGTGGGTACAACCAGGTTCCTGTCACAGAAGGGGATAAGCACAAGACTGCCTTTTGTACACCTTTTGGCCTTTTTGAGTGGAATCGAATACCCTTTGGGCTCTGCAATGCCCCAAGCACCTTCCAGAGGTTGATGGAGAGGTTGTTTGGGGATCAGCAGTGTCAGTCCCTCCTCTTGTATTTGGACAACATAGTAGTGTTTTCCTCCTCTGTGACCCAACACTAGAGCGGTTAGAAGTGGTTTTGAGTCGGCTGGAGCGAGAGGGGTTGAAGGCCAAATTAACTAAATGTACGTTTTTCCAACAAGAGGTAAGTTATCTGGGACATGTAATTTCGGCCAAAGGGGTGTTGACAGATCCCAGCAAGGTAGAGGCAGTGAGGCAGTGGCAGCGCCCAATGGGAGTGGCAGAGCTCCGTTCATTCCTGGGGTTTGCCAGTTGCTACAGGAGGTTTGTAGAGGGGTTCGCCAAGTTGGCGGCCCCTCTGCACCGGCTGGTAGCTGAGTTTGCGGGTCATAAGCCTAGGGTTCGAGCAGAGTCTAGTTTTGGGTCAGCATGGACAGAGCAGTGTCAAGGGAGTTTTGAGGAGTTGAAGAGTAGGCTCACCTCTGCCCCTATATTGGCTTATGCAGACTTCTCGCTTCCCTTTATCCTGGAGGTAGATGCTAGCCATGGTGGATTGGGAGCAGTTATGTCCCAGGAACAGTGAGGGAAGGTGCGGCCCATAGCTTATGCTAGCCGCAGTCTTAGGCCCACTGAGCGCAATATGTCAAACTACAGCTCTATGAAGTTGGAATTTCTTGCGCTCAGTGGGCCATGACTGAGAAGTTTAGAGAATATCTGTTGGGGCAGAGGTGTGTCGTCTTCACTGATAACAACCCCCTCAGCCACCTGAATACTGCTAAACTTGGGGCCACGGAACAGCGGTGGGTTGCGCAATTGGCTGCTTTTGACTTTGAGTTGAGGTATCGCTCTGGAAGTAGCAACCGGAATGCGGATGCCCTCTCCCGGCAGGGTCCCTCTAGTCAGGGTGAGTTGGAGCAATTACTGCCCGGTACAGCTCTCCCAGCCATGGTAAAGCAGGCTGGTGTAAAAACAGGGGTGGGTTCTCAAGCATCAGTCATGGTGTTTCCAAACTTGGTTGTGGACATGCAGTCCCTACAGAGGGAGGACCCTGTTATAGGTGAGGCATTACAATTTTGGTGGCGTGGGGCATCTCCTAGTACAGAGGAACGTCGGCAGTTGCCCAGAGCTGTGGTACAGCTGTGCTACGGCAATGGAGCCGTTTGTGTGAGCAGGATGGGGTGTTACTTCACTGTGTATTCCGCTCTGACGGGGGAAAAGAGGTACTTCAGGTGGTCCTTCCATCAGTATTGCATCACGAAGTACTGACACTGCTACAGCAGGAACATGGGCACCAAGGGGTGGAACGTACCACAGAGTTAGTACAGCAGCGCTGCTACTGGCCGGGCCTGACGGCGGATGTGGCGCAGTGGTGTAGAGAGTGTGAGCGGTGTCAGGCCGCCAAAGATACCCAACTCCATCCTACCAGTTTCATGGGCCATCTTTTAGCCTCTAGGCCAAATTAAATATTGGCCATAGACTTTACTGTTTTGGAGCCAACTCGTTCGGGACTGGAGAACGTGTTGGTTATGACGGATGTCTTTACCAAGTACACCATGGCTGTGCCTACACGAGATCAACGGGCAGAAACTGTGGCCCAAGTTCTGGTGGTAGAATGGTTTTACAAGTTCGGTGTCCCCAGTCGGATCCATTCTGACCAGGGCCGTAATTTCGAGTCCTCCCTAGTACAGCAACTTTGTGTACTGTATAAGGTGGAAAAATCTCGCACTACCCCTTATCACCCGGCGGGGAATGGGCAGTGCGAGCGCTTTAATAGGACATTGCACAACCTCTTGCGTGCCTTACCGGTGTCCAGAAAAATGGACTGGGCCTCATGTCTCCCACAAATGCTGTTCTGCTACAATACCACCCCTCATCAGACAACTGGTGAATCCCCATATTTTCTAATGTTTGGGCAGGAGCCAAGACTCCCGGTAGATTTTCTTTTGGGTAGAGTCCAGGATGTTGGGATTGGTAGTGTGCATGAGTGGGTGAGGGAACATCAGGCTAGGCTTCAGGTGGCTTTCGAAGGGGCACGGAAGCTGGAAGCTGCTGCTGGTCGGCGCAAGGTAAATCATGATGCTAGCGTCTGTGATGCACCACTGGGGGAGGGCCAACTAGTTTATTTACGTGAATATGGCATGAGAGGCCGCCATAAAATTCAGGACCTGTGGAGCCCGGTGGTGTATCAGGTCGTAAAGGCACCTAAGGAGGGTGGGGCAGTATACACCATTGCACCAGTGGATGATTTGGGAAGGACTAGAGTTGTTCATCGCTCTGCTTTGAAGGCCCAGATCCAGAAGGATGGTCTGGGTCCAGCCTTGATACCTCCCCCTGTTGTGGAGAATGATGCGCCTTCGGCAGAATGCTCATCAGAAGATGTTGACTTGCTTATGTTGGTGCCAGCAACCTCTCGGTTAAGTCAGGGACCAGTTCCTCAGGGGCTGGTTTCTCTGGACGCTCCTATCCCTCAGAGTAGCCCAGTGGGGTTTGATGGGGAGACTCCAGTTGGTAGGGGCCATGAGGTACCTGATTTTGTATATGGTGTAGCACCAGGACCTATTATTGGGCCGGAAGATCAGTCGGGTAGGGCTTGTGTCCCTTTGAGGAGAACTGGGCGGACCACAGCGGGCCATCACTCGAATTTGCACCGTCTACCACGGGCTGTTGAAGGAGGCATGAGAGCTGCCCCCGTACAAGACCCTATATCTAATGGGATCTCAATTTGGTTTAGGCCATGGGACGTAGGACAGAATTAGTTTATGGGTATGTGTTGTTGGGTCATCGTCGGGACGTCGATTAAAAATGGGGCAGGATGTGGCAGGATAAGTCACGTCATCTTATTGGTTGGTTGGAGTGTAGTTGGTGGACCAATTGGGTTGGTGGACCAATTGGGTGACAGTAACTGCACTATTTAGGGACCCTTATTTTGACGGGTATGTGTGTGACGTGGGGGTGCTTTTCTCTCTCTCTCCCCTTGGCATTTCCGTTCCCGTTTTCCGTTTGTCATTGCGGCAGGTTGTGGTGGAGTTCACTTGCAGTAACAGCAGCGAGGGCAGGTGTGTGTGTATGATTGCTGGTCGCTAGATCGAGCTGCGGCACCGGTAGTGAGTAACCATACAGCCGTGCGTTAAGTGTTTGACATCAACCGGAAAGGGGAACATTTAAAGTCCGGTTCCTAACTAGTTCTGCCAGAAAGACTCGGGAGATTAAATACTGTGACAATAATCCATTTATTAACAACTAAGCAAGCGATAAAGTATATTGGCATAGGCACCGTCCGTAGCTAGCAATCTGAGGGTCCGGACTCTGCATATCCTGCCTGAAGACGAAGGCAGAGGCGCAGCCGACCCCCGTGAGGTATGGAAGGGACCATCCTGGTGGTGGTGGGGTGGATGTAGGGAAGGATTTAACTTGGAGGTGGTGGGGAGGATGGCGGTGAATTGGAGCGTCAGCATCTGCAAACTCAGACATGCGTAAGTACCGATCTTTTATACCCAGGTATTTAGCATGTGATTGGATAGATAAAATTAAAGTGACATGACAATTAAGTCTTCCCGGCAGAACTTATGCTAAAGCTTCCATTTCTGCCAGAAAGACTAGGGAGATTAAATACTGTGACAATAATCCATTTATTAACAACCCAGCAAGCGATTAAAGTATATTGGCATAGGCCCCGTCCGTAGCTAGCAATCTGAGGGTCCGGACTCTGCATATCCTGCCTGAAGACGAAGGCAGAGGCGCAGCCGACCCCCAAAAATAAGTGGAAGAATGCTTCCACCTGGACGGAGCCTATCCTATCCCCCAAAAATGGTAAATAAAATAGACCCACCGGTCTATCCTGGAGTTCCTACAAAGAAGAAAAACAAGAGTTAACATGTTAAGCGTGAACATGGAACACCGCCTGCTGATGGCTTTTTTTTTTTATGAAACACGTATAAACCACAGAGACAAGGCCGCAGGGCCACAAAGACAAGGCCGCAGGGCCGCACGGTCTGATAGACCACAGAGACAAGGCCGCAGGGCCGCACAGTCTGCTAGACCACGGAAACAAGGCCTCAGGGCCGCGGGGTCTGTTAGACCACAGAGACAAGGCCGCAGGGCCACAAAGACAAGGCCGCAGGGCCACAAAGACAAGGCCGTCGGGCCACACGGTCTGTTAGACCACAGAGACAAGGCCGCCGGGCCACACGGTCTGGTAGACCACAGAGACAAGGCCGCAGGGCCACAAAGACAAGGCCGCAGGGCCACAGAGATAAGGCCGCCGGGCCACAAGGCCTGATAGACCACAGAGACAAGGCCGCCGGGCCACAGAGACAAGGCCGCCGGGCCACACGGCCTGATAGACCACAGAGACAAGGCCGCCGGGCCACACGGTCTGTTAGACCACAGTGACAAGGCCGCAGGGCCACATACAATTTTTTTTTTTACATTTTTTTTATATATTAATAAACCACCACCAGTAGTTGCATAGGAATTTACCTGAACCATTACTGGAGAGCTTGCTGAGCTTCAAGGATGATTTTAGAATTGGTCTTATATAAGACTCGAATGCAGAAGAACACGGTCTCCCCCTTAGCTTGAATGCTGGCCTAGAAGTTCCACGGTCGTAGCTGTAGGAAAGTCCATTACGAAGAGAAGGAGGTAAACTGCAGCTTTTAAGGTCAGTATAAAAGTGGGTCTGAAACCAGTCCTTAGAGAGAGGTGCTCCAATAGATAAAATAAATAGGGGGGAGTGGTCGGAAGTCTTAGGACGAACGTGAAGATATTTAACCGTGGAAGTGAAGGGACAGAGATTATTCTTCATCTTAGAAATTGTTAATGTGATACCAGAACCTTTAGAGTCATTCTAGAATGCTTAAGTAAAAGAGTAAAGAAATTGAGTGAGAAGTGAAGATCAGAATAGGAAAGACAGTAAATCAAACTGATCAGTTTCTAAAGTGAATTTCCCTGGACACATGAAGCCGAAAGGCTGATAAACATGGCTTCTAGCAGAATATCGGTGGAAGTGGAAGATCAACCTTAAAAGCTTTGAATTTACCTGATGTTTGTTAAGACAAGTAGGTAATCTTAGTTTTACCTTTGGAATTATGGGAGAGTTTACTGAACATGCCTGATGGCTTGAACATTGCTGAAGAAAACCATATTGACCATCATGGAATCCCACATTCATGGATGCCAACTCCGCGCGTTGAGCTATGTTCGTAGCAACACCAATCTGAAAGAATGGCCCATGCACAGGTGAGTTGGAAATCACATTTATTTCCATCTGCAGTTAGGAGGATTCTAAACCCCTGGCGTAGCTCCCGCTCACATCTTGATAGAACACCATCTAACCGTCAACCTGCTGAGAGAACCCCCAAAAGAAATACAGTATGACGAATACATAACATGTGCATGTGATTGAGAACACCGGACGACCGGACGATGCCCTTGCAAAAGAAAAATAATGTTTTATAAGGTTAAGCTTTACTAGCTAATAAAACCATAACTAGCTATATAGGACCCGACACAGCTACCGAACCTGTGAAAGAGATAAAAACGAGATTCATCATTTGATAACCTAAGCCAGGATAATACTGTGTGAATTTTTTTTTTTTTGATACGTTTGGCAATATGAGAACAATATCGCAATCCTAAAAAATTCCTTAGTTAGTTTGACATGTTCCCCAACACCATGACAAAATTTTGGCCTGAATGATTTCGCTAAGTGAATGGATTGATGTAAAACTCCGGACAAGTCCTTGTGCGTCTGATTAACATACAGCCTGCTGTAATGCACTGAGATCCCACAGGTTAACATCAGGATCGCAGTCTGAAAAGCAACAAAATCACAATGACTATAAGTGCACCGTGTGCCAGCTTTAGTGAAGAGAAAAAGCTTACTGCGAGAGACCTTGCCGTTTGCGGTGCAGCCAGGAATCAATACACATGTGCAGACTGTGTCAACAGTCAACACTATTTACTCCCTTGTATATTTTGTTAGTCACAATAGGATTCGATGCAAGTGTAGCTGATCACAGACATGTCTTTTCAGTAGCTCAAACAGCAG
This sequence comes from Romanogobio albipinnatus, assembly GCA_023566225.1. Taxonomy (NCBI): domain Eukaryota; kingdom Metazoa; phylum Chordata; class Actinopteri; order Cypriniformes; family Gobionidae; genus Romanogobio; species Romanogobio albipinnatus. The sequence continues at coordinate 59,329,114 of CM042241.1, read as the reverse complement.
AGCGCGGCACCAGCAACGCCGAGCCACAGGCTCGACTCCCAAGAAAAGCAAGACCCGGAAAACGCCAAATGTGCACCCCGAATGCAACCCAAGGTGCCCCGGACAAAAGCGTCCGCCAAATGCACAAATGTAATGTAAAGTCTGTTGAGCACTCAAATGCAATCCCCAATTGGAGCGCCACACAACACAGAAACACTCAATCAGGATTGAATGGCCCAGAGCTTATCACTGCCAACTCTGCCTTCCAGCGCATACGCTTTACCAACGAATAGTAGAACATGCAATAGATTCATGATTCGGTGTAGTCAGATTGACCACAGCAGTTTCCACTGGAGTTTATCTGAACTGAAGCATTTGACAGTTTCATGCGTTTATAAAGGGAGTGCACTCTGCTCACTGTATTCATAAAAGATTTGAATAATTGTTTTAAAATCAATAATTGTGATTTAGATGCTGTACGATGCAATCTTTATGTAAACGGGTCAGATTGAGTACGGAATCAATTTAGTGCTGCTATCGAATGTAAAGTCAAACCTTGTTTTGTATGCAAACCTTACCCGACAAATGGTGCTGAGAGTACAAGCAAGATACACATTTGTTTTATCATAATGTAGCCATGAAGGATCAAGTAAGACGTAACGCTACAATCTAAGTTTCTCGAAATATAAGAGGTATCCAGATATCAGTAGCTGAATAAAAAACTAATAGAGTCAAATTAACTGGAGTAAAGCGAAGACAAATGCACACAATTACTAATATATATGACGTGTTTGTTTTGATTAACCAATTTAATAATATGTTGCACATTTTTATAATACAATAAGCAAAGCACCTTAATGTGAGCACAGAACGCTACAGTTCTTCCTCATAGGGACGGAAGCCATATCGAATCACGAAAGGAAGCCATTCCAACACTTGGCGCCCCATATGTTTGAGCAAATATGTACTCTGCTGGATGCAGGCCAAACACTTCTAAGCTTGAAACTGTTATGTCAGTTAAATTGCATATGTGACGAACTCACAGCGCTTGGAAGATGAATCTAACGCCATTGAATAAGAACAGAAAGCACTGATGTCGGTCCTGTATCTAAATATGCTAATTTGCTCAGCATAGTTTTTTAAATTGAATTTCAGCGATCTGATAACACTGAACCAATCGCGATTTCAGCTTAACTTCAGTTCAACATGAAGCCCCGATTAAATAGGTGCATGTTGCTTTAAAACCCGTGTTGTTTTCCTTGCATTTGTAGGGAGAATGATAGAGTCTAAATATGCTGTGCATATCTGTTCTGTTTCAGTTTTTCTAACAATCTATGTTAATCTATAACGGTAACCGGTGTCATGCGAATCATTTACGAGCACTATGGACACAAGCGAGTCACAACGAGCTATCACGTTGCACAAGCAGACCGGCAAACACCTGTGCGCGTCTCACACTTGCATGTGTGTGCTCTATACAGACATGCTTGCGACAAAGTTGAAAAAGAGTAAGATACTACACCCAATCGGCATCGGAATGCATAACCATATGCATATCACTGTGATAAATGCTGATGTAGTGATGTCGCCGGAATGGTGATGAAAACCACAGCCGTGTCTTTGATAACATGCCCAGATAGTCCTCCATGAAAGCGATTGATCTGAGTCTGACGTGAGACTTGCTTTTGTTAGTGAAGCACTCGCGTCTGTTACTGCGGTAATCCATTGAACAGAATGATAGGCTGACGTGGACTTAGAACGCTACTGTATGCACATTATTAGTTATCATAGGAACAACGATTGACCGCTACGGAACGCCCGGATCGTCAACTGAATTGGAGCGTCAGCATCTGCGAACTCAGACATGCGTAAGTACCGATCTTTTATACCCAGGTATTTAGCATGTGATTGGATAGATCAAATTAAAGTGACATGACAATTAAGTCTTCCCGGCAGAACTTATGCTAAAGCTTCCATTGATCTCAGGTGACGCAGCTGCTGTTTTGCTTACGGAACTATTCTGATTTGGATCGTGTCATCGACAGTCAGTTGGACTGTGTACTGCTCTGCTGCTTGCGAGTCATCGGGGCTGTTAAAGTGGGCTTCGGCTGGGTGTCTGCAAGGCTGCTTATCAGTTAAGCTTTTGGATATAATTTGTTTCTTTGTTGTTAAATCTTTGTTTTGATTATTATTTTCTTATACTATTATTGTACTTGTGTTTGGACTTGTTTATATTTTTCTTTTTTTTTATATGTATTCGTTGTAAAAGTTTGTTTGTTAGTTTATTATTCCTTGATTTAATGCTTTAGCACCATCCAGGTGCTGGTTATTTGTTTGTTGTGTAGGTCTATGTGGTGTCCTCTGGAGGCATGAGTGTCAGAGCTGTGACAGCAACCGTATTTATTTTGGTGTTTGGCTTATTTTTTTACTGTTATTAATTGTTAATTTCTTTAATGTTTTTCTCTTTTTTTCCCAGGGCCAGTGAGGGCATGTGTGGAATTGGGGGGCTAGCTGCTTCATTCTGCGGTGTTTCACAGTGTGCTGTGGGCTGATACAACTTCCCTTTGGTGGGTGTGCATGGTGTTTGCGGTTGTGTGACTTGAGGTGGGTTTTGGATGACCTCAGAGTTGCAGCTGGCCTGCCTGGTTCCCACTAATCCTGGCCCTGGGTATTATAATTTTGCCATTGTGGGATTGTGCCATTGTGCCATTGTTACCAAATCAGCGCTTGTGATTTTGTTTTATTATAATAAAGTCTAATATTTGTATTTGCTACTCGCGTCTCTGTCTTAATTCCTTGCCTTCAGTTGGTGAAAATGATCTGTGTGTCTTTTATTGGGAGTTATTTTCCCTGGCTTCCCACCAGGGTGGCGTAGTCGGATACCATTTAAATGATGATTAACATCCCTCTCCATTATATATACATATATATGCCACATTTGGAAATATTGTTTAAGTTCAATTAAATTACAAGTTGTTATTTTTTAAAGCCTAATAAATGTTGAAATTGGGAGCTTTCAATTATACTGTAATGTAACATCCTTAATGTTTCATAGAGACATTAGTGTCAGTAGCCGCGTTTCCACCGCAGGAACTTTACCCCGGAACCAGGAACTTTGGGGGGGAACTCGGTGTGTTTCGACCGCAGGAACCAGGGTCTAAATGAAGTTCCGGGTAAATATTTCCCCCTCCAAATGGCCCTGCTTGCGAGGTGGTACCGAAAAGTTCCCGAACTTTCGGGGGTGGGACTTGGGTGCTGAACATGCTGATTGGTTGAGCTCACGCAGCATTTTATTTCAACCGGCATTTTTAAAAGTCTTTTGCGAGGATCGAACAGCGTTCAGTAAATATCAGTCTTTCTGTCCGATGGCGCGCGTTCGTCTCAGCCATCTCACGGTCAATGTCCGTAATAGCTGATGATAACATACTTTGTCATATTTTAAATATAGCTTTACGAATACGCTTTAGTATCAGTGCTCGTCTCTTTTCCGCCGTTTTGTTTAGTAAACCGATACATAACCAGCAAAAGCAGCGCTGCTTGCATCTCCTCCACTTGTTATTGTTGCAGACATGTATCGCGCAAAAATGATTACTGTCCGTCGCTGACTGGAAGGAGCAGTCGCGCCGCGCGCAGTCCTACATCACCGGATTTGCCTAATCTTCCCGGTACTTTAGACCACGGTGGAAACGCAGACAGTAGCAGGTCTGGGGGAGAAAAAGTTCCTGGGAAAAAAGTTCCTGGTACAAATAGTTCCGGGTAATTTCGGTGGAAACGCGGCTAGTGATACTGGCCTTCATTCATAAAAAGATGCCATTACAACTATTATATATATATATATATATATATATATATATATATATATATATATATATATATATATATATATATATATATATATATATATATATATATATATATATATATATTCAACTTTTTTCAGCCTATACATTAAGACCTTCTGTACCGCACAGATCTAAAATAATGTTACACATCAGATGATTTTCCCCAACAGGTAACTAAATGTTCATATAAGACATAATGTCTGCGTGAATACTCGCCAAGACTGATATTTTGAAATACTGTAATTCTGTGTATATGTATATACTATGTGTATATGTCGCGCATGTCTGAGGTGTCTTATTTTTTTGGGGGCAATATTTGAGGCGTCTTTGTGTGCACACGTCAGATCTGTCAGCCAGCACGAGGGAGAACGTTTTCATGGACAAAGGAAAGGTACTCCTCTCAGAAAACAAGATACTTTTAGATGTTTAATTGCTATTTGAAGCATTGGGATTTGCTTGAAAACCCAAAGTATGACACCAAAAAATAGTAAAAGTAAATTTTACTATTTTTTACTTATAAAATATTCATACTGTATTAAGCCACGTTTCCATCGAAATTCCATCTGTCCCAGAACCTTTTTCTCAGGAACTTCTTTTCCCCTAGACATGTTGCTGTCTGCATTTCGATCACGGTCTAAAGTACCGTGAAGATTAGGCAATTTAGTCTGGTGACAAAGGACTGCTCACAACTTTCCAGTTCCCGCTGGATTTCGTCCTCCGCATATAAGTTTAATAAAGCCTGAACCTCGTCGTCGGTTAAACTCCATTGTTGATTCGAATAGCAAATTACTCTTACTGCACGCACCGCAACAGACTTTTAAAAATGGTGGTTGAAATAAAATGCTGCATGAGCTCAACCAATCAGCATGTGCAGCGCCCAAGTCCCACCCCCGAAAGTTCCTGAACTTTGAAAAAGTACTACCCTCGCAAGCAGGGACTTTCTAAGGGGGACATTTTTACCCAGAACTTCATTTAGACGCTGATCCCTGCAGTCGAAACTCCCCACAGTCCCTAGTTCCTAGGAAAATTCCTGAGGTGGAAATGTGGCAATAGAGATCTTAAATGACTGCAGTACATTTACATTTATATAAAAACTATAATATCCAATGTTCCTCAAACAGTTTAGTCGTAAGGTGTTTTTTTTCACCCATTCAAATCACATCTAACGGCTTGATTAATTGAGTCTGGAACTTAAAGCCTGCAGATGTGTTGGAATAGGTCAGGATGAATACGCAAGGCGTAAGGATAGAGATCCGGCCTTAAATTGTCACAGTGTCCTTGTCCATGGCAATTGAAGACTTAAGCCGAGGGATAAGAAAGTGTGCAGACGCATGTATCAAAGCACTGGACAAATACAGCGGCGGTGCTCGGATTCCAAATGAGCCAAATGGAAGGACCAGCCTGCGCTTTGATAAAGCATAGGCCGGTTTCTTTTTTCTAAATCACCCTGCTTTGCATTTCAAGGACCTTTCTGCCAGGCCAAATGTCACTTTCGCAAAACTCGCCGAATCACTGACAGCTGCCACTTAACTTGATCGCCCGCCACCAAGGCTGAGAAACGAGCAGGCTTTGTTAATACGTGCGCCCCATAAAGATACAAAACATAGATCAAAGACATCTCATCGCATTTTTCATCTTATCAGCAGGATACTGGTGACCACCTCTGCATGAATGTTTATGCATTTAATTAGGTATGCGTAGGGAATCGTCGAAGTAACGTTAGGAAAACAGATGTAAGGAAATCTGCACGGTATTTCTCCCAACAGATTAATTAAATCAAACACTGCACTCCACATAATCTCACTAATAGCCCCCTTGACTGTAGACACTTCAGAGACGTCTCCCTATGGAGGCTCGGAGCTTAAAGAACTGCATTCGGAGCACTGCGAGGGAATCTGCTTTAACGAAATCTTTAATATGTCGCTTTTTGACCTTGTTTTGTCATTTTATTCCCGTTTGACGCATCTTTAAACTTTTGATGAAACTGACATTGGGAGGGACAACAGCCAACAGGACATAATGAACCAGAGGTGAAGATTTAATCAATGTGATGTGCAGCACCGCATTATTTGAATCTATAGCCACTGTATGACAGATTTTAAATCTTTACTTTTGTTAAAGGGGTAGAACATCCAACAATTTAAATTCTGTCATCATTTACTCACCCTCACGTCATTTCAAAACTGCGTGACGATGATATTTTGGGAAATGTGTGTAAAATCTGTAAAAAAAGAAATAAGAAAATCCATGTATTTTTATTACAATACAATATTCACGGAAGCATTTAAAACTATTGGTCTTATTTGTAATGTAATTTATTTTAATTCAAAAATTGTAAAAAAAAATTATTTAGGTATTTATTTATTTATTTGTCAAATAATTTTAGAATTCAGCCATAAAATGTGTTATTTTATATTTATAAAATAATTATCAGCTTATTGTTATCATAGTGAGTTTTAATATCAGTGCATAGCTTGTTTTTGTTATATCAAAAATTCAGATACCAGTGAAATTTCACAATTCCCTATTCCAATTGTGATACCTCAGCAAAAACGAATAGCTTGACTAATATACATTTCAAATATTATCAAAGACAAGTAAACAGTCAGTAATTACAATACGAACAAATAATAGCATCAGCACAAATATACACTATATTACCAAATGTTTTGGGACATCTTCGTTTACATGCACATGAACTTGTGACAATGACATTCCATTCTTAATCTGTAGGGTTTAATATGGAGTTGGCCCACTCTTTGCGGCTTTAACAACTTCAACTCTTTTAGGAAGGCTTTCCACAAGGTTTAGGACTGTGTTTATGGGAATTTTTTTACCATTCTTCTAGCAGCGCATTAGTGAGGTCAGGCACTAATGTTGGACGAGAAGGTCTGGCTCGCAGTCTCTGCTCTAATTCATCCCAAAGGTGTTCTATCAGGTTGAGGTCTGGATTCTGTGCAAGCCAGTCAAGGAACCACACCAAACTCGCTCATCGATGTCTTTATGGACCTTGCTTTCACAGTCATGTTGGAACTGGAAGGGGCCATCCCCAAACTGTTTCCACAAAGTTGGGAGCATGAAATGGTCCAAAATGTCTTGGTATGCTGAAGCATTAAGAGCTCCTTTCACTGGAACTAAGGGCCACGCCCAACCCCTGAAAAACAACCCCACACCATAACCAAACTTTACACTTGGCACAATGCAGTCAGGCAAGTAAAGTTCTCCTGGCAACCAATAAACCTAGACTTATCCATCAAATCGCCAGACAGAGAAGTGTGATTGGTCACTTCAGAGAACATGTCTCCACTGCTCTAGAGTTCAGTGGCGGCGTGCTTTACACCACTGCATATAATAGAACAAACTTACAATTAAACAGATATTGGATACCAGTCATGCCTAAAGTGAATCTAAAAGCAAAACATTTTTGGATATGGTCAAAAGATCAGATCTTTGAATTAAGACTTGCAGTGTAAACGCAGCCTTACTGTCACTCGACATACTGTAGCTCAGTCCCTAAATATGAGCATTAATAAATAATATCGATGCTTACCTTAGTGAGCTTACCACTAATTAATAGATTGCAAAGAATAATAGCCATTGTTAAAGCTACACTGTGTGATATTTTCCCCCATCTAGCGGTGAAAAGGTATATGACCATCCAGTAAATATTAGTTTCTGTTCCTCCCAATTCCGATTTCGTTTGAATTCCTATGGTGTCCGATTTAGTCCAAGATTAACATGGCTTCCAGTTCGTCCATTAGTGTTGATTTGCCTGTTGTGTTGCCGTCTTAATTCTCTTTTTCGCTTCCTTGGCGACTCTGTTACATATCCTCGAGAATAAGAGTGACTTTCAAAAAGGCTTTCAGGTTTTCATATAGCAGTCTCAAGCAATCCCCCTCTTCACATTCGACACGGTGCCATCGAGTGTTAAAACGCGAAAGGCGAAGCTTGAATTTACGGGTATGTCCCTCTTTGGCTAATGTACTTTCAAGATGGAGGGGCAACATGGCGACCCCCATTCGAACCCCTTACCCGTATGTATTTTTAATGGCATATTATAAACTTACGAGAATACTTTATTACTTGAAAGAAGTAAATATACATTAATGAGCACATATATTTTTGAAAGAACTAAGTGTTTTTAGCTAAGAATAAACTAAAAAAGTTACACAGTGTAGCTTTAAAAATCACTATGTTGTAACGATTATGGTCGCAGACCTTATAGATGAATGAATCTTCCAAATGATTCATCAAATGAACATCCCTTTCACAAAGCCCCAATTCAGCTCCAGACCCCAGGAAATCGATCGTTTATCACGAGGCTCCATTCTGCCTGGGGCTACCACTTCTATATTATAATTACGTGATTTCCTATGGACTTTTGATCAAAACTTAGACAAAGAGGACAAAGACTCGTTGTGATCGCAAGACAAAGAAACAAACCAGATCTTTGTCTTTTCAATGACCGGTAAATGAACTCCAAGTGACACAGTTAAAACTCCAAGCAAACTCCCAGAAAATGTTACATATTGGAGTGCATAAGATTACGGATTATTGGACTTTCATTCAGATAGCCTTCGACATAGCTTGTTAGTCTGTTTACAACTGATACACATGACTATTATGCATGTATATCACTCTCAAATTCATGCAAGTATGTAACTATTGAATGAGTGGATCAAAAGACACAGTGTTTGATACCTTTGTGCTCGTATGGATATAACTAAACAGATGAGCTGAATTAAATCTTTATAGAATTAATCATGTCCTTATTGTAAGAAATTAGGTCTGAATGTACTCTCTGCTTAAGAGCAGGGAACTAAATTACTATAGATAACCCAATTTTATGGGAGGGGTGGAGACACAGTCACCCCTGAACCCTAATTGGCCAGAACCCATCCAGGGGATGGGCAAATATTTGAGTTTAACCTCAGAACACAGCCGGTTCACTGGGTGTTCACGTTCTGTTCATTGTTCAGTCAAGAGCTGTTCGCAGCGCGGTTCCAGAATCCGCCAAGGCGACGATCGGACGATCGTGGCAGACCATCAAAGAAAATGGGTTAACAGATTTCATTCAGGCCATCTGCTCTTCTCTCACTTTCCTTTCTTTTACTTAAAGTTTATTTTCTTTCCGTTAAGTCTCGGGTTCTGTTAAGTTTCGCCGCAAAGTTACTCAACGAGTCTCCAACAGCGTGCTTCAACTTCAAGCAACGCCCACAAGACTTCCAACCAGCCGCCAATACGCCACGTGATTGGCTTCCCAAGACGTCGATCAAAGACACGACCAGACCTTCAGCGAATCAAAGACCCGAGGGAACCCCTCTCCAGCCAGGAGGAAAAGGGAATCCCCCTTGCCAGAGATGACACGTGAGACAAACGCAAATAATACCTCTAGATTTCAAGCTGAACTGGTGCATTAGATCAAATGTAATAACCCCGCCTAAGAAACAATAGGAGGATAAATTATTGATCAATGGTTTCTTCAGGTCATGTGTCATAAATGCATATTGCTTGGGATTTCACAATTTCTTTCTCTTAAGACTTATTCTTTCCTCACTTTCTTCCTATCTGCAACGTATGAATGTGCGAGTGCGTGTGTTTATGTTAGATATTAGTGTGATGTGTTAGAGTAATAAAGTTTTGTTTGAATTTAAAGATAACTGTTCTTGTGTTATGTGCTTATGAATTTAATGTCTTGAACTGCCGATCTAAGTTACCTGGCTGTTAAATAGTGTTTCACTATTGTACGGATATTAATATCCGCTGCAGAGTTGATACTTACGGCCCGTTCAAATGAACACTCATTTGCTCGGCTATGAATTCATTAATTCATACATTTGAGCTACATAGACTTGTTTTCCCTTTAACAGACTTCCCTTTAAGTTCTTACATATCGGTGGACGAATAAGTTAAGGTGTAAACATTAATTCTGAATTATTTATAAATTATAGCGTAATTCGAGTCTCTTTCATTTTAATTCAAATTCCCCGTTGAGTTATTATTTTATCTGACTCATTGTCGCTACAGTGTTATAGCCATGACTCATAGGACTCATAAAGATTAAAGATTAATGTGAAATTAATGGGGAAAAAGAAACTAAATCTGCCTTCAGATTGAACAACCTCACTCACTTAGTCACAGACATGTGCCCTCTCACTAAATTCCTCAACAGTGAAGAGTCATGTTGTCAGATGTGGTGTTTAACAGTATATTGACAAACCTTCATGGGTGTACAGAAATCACCATTAAATCCAAATTACCACCCCTATTGACCCAAGTTAACACCCATCGAACGGATTAGCTTCCTAAATTATGAATCAGCAAAAAAGAGATACAGCCAATCAGTTTGCGCACCCATTTCAATATTCTTCACATATCATTTGAATCCTCCTTGGGATCAAGGCAGAGAACTGTCATTAGATTACCCATTGATTTCAATTAGCACGAACCTACTGCTAAACAACCTTTGTCAGTCCACGATCACTGCTACACTGTTAGACATTTATAAGAGATTTTACAGTAACTTACTGGCAACACTGTTGCCAGTAAGTTACTGTATTTGAGATTTACAGTACAATAACCGCATTTCAGTTTACAGTAACTACATGTTACTGTAATTTTGTAATACAGTACCGTTACTGTAAACCTTGGTTAACAGTGCATTAATCCTAATCCTATTCAATCATTAATACTTACTGAATTACATTAATTCTTACATTAATCTATCCTACAGAAGTAATCCAAACAGACAATTATTATGAAATATAAAATTCTTTATTTAAAACATTTTAAGTGCTTTAACTGAAACATGTAAATGTGTGGAAAAAGTTCACTTTAAAACATCCTCGAATCAAATCTTATTTTCAGAAAATCATGTATAAAAGTAATCAGAGTGCATTCAATATCACTTATTTTACATTTATGCATTTGGCAGACGACTTGCATTGCATTCAAGATACACATTTTACATTTTGTCAGTTTTTGCTTTCCCTGGGAATTGAACCCATGACCTTGCTAGCGCCACACACTATTGTTTGAGCTACAATTTTAAAAACTCTGTAGAAAATAGTTGGTAGAATACTGTAAATAGTTGGTAGAATACTGTAAATAGTTGGTTGAAGAATACTGTAACTTTGGTGCAAAATACACATATACATGAATAAAATATAAACAAAGAGCAAATGAATTCTGAAACAAGTTAACACAACACAACACACAAGTTTCATGTCTGTACCGATCTGTGCCATCTTCCACATTGGATGATTTCAAACAGGAACCAGGATTCTGCTCCATTATGGCAAGAAGTCCCTCTAGATAAGAATGATATGAAGTTAGTCATACAATTTGAGTATACACAAACTTTTTACACTGTTGGAATTTAATAAAAAATAATAATCCCATTACAATTCATCATAATGGTAAAATACTATTTTATAGACAGTTAACACTTTGAGGTACACCTAGCTCAACGTATGCTGTCTAGTCTAATCCAGTCCTGCAATGCCTTCATGAAGATGTGAAATGAAATGTTTAGTTTTTGTTTTCGCTGGTGATTCAATGTTATGAATATTTTGAAGAATGTACTTTGTAGTGATGCTGAACCTGATTGCATATTAGAGAGGTGTCGCTGTTATTTAGCTTAACAAAATTGATATTGAGTAAAAAACTAAAGAAAACTGTCAGTACATAATAGTAGCAGCAGCACAAACTACATGCTCCAAAAAAGTAATATTACTGAATCACCTCAACATGATTTCACAAACTATTTAATCAAAAACAACAATGTAACCTTTTATTGCAGGATGGATTACATGTATACTGCATTAGCTTTAGTAAGGTATCCTCAAACTTAATGCTACATTCACACGGGGCACCGGCGTTAACGCTTCTCATTTACTTTGAATGGTTGACGTCATGCGTTGCTGAACTGAATTGTGGGTTCCGTCGCGTCGCTTCACTCACGTTGCAAGCGGCAGAAGTTGAAAGGTGTGTTGGACATCAGCTGTGGCTGGATGCAACCAATTGGCGAGAGTAGCCGCATGCAGGCGGGGAGGAGCTGCAAACGGAGACGTGAAGTCTGACACTTTCTGCTTCCCGCAGTGCCGCTCGCGCTGTGTTTGCATACTTTATCACAGCTGAAGTGAAATAAATGCAATATTTGTCAATACACAGATGTTTCAGAGACATTTTTTGTCATGTAATACTTTATGCACTGCTTAATACAGCGTGTGTTTGTACAAGAATAAAGTTAACATACAAGCCTAAACTATCAATGAAGTGCGGGTCTACGTTTTTCATCTGTTTTATTTTGATAAACATGACAATATAACATCGCAACTACATGAAAAGAGGTTTAACTGTTATAAAAGAGATTTGTGCGCATTAGAGGAACTGAAGGTTTTAGAATAAACACGAAACACATGTGATCGCTGTCATGCGGAGAATCTGGCCAATCGTGGAACAGCTGTGTCATCATCAAAGTCCGTGCAGTCGCTCTAGAGAAACTGCACCGGCTGTATTAGCCGACTGCTCTCGAGGTGCTTTGATGCCATACGTCACTGTCACGTGGCGTCGGCGCTGTCTCAGGTCAGACAAAATTTCTAACCGGCATGACGCCCTGTGTGAATGCAGCGTAAGTGTCTGTGTACATTACATATTCTATTAAAAAAGTGTCTCACCTAGTCCAAGTTTTTCCATTCAAACTCCATTAGGTGGCGAAGGAAGGATGACACTCTGTTGTTGATTACAGTTGTCTTCCTGTTCACAACTTCCCCGGTCTTCCGACTCACTCCGGTTTTGGTGGTGCATCTTGTTCCCTCCTCTGGGTTTTTCCTCACGAAAAAAACTTAAAGCAAGAGAAAATTAAGAGAATAAAGATATTTTAAATTTCATCACCCTTAGTGCCTTTGCTTTAAATGTTTTTGGTAACACTTTAGAATAATGGTCCGTCATTAAACGGATAGTTCACAAAAAAAAAAAAAAAAGTAATTTCTGTAATTTACTCGCCCTGTTGTTCTAAACCTTTTAAAGAATGTTTGTAACCAGACAATTTTGAGGCACCATTCACTTCCATAGTAGGAAAAAATTACTATAGAAGTGAATGGTGCCTCAATCTGTTAGGTTACAAACATTCTTCATCTTCTTTTGTGTTCAGAAATGTATTCAGGTTTGCACTTGAGCAACATTATTCTAAAGTTTTGCCATGTTTTTTTCATAAATTATATTTCATCTGCCAAAATCATCCAAAAATTGTCCAGGACTGCTTAAATTCCAGAAAATAAAATTATAATCTGTCAGTCCTGGACAAACACAGTTTTGGATTATTTTAGTATAATATAATTTATGGAAAAAAAAAAAACATGGTACATGGCTAGTTACAGCTAAAAAGAGGTGGAAAAACTAAATAATTTTGTGATTCAGTTAAACAGACCCGACTAAAACATACAAGAAAAACTTTGAATTATCAGTAATATGTGGAGAAACAAAGAGGGGTAACGTTACTTACCGTTGTATGAGTAACAGTGTCGCACAGCACAGGCAGGCTCCTGGTATTCTTATCTAAAATGTAAAAATAAATCATGTCAATCCAAATGTAAACTTTGCTTGTTAACGACATTATTTTTGCAACTAGTGGCCAACGTTAATTTACTAACTAACGTCGTCCTAATGTACGCTTAATATGCTCGATAAACAAAATCTTCATTGTATTGGTAAAGTTAATTCAATAAACTCACTAACGTTAAGTCTTTTTAAAAATAAAACGTTAGGTTTATGTTACCTCAGTTTTAGTACCAAAGCTGAAGCAAATGATAACCTAACGTTATGTAAAGTATGTTGTCCGGGCCGTGAGCTCTCTCCTCGGGCAGTAACGTTACACACGACGCTGGCTGCACTGGTTCCTAATCTAATTCAATAAACTTTTTTTTTTTTTTTTTAAATAAAACGTTAGGTTTGCCTCAGTTTTTAGCAGCAAAGTTTAAGCAAATGATAACCTAACGTTATGTAAAATATGTTGTCCGGACCGTGAGCTCTCCTCGGGCAAAACTTACAACGCTGCACCGGTTCCTAATCTAATTCAATAAATTCATAAAACGTTAGGTTTACCTCAGTTTTTAGCACCAATGCTGACAAGCTAAAATTGGGGTGCAGACAACCGCGGATAGTCCAAATCACACTTACCTTGCTTGTTTGCCGTTCTCACGGGGGATGAAAAAATCTTCGCAGGGTGTCCGGACACAGCTCATATGTTCTCTGGAACCGTGAGCTCTCTCCTCGGGTGAAACTTTCAACGCTGCACTGATGGTTCCTAATATAAATCTAAAGCAAATCCTGTCGATCCCAATTGTGCCAAAGAGGCCGTTGTGGTAAATACAGTATTATACTTTATTTTGTTTAAATACAGGAAATCACTGTATTTGGTGTTTGACGTCATAGAAAATACCCATGATGCAACGGGAATTACAGTTATTTACTGTAAAGAGAATTTACAGTATTATACTGGGTGATATATAGTAAATAACTGTACAAATTACAGAAATGTCTAACAGTGTAGTGCTATTGATTCACAGGCTTGTTCCATTACGCTTGATTTCTGCCCGGCCACTGTCAGCTCCGAGATCTGATTAGTTCCCCCTTTTTAGTACGTTCTCTCATATAAAGGTCCATGAAGGTTACTAATAAGGTTATAGACAAGTGATGGACTGAAAAGGTCAAAACAGAGATTATTGATAGGGAAGAAAAATTATGGAATATAATGTAGAGGGGAGAGAGAGAATGAAGTACATTTTGGCTGCTTGCTGTTTGAGTAGATTCAGAAGCCCAGACACTCTCACCAATTTTTTTTTCTCTCTCAGGAATGTATTCTTTCAATTTAAAGTTGCACGTTGCAGACTTAAGGGGTCATATAGCACATTTTTGTTATCCCCCCACCCCCACACACACCCAGTTCCACTTATTATACATTTAGTCCAGTTATTTGTGCATAAAATATATATTTTAACCCTCTCTCCAGCCCTTTGAATTAAACAGTAAGTTTTTAGCTGCCGTGTCTTTAAGAAACATCCCTATTGTATGCGAAATGAGTAACATGCTGTTTCTTTGCTCAGCTTAAACAACTCAACTCTTGAAACAAGACAAACTTTTTTTTTTCAAAGTTTGTCAAGACACATTTTGAATTTTGCTTTCACAAAGCCCTGTTTGAAAGTTTGAAGAAGTTTAAAAAGCCTTTGAAAGTTTATCTAGGCATAGATAGAAAGACAGATATTCAGATAGAGAGACAGACAGACAGACAGACAGACAGCCATATAGACGAATAGATTGATCAGAAAAAGGGGTACAAAAATTTAAAAGGAAAAGCTTTGTATCTTATTAACCCCTAAAAGTTGCACAGTAACTATACATATTACTAGTCTAAGGGTGTGTTCACTCTTGTAGCTCGGTTCACTTGGTCCATGTGGTCCGGACTTAAAAAACAAACAAAAAACATTTAGTCCTGGTCTGCTTAGCGTTCACATATACTAGATACTAGACCTGAAGGCATAGGGATACATTCACAACCTGATTAGTCGGCTTTTATAACGTTTATTTCGCGACAGAACTTCCCGAAAATCCAAAACAATGTGTGATGGGATAAATGCGCTAGTGGTATACATACGAAGGTAACTTGTGAGAACTTTTGAAGTGCTTATAAAATGTGTAAAGGTGTCAAACCAGCGGCAGGAATCCCTCCGTCACACACACACAAATGAAGATCTGCTGTGAGGAGACGCGGTTCTGACGCCTGTACCGAAATGTGATGGGCAACATCACGACTATGAGTTTGCACCAGAGTTTGTTTGGAAGCGGACCAAGACCCATCTTTTCAGCGATTCCGGTCCGCTTGTTTGGTGCACAAAAATGAACTGCACTAACAAACATGCTGATTGTAAACACATCCTAAGGTACTATACCTACAAATTTGTCCTTTTAAAGACAGCATGAAATGGAAGTCTTTTCTCCCCTATTGTGAAACAATGAGTGAAACAGCTTCTCGAATGAGGGAACATTTATGGAAGGAACAGATAAATCATTGTCATTTGCTAATTGCTGCAATCTTATGTGAGATTATGTGAGACTGATGTGAGACTTTTTTTTTCTTTTTTTTTTCGTAATACCAGGAACAGATTTCTGCATTTGCGTTACCATGAGATTTATTAGGTATCTTGAACTATAGCCGCAGCTTTATTGCTGGTCTTCAGATAAAGTAGGAGGGATAATAAAGTGAGACCACTAGTGCTCTTATGCCTTTCAAACGTACATAAGGACTTTTCAATTTGCCTTTGTTTTATCGAGACCTGTCTGCGTGAGACAGCTCTAAACAATGTGCTGTAGCTGATTGGCTTTTTCCAACGCTGTGCACAACAAGCCTTGATTTACAATGGAACAGCTTTGCTGGCAAAAAAGGAGGCCTAGCGAAGTGGGCATAAAATCCTCTGCAAGACAGCCAAGTACAAACTAGTGAGGGAAGTCAGAGCTGCCAAAGCAGGGGTTACTCTGCAAAGCCGGATGAAGTTTTCAGCCAATGACCCATCCTTAGTATGGAAATGCCTGCAGGATTGTTCCAACTGCAAAAAGATGAGATTTCTCTCCAATTGACACACAACCTTTAGCATCCAATTGCTGTAACAAGGGCAGAATGGAAAAGTCAGACCAGTCTCCTCCAACCCTATACCGCCCACATCAATCATAAGTACCCTCCTACGATTAAAACAGTCCTACCACATCCCATACCTCACCAATGATCAATGATAGAGTTTCCCTCAGGTGCCAGATAACCAAAAACATAACCAGTCCAGACACTGTCCCTCTATTCCTCCCCGAAGCTCTGTTCTGACCAGCTCACAACAGTTTTTACTGAAATTTCAAAAGTCCTCTGCTTCTATTCCAGCCTGTTTCAGCCACCAAAAAGAGTCCAAAATATACCCACACTTGATATGACTACAAACTCTCCTTGACTCTTGGGGTCATGAAAACATTCAAGCGACTTGTGCTAACAAACTCCAACCATAATTGACTCCCTACTGGAGCTTGTGCAATTTGATAACAGGGCAAATAGGCCGTGAAATCAAACTTCAGACACACTGACCCATAGTACTAGAGCGCTATACCACAAACCTTTTCTTTCTCAAATCTTTCTGGTGATTTCATATCCCACGACTCATCACAAGTTTGCAGATGGCACATTGGTGAGATTGGCATTATTGACGTAATCAACCACAGTCCACAGACAGGACAATAAGTGGCTTGAGTGACAAGAAATGATGTGGACTTTCTTGATGACTTCCTTTAACATCAGTGACAGGATTTGATGTGAAAGGGAAGTGTTTTTTCTAAAGAGTTACCAGAGGTTGTACTTCCTACAGCAACTGAATAAATCCAATCCACCACAGGACTTCTTTGGACGTGTTCAGCGATCACACTGCTGCTCCCTCAGGGACTTTGTGGGTCGAGGTCTAGAAAGGCTTAGAAATATACTTTGACAACTCTTCAAAGCACTACCATCCAAACAATGATTTGGGACAATAAAACCAAAAAGAATCAGAAATAAGAACAGTTTCTTTCCAAGGACAGTGACTGAACAACCTGCTACAAAGGGCACTGAACTCTGGACATCAAACAGTACCATTGGCATCCAAAATTGAGCATCTTCTGTAGTATTTACCAGAGTTGCCCAACCTTTTGGTCTTAAAGGGGACATCAGATGAAATGTTCACTTTTTTAGCTTGTTTCTGGCTTGTCTGCCAGCTCAGAAAAGCTGAAAAGAAAAACATGCAGCCAGTTTGTTATGGGCTGTCTGAGTCTAAAGCTGTGTCATCCAGCAAGCTGGTTCAATTTGCAGCCGGTTTCTATGTAGGTAGCTAATTATTTGAATAAGACCACCCACGACTGCTGACGGACTTTGCTGTGTTAGCATAGAAACCATTCTGAGGGAGTTGTACAATGTACACTGTCCGACATTTTCTCCAAGCCGGAGCAGCTGTAGCGAGTAGCGACAATAATGTCTCGTAAACAAGTTTTGTTGTTGGATGTAAGAATGAACATCCATCTGACATCTGAACCACTGAAGATGCAATGGATTAGTTTTATTTTTGAAGGGAATGCACCCCAATATACCTAAATATGAAGAGCTCTTTTCCAAAACGCGATAAACGCCATTTAAAAAAAAAAAGAGTTTATCATGTCATTTTGCTGTGTACTGAACCTATTCACTGCTCCATCAACATTTCATGCCAAATCGCTATATTTCCTTGTTTAAAATGTACTGCAAGATGCTGTTTCTTTCCAAAGCGCGATAAACGCCAAACCTATTTTTAGCCAAAACACGATATATCCTCTTGACGAATCAGAATTCGATGAGCGTACTACGTAATCCAACAGGGCGGCACTCTGAACAGCTGTTTGTTTACGTTCATTCATTAAAATGAGTGCTTTAAACTCTGATAACACTTTTGATGGCCTTGATGAGCAAGTGAGACCTACACCTGGGGGTAGAAAACGCCGACTGGACAAAGAAAATCACAAAAAAAAAAAAAAAAAAAGAAGTTTCGTCACTCAGGTAGCGCGTTGATAACAACAGTGGGATGTCAACACAAAGCTGCTGCCAAAGTTTTCTTTCAGGCCGAGAGGCTGTCGCCGGACGATCTGAGGATACATTTCAATTATTTTTATGAAAAACCAAACAAGGTTGACCAGGATCACGCCATACTTCATCTCATGGACTTCACGCAAGTGACAAGGAAGCGTCCGAAAGTCCAGGACCATAAGCACGCTAGCATTCGCATTTCGCACGCATACACACACTCGCATTCACTCACACGAGCTCGCACACACGCACACACACACACACACACTCGCATTCACACGCACACTCGCATTCACTCACACGAGCTCACACACACACGCATACACACACACACACACACACACACACACACACACACACACACACACACACACACACACACACACTCGCATTCACTCACACACACACACACGCATACACTTATGGAGACAGAATAGACTCATTAATAATTCACGCAAAAAACAAGATGCACACATGTGTAACCAATTTCACATGCATGAAACCAAATTCACGTGCACAAAAAACAATTCACGTGTGCAAAATAAAATTATATATTCATAAAATACATTTCACAAATGCAAAACACAACTCGTAGATTTACAACTGTGCACAAAAACTTTTGAATGTTTAAAATTTACACATTCATCCTGTAATGCGAATGTGCAAATCGTCATTCACGTGTGTGAATTGCCTTGGATGTGTGTGTGTGTTTTTGAGACTTTCCTGGCAGCGCAATCCTCCCTGCACAGAGGAGTCGTACTCTTTAGCCAATCAGATTTAAGCTCATCAATCGGCCAATCATAACCGCGTGAGGGCGGGCCCACCTGAATGTTACGTCATCAGCGTTCGACCGCAGTTAGAGATCATGGCTAAGCAGCAGAGGTGTGTGAGGTTTGATCGGTTCATTTCTGTGTTTACTGAAACTAAGAACTTAGCAGTTTAGAAACTATCACTTCAACTGATCTCTGTGTGAAAATAAACATTTAGTAGTTGATAGGTTTTTATGTACATCTCAGCATTAACTCTTTAGTTAATCACCCACATTATCCTCATCATTTTAATCTACATCACATTCATAAAAGTATGGCCTTTTTGATAGATTTCTATCAGTAGTATTGATGGATTCTTATGTTTACTTCATAAAGAATTATGCATATGCACACACCATACAAATGTAGGATTTTAGATTCATAAACTCCATAGAAAGCATAACAATGGTTTGAATGATGAGAGATAGTGTATATAAATAGACAAATTAGATAAATAGATATTTTTCACGTGGTCTTTTATTTAACTATTATTTAATTAGGAAAGAGCAGTCACAACAGTGTTTGTACCTGCATGTCATGCACCACACATTCAACTGATGATAATAATTTATGTAATGAAGTGCATACCGGTACATTGGAGACCATTTATATTTAATCTATGCTTTGTTTTAACTTTAAGCTGCACATATATGCAGTTTTATTGTTTCAGATTTCCCAGACAGATGATGTATGAAGTTGCAGAGACCAGTACCGTTACCTTACCATTCCTACTGTAACTCTTTCAAAACAGTCATGTTGCATCCCTTCATTTTGACTGTTGTTTCAACAAGAGGCTGAAAGTCATGCATTGTTACTGTATTAATGTACACACTCAAGGAATAAAGCCCTGCTATGCATTATTAAATGTTCTTGTCTTATGTCAGAATTAAAAGATTCAAAGATATTTGCTACAGTTGATGTATACGGTTTATTAATTTGAAAGTTTCTGAATCCTTTGGGAATAAAACCTATATGAAATGACTTGGCCATGATTAAAGAGAGTTTACCCAAAACATTTTTTTTTATTCATTTACTCACCCTCAAGTTGTTCCAAACCTATATGAATTTCTGTTCTGCTGAACACAAAGGAAGATATTTGTAAGAATGTTTGTAACAAAGCACATCTCTGCAGCCATTGACTAACATAGTAGGGAGAAAAATACTGTTAGTCAATGGCTGCAGGGATTTGCTTTGTTACATTCTTCTAAATAACTTCCTTTGTGTTCAGCAGAACAAACAAAACTCAGTACAGGTTTGGAACAACTTGAGGGTGAGTAAATGATGAAGAAGCACAACATGTAGTACAGAGAAATATATATATATATAACATTGTATATAAATATATTCTGTAGTTGTGAGATTGGCTGATTAACAGTTTGAAGCTGGGTTAGTTCTTCAGTCACGGGGCACTGGAAGCACAATGTCATTGCATGGCTGGTCAGGGATGTTGGTAGTGTTCCAGTCAGTGTCTTCTTTTCTTTGAAAGTAGATAAATGTTTATCTCCAAATGATACATTTAAGTGCAATACATCAGGTGAAAGTTAACAAATGAAATGTGTTCAATCTAGCCGCCACTAGCCCTTTCTCTGTCAGAACACGTCAGATTTTGGTTTGATATTTACAGCAGTCAGCACGTAGTACAAGAGCTGCAGACAGAGGAAGAGCAGGAAGCAGGATATGAAGTGATGGTAATATAATTTAATATAGTTTACTGAGTAATCTTAGTAGTATGATGTTAATTGCATTTTTGTCTGATCAGCATAAAAATGCTTTTTTGCCAGGCAAAGTCAAATGAATATGCTTCACAACATTGTCCTGTGACATTAAAAACCTTGAGATGACAATACAGCACAGAACATGAAAGTACATGTGTACTGAATAGATTAAGACATTAATACAAAGTATAAAAGAGGATAAGGAAACATGAATTTAGATGTTTGTGACTGCTATCCAGATGTCACGCCAAAGGTGTGTAATCCTGAAAAATACACATGAACAATACGTGTAATAACAATTTAACACTGTATACTGTTGCACAAATAGAAAAATATCTTCATCACTAAATAATGAGTGCTCATAAAAAAAATTTTACATAGTGAAAAAATATCTTGATGAGGCCAGTGCTAAATGGGAGCTATTGGCCACCCAGACTGAGAGAGATGTCTGTCTCTGTACCTGCAGCTAAAATACAACAAAACAAGCATAATTTCTTCTTCATATGAGACATCTGATTACCACAGCAGTTGCTTACATCTGTTAATATTGAATAAACTATCACTTCAACTGATCTCTAAGTTCTTAGTTTCAGTAAACACAGAAATGAACCGATCAAACCTCACACACCTCTGCTGCTTAGCCATGATCTCTAACTGCGGTCGAACGCTGATGACGTAACATTCAGGTGGGCCCGCCCTCACGCGGTTATGATTGGCCGATTGATGAGCTTAAATCTGATTGGCTAAAGAGTACGACTCCTCTGTGCAGGGAGGATTGCGCTGCCAGGAAAGTCTCAAAAACACACACACACATCCAAGGCAATTCACACACGTGAATGACGATTTGCACATTCGCATTACAGGATGAATGTGTACATTTTAAACATTCAAAAGTTTTTGTGCACAGTTGTAAATCTACGAGTTGTGTTTTGCATTTGTGAAATGTATTTTATGAATATATAATTTTATTTTGCACACGTGAATTGTTTTTTGTGCACGTGAATTTGGTTTCATGCATGTGAAATTGGTTACACATGTGTGCATCTTGTTTTTTGCGTGAATTATTAATGAGTCTATTCTGTCTCCATATACACTCACTCACTCTCACACACACTCGCATTCACTCACGCTCACTCTCACACACACACACTATGTGATTTAAAAAAATGTATAGCAGACAATGGTCCTACTGTTTTACAGGTTAGACACTTTACTGTATGCACTATTAAATGCATTGTTGAATATTGAATATAATAATTCGTTTTTTTTTCATGCATATGTAGTGGACAAGTTGGTCCTATTTGTTACAGGCTTTACACTTTACTAAAAATGACTGTATTTTTATGTGTAGGCTATTATATGTTTTATATTTATATTGAATATGTATTACTAAATAACTTATTGAATATTGTTATCATTATCATCAATAATTTATATTAATTTATGAGTCCCTGATTATATGTTGCATGTTCTCTTGTTGTTGTTTAAAAAAAAAAGACAAACCATGAATAAATAAAAAAAATTGATGGATTTATAGCGTTTTGAAAAAAAAAATGAATGGATTTATAGCGTTTTGAAAAAAAAAAAGTATTAACTTTGAATTTATAATCAACAATATTGTTGTTTGATTTAATAATCATTGTTCAACATGTTCAGACTGAGCCAAAAAAACATTTTAACAGGATAAATTGAATATTCACAAAATGTGTAGGTCTAGGTAAAAAAAACTATTTTCCTGAAAACTATTGAAATGGATTTATAGCGTTTTGGAAAAGAGCTCCTCATATGTTTATGTCTGTGCAAATAGTTTTACACCAGACTTCTTTGTGAACGAGGGTCAATATAAAGGGACAATACAAAACACAGGTTTTTCTCAAAAGTTAACTCAATGGATTAGTACCTAGTACCTCGATAAATTACTGTTCGTGATCCAGCTTATAGTCTCTGGAGCGATACTGGTCACGACAGTAATAAAAGGGCATGCACTTTATTACAGTTTAACGAGGTTGTTTTACTGATATAAAGTTTAGCAGATTAAACACCCATGAAAAGGCTTAAAGTCTGTATATATTGGTTTACTGTTAGTTGTAAGGAGTGTTTTGTGTAATCATGTAAACAGTAAAGTTTTGGCCATCATTCGGATGAGATCCGCTAAAAATGGGCTTGTAATAATAGCGAATAAAAGCAAGATGACAACATAATTTATAGCTGTAATGAAACTAAACTATACCTGTTCTATCTCCATGCAGCATCTGGGACTGACAGTTTCTGACATTTTTAAAGCATGAGATTGTTCTGTTTTGTTGCAGAAGCATAACAGAGATTGTAGTGGCTTTGAGCATGAGCTCCTGAAGCTGCACCTTCTGTGCTGGGAGAACCAGCTCATTTTGCATTTAAAGGGACACAAAAAAACTGTGCGTTTTTGCTCGCCCCCAAAATGTGGCAATTTTAACATAAAAAAATATCTGTGGTGTATTTTGAGCTACAACTCACATACACACTCTGGGGACATCAGAGACTTAATTTACATCTTGTAAAAGGAGCATCCAATGCCCCCTTTTAGTACCACCTCAAACCCGCCAGTAAACCACAAGTACAAAACAACAAATTATATATATTTTTATTTAACTCATACTAATATTCCTTAAAGCAAAACTTTATTCTAAAAATAATTATTTTCTTAAAATTATTTTTAAATAAAGTGAAATATTTTTATAAATAAAATAATAATATTTTAATAATTGTAATATTATTTTTTAAATAATAATGCAAAATCTAAATCTTTCCAATGCAATGCATACCCTTGGTTGGGAGCCACTGTTATCATAAACCACTTTAAGCCTGATATTGCATAAACGGCACAGCATTCAGTGTTGGGGGTAATCAGATTACTTTTTTGAAGTAACTAGTAAAGTAATGCATTATTTTTAAATTGACAACAAAATATCTGAGTTACTTTTTCAAATAAGTCAATAAGCATTTATTGACTGACGTTTACTTTTTGCTGACCTTCCGATGATTTAGTTAAATCATAAGCAAAAATGTTTTTTTGTTATTTTTGGTGAAGAATTCGCATTTCCTTCAGCCATATTATTTAAATTTTGCTGTGAAAGGGTCTTTACATTTGCCCAAAAAAATTAACTTTTTTGTTATAAAAAAAGAAACAAAAGCCCAGTCCAGGTGAGAAAAAGTAATGTAAAAGTAACATAACACATTACTTTTCTTAAAAAGTAACCAAGTACCACAAATAGTTACTTTTTAAGGGAGTAACGCAATATTGAAATGCATTACTTTTCAAAGTAACTTTCCCTTACCTCTACAATGTTTATATTGCACGTAAAATATTGTGAACAGCGTGTTTATTGTATGTAATAAACATAAACTACAACACACACTTTGCATAGAATAAAGGGAAAAAATATATAAAAAATATCAACCAAAAAAAAATGCAGGGAATTAATAAATTAATTAAATTAAACCTTAGAATAGCACACTTTGTTTCTGATTTACAGCCTTTCTGGTATCATATCTGCATATAAGTATAAACAAATAAATAAAATAAAGCATTTCAGAACTAGAAAAGTCAAATGTTGTAAAATGTTTTTTGCTTTTTTTGTTCTTCAAACAGCACACTGAAATATTCAGTTAAAATCCTGAATACTCAGCTAATATTTTGTTACAACCAACTCTCTGTAAAATAACCATATGTTGTTTGTCAGTCTGATTGATCCTTCCATAATTATAAAGACGAAGCAAAAGAAAAAGCTACGAACAGCAAGTATAAGATACTTAGAGGTGAAACAAAGTAACTCAATCTTTCAGACTCAACCAGGTCAACCCGTAGCAATTGACATAAGTCTTAAAGCATGTGTCAGCCCTAACTGTGGGTGCTTGAAATAGAACAAATTAACAGACTAAATGGCCATTGTTTGGCTGCTTGCAAGTCTTGCAAGTTATGAACTTTCTTGAAACTTTGAAATTAGTTTATTGATTTCTTCCATCTCGCTCTCTTTACCTCTCTCACTTTTCTATGATGTAAACAAATGACTCAAAAAACTGTTTAATGAATAGAAGAAAGAGAATGTGCTTCTGCAATTTACATTACTTGGTGTCTGCAACTGTACGAATATCACTCCACCTCTTTATACAGGACCCAATTTTCCTTCAGCTTCAAGCTTTACATTTTCATCTGTGATTGGGGCTATTTTTTACGCATTTATTAATTAAAAAATGACCTAAACAGTTGTACTATAATATATAAGTTGCTCTTTTTTACATTTTCATGAACCCAGAACTGAAAAAAAAAAGGTTTTATAATCAGCTTTCTTTTTACAGCCATCAAACACTCTCCTTTAGTCAATTATACATTTTCTGCTTATAAATTGTGGCTAATTACATCAAATTAATCAGCTAATATTTTTCCATTAACCTTCAAAAGAGTTTAGCTAAAAACTCTTCATGTGTCCCATCTAGACCTAATACACACTTGCCCTTCTCCCTCTCTCTTTCCTTTTCTCCAGAACAGGAGCATTAGCGTCAATAGACTCTCCTCCTTCTTGTGGACTCTAATCAATATTGTAATTACAAAACAGCCAGATAAGCCAGCTATGTTTGCATAGAATATAAGACACAGCAGCTTCAGAGTAAGAGTTTTAGTATACATTTCTGACTATTATACCTCTTTTTTTACTCAGGATATCCAAGTGATGCCAATGAACATTATGTAGAACCTTCTTACATTCCTAAATCCACCCTGGAATGGATTTATCAGACACACCCCAACCCTAGGGTTCGGATTTGAAAATCGATTCCAATTCCGGAATCGGATACTTAAGGTCAGGAATCGGATACATGTTTAAAATTTCATAAACCGTGTGAATACTCATGAAGCTGCAGTTTTCAATCAAGTTGAAGTTTTGGATAGCATTACTCATGATGAGATCTTTAAAACTATTATGTCAAAGAGCTATGGAAAAACTTCTGGTCCAGATGGTATTATTATTATTGAGATGCTGAATGCAGCATAACATACATGTTATGTGCTATCATGCTTTCTTTATAATAACAAAATATTAGACACAGGTGACTTCCCTGAGGCTTGGTGTGAGGTCATGATTTGCCCATTATATAAGAATGGTGATAGGAACATTGATTTTTTTTTTACTAAAATTTTGTACTAGTATCTTATGTCTTGTGTCTTAATTAAACAGTATGTTTTATGAATAACAAGCAGGTTACAGGTCAGGTTATTCCACGATGGATAATATTTTTACTTTATTCAGAAATATTTTACGAAGCGAAAAGAAAGGATGTACTTTATATTTATTGATTTCTCCAAAGCTTTTGATAGCGTAACAATGTTGAAGAAAAATCGTAAAGGTATTTCCAATGCTCACGAACAATTTGTACGTATTTCACGAGGTGGCTAATTCATACGAATTTGTACGACCTCACTTGCATGAATTTGTATGTCTTGTCTAAACCCCAGTGACAGGTAAGGTTAGGGCCGTTGTTTGAGGTAGGTCATGAATTCATACGAATTTGGCAACTCGTCAAATTAGCACACAATTTTTACAAATTAGCCAACTTGTAAAATACCGTATTTCCTCAAATAAAAGTCGGGCCATTATTTACCTGAACTGGAGGTCACCAACTGAAGGTCACCGGCTTTTATTTGAGGCAGGCTTTTACTAGGGGCAGGCCTGTATTTCGAATTCCATCTTTTTGAAAAAAAATATTGTTTTAAATAAACCATTTTAAATGAAAAGCGATAGCGTTCCAGAGGACAGATATCACCAGGGGCGCGTGAAGTGGGGTGTTCCCTTTGAAGGGAACTCGCGCTGCGTCAAGCGCTGCAGGAACGCGTCATGAAGCACTCGTAAAATCAGTCCAATGGCGTGACGGGACGTCATAGGCGGGTGACGTCATCGACCAGGAAACTATAAAGCACCCCTGAACCAAACAGCTTGTGTCTTCACAAGCGCTCTATGTGAAATCGTTTGTCCTGAAAATACAAGTGTGTGTGTCTCTCTATATATAAAAATAATGGCGAATCCACAATTCAAACATTGTGTTACTCCCTGCCCTTGTTTCATCACGGGTGGGGATACACATCTGCTCTGTGTGATGTGTTTGGGACCGGAGCAAGGGAGCTGGCTGCGAGCATTGTGAAAAGCTCCCCATGAAAACTCTCCGGTCCCGCCGAGCGCTCTTCGAGGAGGGCGCTTCGGCTCGCGTTCCCCAGGGTGCAGGTCCCGCTGCTGCCGAGGCACAGTGAAGGCTTACGTCCTGGGGTTCGCAGTTGGATCTGACAGCGGGGTTAGAAACGGTGATCCCCTATCTTTGCCTTTACCCTCGCTCCCTCCAAGGAGGGTCCAAAGTGGGTCAGTTCGGTTGCTTCCTGCCGGCGCGCCGTTACAGGACACCGGGCTGCCCACGCAACAAAATCCAGAGGCCACCCTCGAGAGGCTGGTTCCCTTAGTAGATTTTCTGGCAGCGTGGAAACTTCTGCCAAATATCTCAGATTGGGTCCTGCGTACAATAGAAAAAGGGTACAGAATACAATTCGGGTCACACCCGCCCATGTTCAATGGGGTACTATCCACAGTGGTAAACTCCGAGCAGGCTCTGGTAATGGAGCAAGACGTACAGTCTCTTCTGCGAAAAGAGGCTATAGAGAGGGTTCCTCCTCACAGCAGAGAGTCAGGGTTTTACAGCCAGTACTTCATAGTTCCGAAGAAGGATGGAGGTCTGCGTCCTATTCTAGATCTGCTCCAGCTAAATCGGGCGGTAAAGAAGTTGAAGTTCAAAATGCTCACTCTAAAACAGATCATGTGTCAGATCAGGTCCGAGAACTGGTGTGTCACAATAGACTTAAAAGACGCATACTTTCATGTCTCCATCCTTCCTCAACACAGGAAGTTCCTCAGGTTTGCTTTCGGGGGCGAAGCATTCCAATATCAGGTTCTTCCATTCGGCCTAGCATTATCAACCCGCACCTTCACAAAATGCGTGGATGCAGCTTTGGCTCTTCTGAGACTCCAGGGCATCCGCATTCTAAACTGCATAGACGACTGGCTAATTTTAGCAGAGTCTGTTTTTTTTCTTCTATTGTGACTGTTGCGGTGTGTGCGTTGAAAGAACGGTAATATTTCCTCCAGTGGAGAGCGCCTTTCTGAAGCTCATTCCGCTCAGCACCGCGAGCTTAACCCAGAACTCCCTTTGTGACATGCTGGATCAAATATAGGCCTATCTGAAATAAATAGTAAGGGCTGCCCCTGACTAAAGTTTTTTTTATTTTCTAGTAGGCTAGTTAATTTAAGCCGTTGTTCACGCTGCACCGCCGCCTCCGCCTCCATGTCATTGTCTGTTATAGGCTATTTTCTTGTTATTTATTAAATCCGGGCAATTTGGTTGATAAAACATAGATTAAAATTAAGATACAATTTATACAAAACGAAATTCACTTTAAAGGAACTGTATGTAAGAAATGTATTTCAATTAATCATAAAATGGCCCTGATATGTCACTAGACATTAAGAAATCATGTTAATTTAAAATACTTATATCACTGACAACGGTTGTCCGGCCAAGATATTGTCATTTTAAAAGTGAAGTTGCAGCCCTCAACTGATGTTGATGTTGACATGTTGTGTTTTGGCCTGAAGCGCCACCCTCCACCTATCTACCAATCACGAAGTCAGTAGTGTTTCTGCATTCGGGTTGCCAGCTCTGCTCTAGTTACCACAGCTGCAGCTACAAACTTTTTGGATAAACAATGTCTAACTTTACGAAACCTAAACAACCTCGATATGAATCAGAAAAACGTTGTGACAGTGTCCGAGATAAAACAAGGATTTGTATAAGAGATGCCTTTGAAAGATGGAGACGGCTGAAAACGGAGAATAATTTGAAGACTGATGCCAACGTTGCTAATTTTCTCCTGGACAGGTGAGGTTCATCTATGTTTGGCTAACTTGTACTTAATGTAAATGGACATTTTCAAATATTCATGACAGTCGAACAAAGTTATGCATGTTCGTGCAAAGTAACGTTAGGTTAGCGCAGATGGAGGAGGTGGGTCATTGAATTGAAAAGGTATAAAGGAATTGTTTGGTAAATAAAAACGGCGAGTCGTCATTGCTAACATTAGTAATGCATTATCAGAGCCCGTTTCTCTGTCATTATGCGGGGACGCTGAGGAAAACAACATTAGCACGCTTATTATTGCAATGTGAAAACGTATTTGAGACAGTAGCCTAACGTTACCTCGGTAAAAATGATTCCTCATTCGTTCTTCGCATATATAGTGGACAAAACATGCTGCAAGTGGACCTGTATGACCATTGCTAATGTTATTTAGCTTTGCTGTAATTTTACTATAGTATTTTTTCATGTGGGAATGTACTGTCACATACGAGCGTTCATATTTACGATTAGTTTTGGCTAATCGCCATTAGTACATTTTTGCGATTCATAATTACTTCACAAAACATCGCTCTTGAAGCATAAACATAATTAACAGAAAGAAAAACAACCTTGTCACTTGCCATTGAAAGCTCCTTGTAGCAGCCTACGTTCCTGCTGGATCCTGCAGCCTATCTGGCAACCTCGAGTCAGGGGAGGGGGAGAGGGGAGACCCGCTCAACAGTAATTTGAAAGTGATTGCAGTACCAGTTTTGGCCACAGTCCTACATACAGCTCCTTTAAAGAAAGGCTTTTCTGATATATTTGTTGTTCTTTCGTGTTTTATAGACTCGATATAAACACTATAATTTCGTTATTTTACCAACCCAACTAATGTGCTTTCTATATTCCACGTGAGGGAAAAAAGCTTCCTTCCACTTAAGAAGAGTTGTGTACCTTTAAGCACTTTTTATTTTAATATATATCTCTTTACATAAATATTATTTTCTACTTTAAAAAAAACCCTATAATTTTGTTATTTTTCTAACCCAACTAATGCACACACTTTTCTCAATCCGTTATGGAGCTATTCGATTTAGATTTTGCATATTGTTGTTCAAATGACCATTTTACAATATTTCAATAACATAATTTATTTTGAAGCCTATGCTGTTTTCTTGTACAAAATAAAATAGTTTAAGTTAAATGCAGAGTAAGATGTGTAAAAAAGACAAGAGGCTAAGAGATTGTCAAGATCAATATTTGTGTAGCCTGCCTGACACGGTATTTTGTCAGGCAGACCTTGAAGCAGATATGAGGGAGAAACACACACACACACACACACACACACACACACACCTCATACGTTCAAGTGCAAGGGGCTTTCCTTGCCATTAATGCTTGGATAACACGCACGTCTCCTTCCATTAAAAATAATGGCCAGTGCGGTGGATGGGATATACATAAACCTACCAAAATATGTGGCATAATGTTTTGAATGACTTATCGCAGGAGGAAAAAAATATGTTTCAGTCGCATAACATTGGTTAATGGAAACGCTGTCATTTCGCAATAGTTTTTTATTGACATTTAGAAAAAATAGCAACTGTTTTGCGCAAATCTATAATGGAGATGCGGCTAATGTGTGACAGTATAGGTGTTACACCGGTGGACATTAGTCACACCATAGGATGTTTCAGCCTTTTGAGCCAGTTACAGTTTTTCTCCATTGGTTTGGCTCATTTCTTGAAACAGAAATTACATTCTCAAAACAACATGGACAAATCTCCAAACCACTTGGCAATTGTTCACAACAGAATAGCATTTCTCAATAATTTCATCAAATTGCAAATGTATAAGTACATGTCTCAATGTCTCAGTACATCTTTGCAAATTATTAAGTACAGTTAGCCTACATTTAGCACAATTTCCAAGTGAATAGATCTTGTTGATCTAAACTGATTGTTTGATTCTCAGTCTAATGGTTGTTCGCTCCAAAACATGTCAGCGTCATTTCATTGTATAAGTCATCACATGAACAAGAGTCTGTTCAATTGTCAAAATTAGTTAAGAACATAATACCATGAATACCATATATGAATCCCTTGGAACATTTGATAAATTTATTACAGCAATTGACAGTCAGGTGAAACTAGAACTTATGAAGGAGGACTTTCACACATCTCAGATGACCAATCAAACAGTATGTTTAGTTACCTGACAGGTGCTGTCTATGACTGTGAAAGCTGCCAAACATATATGTAAAGAGCTTGACCATGCAGGACCAGTACAATTTCTGAACAGGGAGGCACCTGGCCAAGTAAATGACCAAGGGCAACTGCCTGCTCAAGGAAGAGTAAGAGTAAGAGGAAGAGTGAGGATGAGAGGGGGAGCCCGTGGAGGTTGAGGGGTAGAGAGGGGAAGGGGGTAGAGAGGGTTAGAGAGGAGAAGGGGTTAGAGAGGGATAGAGAGGGGAAGAGAGGGGTAGATTGGGGAAGAGAGGGGAAGAGAGGGGTAGAGAGGGGAAGAGAGGGGTAGAGAGGAGAAGAGAGGGGAAGAGAGGGGTAGAGAGGGGAAGAGAGGGGTAGAGAGGGGAAGAGAGGGGTAGAGAGGGGTAGAGAGGGGAAGAGAGGGGAAGGGGAAGAGAGGGGTAGAGTGGGGAAGAGAGGGGAAGGGGAAGAGAGGGGTAGAGTGGGGAAGAGAGGGGAAGGGGAAGAGAGGGGTAGAGTGGGGAAGAGAGGGGAAGGGGAAGAGAGGGGAAGGGGAAGAGAGGGGAAGGGGAAGGGGAAGAGGGGGGTAGGAAGAGGTAGACCTGGAGTAGGATGTGGCCAAAGAAGACGGGGACCAAATTTATCAGATGCGATTCTACTGAGTACCCATGGGTTGACATTGAGAGAGGCTGGACAGAGACTTCAGCCCAACCTCAGCAGATATAAAAAACAAACCCTTGAAAATGCATGAAAGAATCGAATGATTTTACAAATGTGGAGAGAAATACATTTTATCAATATGCAGTACTGGTCTTGTGTGTACTGTTTGGTCAATATATTCATATACTTTACTCTAACAATATCTCTGAAAAAAATCTAACCCAGACTATATCATTAGAAAAGTAAAAATTTGTACAATATTACAAGTGTTTACAGTAAGATTGAGAACAGCAGCGTGTGGATAGCCAGGAGGGGGAGGACGGTAATTTTCATTGTTTTTTTTTGTTTGTGTGTACTGTATAATATACTGTAGTTATATTACAGTATATTATGCTGTATACATTTTCTTTTTACTCTGATGTATGGAAGTTACTTTATGTGTGTGAATGATAATGGTTACAATTTCCTTGGCAGTATGAGCGCAATGTGTGATGTCAAACCTTGGAGGCTACTCTTACCCTAAAATCCTATTTCTTTGTTTCAGTTTTATACACAATTGTATTCTGTTAGCTAGACAAAAATGAAGGACTGGGCTAAGACTGAAAGGTGGACATGAGGGATATTTCAATGGTCCTCTGCCATAGTGACAAAACATCAAAACATTTTGACTTGCAGCGCTTACACAATGCCAAAGGGACGATGCATTTTGGGGGCACTGACTGTTTAAATGAGAAGGAAATGTAGTTTTGACACATGAGTGAACTGTTTTGGGAGAGGTATGAGCTTTTACAGGTGAACCATGGTGTTGTGCCGAACCATCCACGTTATTTTGGCAAAAGCACAAAGAGTGCTGAGAACATCCGGTCTGTTTCAAGAAATGAGCCAAAGCAATGAGAAGGATCTTTGCCATTTTCGTGGCACTGACTATTTATATGGGAAAGGAATTTAGTTCTGAAGCATGAGTGAACAGTTTTTGGAGAGATATTAGCTTTTGCAAGTGAGCTATAGTGTTGTGCTGAACTGTAAACTGTTTGGCCAAATGATCTTACAATTTTGAGAATGTAATTTCTGTTTCAAGAAATGAGCCAAACCAATGGAGAAAAACTGTAATGAACTTAACAAGACACATTTGCATAATTTACCATGATTATGTAGTTTAACATACATTTTTAATAAAAAAATATAATGGGGTGTCACACCAAAGGAAAACAAAACGTAACACTTTTATAGTGGTTCCAAAAAAAGTTAAATATTTGAACAACTCGAGACAAAATTTCGAGACAAAAACTAACCATGTGCTCATGTCATGGTCTTCACAGGGGGCTTCAGTAAGGCCCTGTCCCAAATGGCACACTTCCTGTGCACTTTCGGTCTTGTGGACTTACAATGTCTGTTAAGTCCACGAGACCGCAGGTTGTCCCATTTGTCATTTTAGGTCTCAGAAGCGTGCTCGCAAGCGCCACCTTTGAGGTCGATATGCGCCCTCGATGCAAACTTCTGCCGAGCCCGCAATGGTGCGAGTTACGCAGCGGCCTTCTTCCCGCCAGTCAAAGCGGCATTATGTCATGAAAGTGCGGACTCAGAGGTAGACCGTGAGGGTTTAGGGTGCCATTTGGGACAGGGCCTAACATGACCTTGAATGGGGTTCTTAATTAAAGTTGTCCCGATTTAAAATCAGGATATGGTGTCACACCGGAGGACATGGTTTTAAGTGACAAAATGTATCAAGATCCTACGCTTTTAGAAATATATGGATGGAAAAAAATATTGCCATTTACTAAAATAGACACTTGTAAAATTATGTCTGAGCTATTTATTAATATGTTTATGCTTTTCTTCTTAATTTCTAAAAGTTGTAATTTATTGAACCATGCTTGAGACAGTCACACCCTAGAACAATTTTGAGATTTGGCTCAAAAATGTAAAAAAATCTAATAGTTTTTATAACAAAAAGTCCATGTAAGACAAAATGTTTAACAATTTACTGCGTTTTAAATCATGACAATACTTATTATATACATTTTTATCTTCTGTGACAGTGAAAATGCCATGTCACGCAAACAACCCAAAAATGTCTCCAGTGTGTTTTTACAATCATTGGAATTAGTTAGGCTAGTTGTTTTTGCTATGGTATTTTTAAAAGGCAAACGTTCCTTGTGTAAGTGTTCTTTAGCCTCTTGATTTTTGTCGATGGTATTCAGCTAAAATGAAATGGTTTAAGAATAAATGTGAATGATATGTAGTTTTTTTTTACCGTATTGAAAACTAAATTAGGAATCGACAAGCAGAATTGGAATCAGAATTGTTCAAATTCAAGTTATACCCAACCACCAAAACTTGCGACCAGACTTTAACTGTAATTTTCTCTAACACCTTGTCTAAAAAGTGTTATGTCTTAACACTTAAGAAGACTTATGAGCATTTCCCATTCTAAGAACTCCCTAGTGCTAATTATTCAGTAGTGTGTTTGAAGAAGAAGAAAAAAACCTGCATAAAGAATCACTGATTAAGTTCCAGCTGATCCGGCATCGGAGAAAGCGACAGAGCCTTTTAATGAGCAAACTGCAAAAAAAGACAGGTCACACTAATGACACAAACGCTGTGTGGCAAAGTCATATTCCCCCAGACATTTTGACTCATTCACTCGTAACAAGAGAGAGTCTCCACACAGAATGTTCTATACCTGCCAGTCATAGCGGATTAAAAAACAATTGACATTCAGAGATGAAATAAGTAACCTGACGTATGACTGCCAGGCACGAAATTGCCATATGCAAGACATCTGACATCTTCAGAGGGTCATCTAAATCAGCCTGCTCCAATTCATATGCATTATTACAGTTATACATCTTTTACATATGAGGTCTTTCTTCTCAAGGAGGTACTTAATGTTCCTGGGGTAATATTTCAGTGTCTGTCCTACACTGAATCTCAGTAAGAGGTGATTTAATCACAGGCTAAATTAATGTAAAGCTAGTGGTGTGCGCTTTAGTCTATGCTAAGGTGGCAAGAGAAGTAGATGGACGAGTATTTGGAGTGATAGATCACTGAAATGCAATCTTGTTTTGTAAGAGCAGGCCTACCGCATCCTCAAGGTAATGCCACGGAGAATCAAATACATCTTCCTTCACCAAGATCAGAAATACGAGTCAGTTTTATGACACAGCAGTTTTTGTCAACTTTTCTGTTTGCTACTGAATATTCCATCAATATATCAGTATGCAGAAAGTATTGATGAGCTCTTATTACTGGTTGTGACTGAACTGTCAGTGTGAATGGATATCTGTCTCTCTTCATATCAATTCCTTAAGTGGTTGTCATTAATAACCACATTGCACTTAAAGGTCCCATGGCATGGCATTTTTCTATTATTTTATAGTGTTTCCTGAGGTGTACTTATATTGTTAGTATGATTTTTACATCATAAAATGTCATAATTTAGAAATAAAAGGCATTTTTTCTATACTGCTGTTTGCCCTGTGGCTGAATGCCCTGCTTCAAGAGGCGTGTCTGCTGTGAGACTTCAGTAAAAACGCCCACTGTTGTGATTGGCTGACATCTTTGCATTTTAAATGAGCGGGGGGGGGGGGGTTCTCAGCATGTCTCAGTTCAGGGTGAACTGTTGTAGTTACAGCATATACTTCAGGTTATTAGTTTATTTCTAGTCGGAGGGGCTGTCACTCATGTCAGAAAGTTAGTAACTTTAGTAAATTATGGATCAGCGCTGACTCGAGACGCGAACCGTTTAGAACGATTCAGTCCGATTTGGTGAACTGGTTCGGTTCACTAAAAAGAACCGATTCAAAAGAATGATTCTTTCGCGAACCGGACATCATGGAGACGGAGCGATTGCTAACAAAGTTATTTATAGTAACTTCTGAGTTATGAGAGCGCTGTCAGTCAACGCAAGTTTACTGTGTTTGTATCTGAGAGTTCTGAATAAACACGAGTCCCAGTCACACCGAGTCCGTCTTCATCATTATTCTACCAACTTTGTAACACATGCAATGTACCATTACAGCGAGATGAACGAGTTAGTAAGTGTTGAGTATAGCATTATTTCTAGATATGTTCCAATCATATGAATAGCGTCAGTGACCCGCATTGAGTAACGTTACACAGCGCAAACAAAGACACAACAACAGTAATCAAATGTAATCCAGTTTATTGTGGGGAAAGATGGCTAGCCTAGCCCAGATATGCTCACGCTTACCCCCCTTCTGCTTAATCTCACGCCGCGTTTGGTGCCTCCGCTGTGGGCCAGATGCAGTACTGGGGGTCGGGGATATTGAAGGCCGAGCTTCGGCGTGTGTGAGGTTTATCTCTAAAGATGTGACTGCTGATGTTAAACAGAAAAGACTGTATGCACATTTTAGAACCGATAGACGCGACGAGGACGTACAAAAACACTGACTCACAAGATAGAAGAAAACACGAAAACACCGTTCTGTCTGGAGAGAGAGAAGCCGCTGCGTGTGCACGAATAATAAATAATTAGCTACACATAAGAGATCACTGATCACAGATCAGAAGGAACTGAAGAAAGACTTCTGTTTTCATTTGTACATCCAAACACTGAGAAACTGCCTGCGTTCACAAGTAACGTTAATGATCTCGAGTGTTTGCATGGGCGTGCCAGATTCTCTGGGCGGAGGAAAGGGAGGTAACCGTTCCTGCTTGGACGTCAAACCAGGAGGCTTCAGGATTGGCTCGTCTGGCCTGTCATTTTCTCAAAGGCAGAGAGAGACGGCCAGAACTCGGGTTTACACCGATCAACATTTCTATCCACTTGGGGACAATATTCAGGCTAGGGGAACTCATATTAATGTTGAAATACCTCATAAAATGAAAATTTCATGCCATGGGACCTTTAATTGTTGAAATGTATGTTCAAAAGTTTGGGTTCAGTAAGATTAAAAAAATAAATTGATACTTTTATTCACCAAGGACACAATAAAATTGACTAAAATGACAGTAAAGACATTTATTATAAATGCTGTTCTTCAAACTTTGTTCATCAAATAATCCTGAAAAAAACCCTCAAGTTTCTTGAGTAACAAATCAGCACATTTGAATTATTGTGGATCACGTGACATTGAACACTGATGTAATGTCTGCAAAAAAAAACGTTTACAGAAAAAAATTTAAATCTATAAAAGTAGAAAACTGTTATTTTAAAATTGCAATAACATTTCACAACACTACTGATTTTTTGTATAAAAAATGCAGCCTTGGAGAACATAAGATCCTTCTTTGAAACATTAAAAAAATCATACTTTTTAACAGCAGTTTACTTGTAAAAACAAGTTATATAATCTGACTGAAATAGAATAAACTTAACTTCATAAATAAATCACACAAATGGTGACTTACAAAATGGCCTTTTTTACTTTTTTCTACAGTTGAAAGTTCAAACAGAGTTTGTCTTACTAAATTAATTGGATTTGTAACAAAACTCAAAGAAATTCATAAAAGGGTCATTTTTAATAATACATTTAATTTTCAATAACATTTGATTTAAAAAACAAATCACTCTGCTTTATGCCGTGGCTGCATTACCACCTCGGGGTGTACTTATAATTTCAATAATGAATCAACCCATGTTAATTATTCATTTAATATATTTCATTAAAATAAATAAATAATCTTTCATTTTTAGTCTTAAAGTCTCCCTGTAGTCAATTGTATCCCTTAAAACTCCTCTTTGATCATCAAAATTACATATTTAAATGCTTTACCTGTGGAAAAAATGTATTTATGCCTTAAAATAGTTTGAATGTAACTCTACACCCTTGCTTTATTTAGTATATGTGGATACATGAATATGGAAATTAGCCCCACCTCCACTCACTCGCCCTCGCTCAGAGACCCACTCGCTCAACTTTTACCCAAGTTACTGTAGTAAACGCTGCATAATGCTATCACTCTTTATAATGTCGGACACATAACATAATTAAAATGATTAGCCTTTGACTAGACTACGTTATTAAACAGCTAATAATGTGTTGCACAAACCATGTTCCCGTTCGCCATCTCAGTCTGCCTTCTAACAATCAGTATTCTTAGAAACGCTTTGAACATCACAGAACGTCAGTGGAGAAATGCATGTAGTTAATCATAACATCAAAATATACATAATTTACCCGCTATATTGCTAAAAGTACCCAATTTTTTATATCAACAGAAACAAATACATGAATAACCTGGCTTCTCTTGAGACTCCCCTGCTTCAGAGCGGTCACAGTTAATGATATGCTAAAACCCGCCCATACATTGACATGATTGGTTACAAGGTAGTTTGCGACATCGACGTCAACCATTTCAAACCACGTCTTTGGTTCACTGCAGTTTTAAGGAGAAAATAGTCAGCAATGGTGTTGACTTATGAATTTGCACATGGTGTGTCTGAAAGCATATTAAAAACACCACATAGACACATAAAAAAACATTTCAATTCTTGATTTTCACCACAGGGGGTCTTTAATAACTCCAAGAATTGCCTAATTTGCATAAACATCTTCAAGATGGAGCTGAACATGAAGCTGGTTTAAAAAGAAAAACACAACCCTTTGAGGTTTGAATTGTAATTTATGGAATTCCTCTTCCTGCCATTCCAATTCAACATCCTGTGGGGCATGTGGCAAATACAATTCAAATTTCAGCTCACGAATGAAAATGGAGCCAAATCTTAGATTCTGAATTCTGCCTGCTACGTTCTGGTGAGCCTTGGACAATGACGGTGCGCTTGCCAGAGAAATGGGCTCCAGAGTTAACCACCCGCAGCCTCTTCCCTCCCATTGCATCTGCACTGTGTTTCTAAAGTCAGACCAATGCAGCTCTTTGCTCCACTAAACAGTGTTTTATTTAATTTGAGCCTAACTGACAAGGGACGCATTATATTTTTTCCCCTCTAACGCAGCAGGATTTCCCTCAACGGACACAAAGCCTATGTTTTTACATATTGCTCCTGCCCAGAGCTTTGATTTGTGTTTGGAGGCCTGTCGAAGGATATTCAGACCTATTCAGGCTTGGCTTTAATACATCACCATGAAAGGGTCTTTTCCAGGGATTGGAGAAGGAGAGAGAGCAAAAAGGGAGAGATTTATGCCCAAACCCTGCACGTTCAGGCTCCTGATTAGGGCTACAGCTAATGTAACAGCTTGGACACAAGCACATTGCCTATGGAATCAATATCTCATACTTCTATGAAATTGAGTTTCAGTGAGCAGAGAGAGAGGGGGGAGTGAGAGAGGAGATGCAGAGATGAAAGCGAATTCTAGCTGAAATATGCTAGCTGGCTAAAGACAGCAGACAGTTTAGTACTATGGGCTGGAGTTGCCAAGTTTACTGCAGTTTAATATTCTGTGCCATTCCATAAGGACCTATTAGCTATGTGTTTGGTCCATTAAAAGCTGATTGAAGTAATAGTTCACATTAAAGTGAAAATTCTGTAATTTGTCCACTTTCATGTCACTCCATACCAATTATAAAACACACATATGATCCGATTTGATCCTAAACATCATGGATTCTGTCAAAAGTGAGTAACAATTTTGGATTCATAAAGGCAGAAACTGATGTGAAAATGTTTGTGGCAAGCAGCGAGGCAGAGGGACCATGAGAATGGGGCAGTTGTATGAGCGCCAGGTGCGTGCCGCACCGGGCTCATGTCTCATGGAGGAGCTCGGACGACAGTGAAGGACGAGAGAGGACCAGGCCTGGACTTTATATTGAGTTTTGTTTATGTTTTATTATTTGTGTGCGTTTTTTCTTTCATTTAGTTTATTTTAAGATTAAAGTTTGTTGAACGTTCGCCGGTTCCCGCCTCCTTCTTCCCATACCAACAAACCTTTACATTGGTGCTGAAACCTGGAAGGAAGGAGGGACATTCTGTCGGAGATCCCTCGCTGCTAAGGGGGATCGCGGTGCTGGAGAGGTCGGGCAGCGTGGAAGAAGAAAGACTGCGAGTTGCTGCCCGAGGCGGTGGTGCTGGAGCGATGGAAGACCCTGTGGGACGGAGAGCTGTCCGAGAGGGAGTGGAGAAGTCGCTGGCCTTTGCCGTGGCCCGGAGCTTTCTGCTGTCCGCAATGCAGGGAGCATGGGACTAGCTGCCGGCTGGCCTCAACTGGAGGAGCCATCGCCAGCTGGCAGGGGGCGGAGGAGGATCGAGCCTTCCACAGAGTGTCCAGTACCATCGCATGGCACCGCGAGGAAGAGCCTCTCGGCTGGCTGAGAACCAAGCGGCAATGTGTCCGGACCAAGATTTTTTTTCCCCCTCTCTCCACTCTCTCCGTCGCTCCTCATGCTTCCGGCTCCTTTTCTCTCGCCTCGTCTGTCTTTACCCACAGATGCCGCGGCCGCCGTGATCGGTCCCCCTCAGATGGGGGGGGGGGGGAGAGCGTAGTCTCAGGGGGTACCCCCCAGGCTGCGAGGGATAATGGGGGTATGTAGTAAGCAGTGAGGCAGAGAGGGGCCGTGAGAACAGGGCGAGGCCGGTGGTGAGTGATAATGAGCGCCAGCTGCATGCTGCACTGGTCTCGTGTCTCACGGAGGAGCTCGGACGCATAAAAGGAGGAGCGACGACAGTGAAGGATGAGAGAGGACCAGGCCTGGAGTTTACGTTGTGTTTTGTTTATGTTTTATTATGTGTGTGCAGCTGCCATCCTTGAGGAGGCTGCCGTTATTACTTTCATTTTGTTTTTTTTAAGATTTTAAGATTAAAGTTTATTGAACGTTCGCCGGTTCCCGCCTCCTTCTTCCCATATCATTTATACATTTACATTTATGCATTTGGCAGACGCTTTTAGCCAAAGTGCCCTTATTACAGGGACAATCCCCCTGGAGCAACATGAAGTAAAGTGCCTTGCTCAAGGACACACTGGTGGTGACCACTGGGATCGAACCAGCAACCTTCTGCGTGTCAGTTCCATGGTTTAACCCACTGGACCACCATCTCACATCACCATCAACATACTCCGTTACAATGTTCTTATGCGCATGCCAACTGAAGAGTGTGAATGCACTTTTTGGCGCTCATATACCAGCAATTTAATTAATTATACATTGTATCCACCTTATTCCTAATGAGTCTAGTGCGTTTTGAATTATGAGTGGCACTTCCAGTTTGGGGAACTTCCATTCAAAAAGACTGAAATAAGTCATTTTAAATCATAAGGCTGTGCAACAAATAAAGCGTATGCAGCCGTATGACTGAATGAGCTGTCAATTTTTCTTCATGTTTTATTTTCAGACATCATGAGAATAATATAACGCTTGGTATTTTAACGTGTTGAAGTACATTATCAGTAAATTACATGTTATAACAAGAATATCTGGCAAGAGCTTTTTCAGTCTCTCCATTCTTTTCCTCATGATTATTTTCTTTCCCCCCTTTGTATTCCACTGTAACAGTATGAAAAAGGACAACATATACTGCACATTTGTGGTCTGTTCTCCCGATTTACAATATACCCCATTAATAATTCACTGGAATGCACAAAGTATCTCTCATTTTTCTCCTCAAATCCTCACATCTCTTTCCAGGTTTGTTTTCACAGGTAAATACAATTTATTTTCTGTCAAAATGATGGAAATCACTTTGTAATAGTACCACGCAATGCTGAAGTTTATAAACATTTTTGATTGAAGCAACGTATGTTACATAATACAGATGTAAGCTAGAGTGATATTCAACCCATCTGTTATTGCTGTGGAAAGAATCGTGCTTTTGGGGTTATTCGTGGTCTGTTGGAAGTACCTTGTTGATGTTTTTACAGTTTTAAATGCCCTTTTAATGTTATATGGTTGAAGGGTGAGTAGAATAATGTAATCTCATTGTACCCAGTATATAAAAAAGGTATTATTGCATTCATAGAGCGAGCCTTTAAGTTCAACCCATAGTTCGCGCAAAGCGTCATGGGGCGTATGAATAAGGTGGCTGTAAATGTAAAGATTAAGTCAATCACTTATACCACCGTCCGCCTGTTTCAGTGGAAATTACGTCAACCATTTAATAATGCTGCACGCTTCAAGGCGCTTCAGTGGGCCTTTAAATGGGTCATGACATAGATTTTTATTATTATTTATTATGTTCCTTGAGGTCAACTTATAATGTCAATAAAGTTTTTTGCATGTTGACTAAGTGTTTTGAAAACATCCACATAAAACCGTAATTTACAGAAAAACCATTTTGGTCATTTACCTATATGGTTTGTGATGTAGTTGCTGTCAGTTCCAATACAGTTGGCTGCTTCATCTTTCAACAAAAGTTTCTTTGCGAACTCTCCATTACACTGTGCCTCGTTTACAACACAAAATGCTCTGAAAAAACATATAATCCTCCGACATGATCCAGGACGCCATTAAAATAACCATCCACTTGTTCCTGATGCTTTTATGAAGTCTGTACAGAGACGCAAATAAGCTGTTTCAACAGGCTGCGTCAAAGTGAACATTCTTTCACTCTTCCATTTGTCCTGTCGACAGACTCAAGCATATGGAGTATGTCGGAAACTGAATATATCATCAATATATTGTATCCAGTGTAGACAGCGTTAGTGATTATAATGGGTTCTATTTGATTTTGATGTGACGCGCCAGTGGGCGGGGCCTATGATGTGATGATGTATAAGGTAACTAAAAGGTAATATGCAAATGTATTTGCCTGTGTGCCATCACATATCCCGCAAAATCAGAATGAGCCATTTTTGGAGCTTGATTAAATAAATGCTTTGTTTATAAAGAAGGAGGACGTTTTAAGCCATGAAACTTGCAGGATGTTTTAATGATACAAAGACCTCTTATATGTCAAAAGATAAAGGCAATTTTGATTTCTCATGCTATGACCCCTTTAATATAATTATATGTACAAATTAACATCTTGACTGCTTGATGTTTACATTAAGGATCAGCATACACCCGTCTTTATAAATGTGGCCTTTTTAAATTAGTACTTTTACAAAATACATTTTTTTGGGGGTAAAATATCTCTTTAAGTAGTTGCTAAATGTATTCATGTCAAATTCCTTATAATTTCAATGCAATACAAATCCTTTTGGACTGATATGACCTGTGCCATTCACTATGCCAATGACCCCATATTAAGTCACCCCTTTAAAATCGCATTGCTCTTAATTGAAGATGTACACAGTACTCAAAGTCACCTGACATTTCATTCATCCTATACTTAGCTGCAAATATCCATCTATTTACAGCCTGAAAGGTCTATTCTCAACTGGACCTGAGTCATTCAGAATCCACCCCAGCACACTTTTCACAGTGCTACCAACTCATCACCCCTGCCTTCACCTCTTTTCACCTGTGTGTATGTGTGTGAGGCTTTGAACATGACAGAAGCACACAGGTGAGGAGTCAGAAAGACAGCTGCTTACATTGAGAGACAGAGTAAAGGACAGCTGTCTTGCAATCAGATACAGAAAGAAAGACAGACAGAGAAAGCCAAAGCTAGAGAGAGAGAGCGAGAGAGACAGGTTCACAGACTCAGGAGGTAAGGTAAAAAAAACATTTTAAAGTCACCATGAAATCAAAATTGACTTGTTTTTATTTAATATATTTGTATTTTAAATTCATGCACCCTTGTAGTTATCATAAATAATTTATCCGTGCACATCATTATTCTATTTTAAATTCATGCACCCGTAATATTAAAAAACTTTCCCTCCCTAAAGTTGCAACCGACTTTATTTCAGTGATTTGACGTATTTCCGAGAGAAACGGAATACTAAATGAGCGGTTTGTCCCCCCCCTCCATGTGACCTGACTGGATATAGAAACGTAGGCGTTTCATTCAGAAACGGAGGCAGATCTGAACGCAAGTTCAATGGGCGTGTTTAATGATGGCATGTCGAAGCCCAAGCCGTCAAACAGACGTCATCAAAAATGGCCTACCAATGTAGAGGGGAGAAGCATTTTCAGATTTTGATTAAAGATTACGAAGCCAAATAATTTTTTGATGCGGATTGACTTGCACGGATGGATTGTTCACCACAAAACTAGCAATTTGCGCTTACAAAGTAAATATGGTAAATTTTGATTTCATGAGGACTTTAACTAAAACCATTAAAAAAAATCTTTGTTACTTGAAATTAAATAAATGTTAACTGAAATTAAAAAAATAAATAAACAAACTTATTTGAAGCCTTAGCTTAACATGATATACTAATTAAAACAGAAATACAACGTTATAAAAACTAAATTGTTGTTTATAAAAACAAACAAAAAAGTGAATTGAGCTCTCTTTCATGTATTTTTAATGTCAAAAACAAAATGTCAGTTCAAGTGACAAGTGATGCTTAATGTATTACAATTTAACTAAACTCATTAGATTTTAGGAGACTAAAATCTTATGATATTTAGTCGACTAAAACTAGACTAAAACTAAAACCGATTCAGGTGACTAAAATATGACTAAAACTAAATGGTATTTTAGTCAAAAGACTATGACTAAAACTAAATCAAAATATGCTGTCAAAATTAACACTGTTGACTACTCAGGAATTACTGGTTTAAATTACCTGGAATGACCGGGGAAACATTCACTAGTGACCACATGTATGTCAATTGCTTTAAAGTGATCAATACGCTGATCTAATGAAAATCAATACGCTAACATAATGAACTTATAGTGTGCAAGAAACTGAAATTTACAGCGAAATCATGATGATAAGTTCTGCACCAAAGGTGCTTACAAAAAAAAAAAAACTACCAAAGAACATTTGTTTAGCTATGTACAATACAAACAAATATGATCTTGTTATACTACACACTTTGACTTCTAATTACTGTACAGAACTCCAGCTGACACCTCAGTTGAGAAAATGATCGGAAAATGTATTGAGTACCTGAGTACATTTTCAAATTGCATATGTAGGTGTGCTTTGGAACCAGGTCCAGGTTTGGTTTCTGTGGATTCTAGGTAAGTATAGTAGACAATATGGATTATATACGACATGGTTGCTTAAATATTGCAGGGTGAAAATGTGTCTCAGCTGATAATCTTCTTCAGACAAAAAATTTACTAAGGCTCATGCCTAACTAGGCGGGGTAATGGGTTGACTGGGCCAGCTACTTCTATCTGTTTGATTTAAATAGGAGCACAGTTTGCACAAATTGTGTGTATCATTCATTATTTCTGCAAAGATAAAGTTGTAAATGCTGAATTTATTCACCAAAGGGGCTG
The DNA here is from genome assembly GCA_023566225.1 of Romanogobio albipinnatus. NCBI lineage: Eukaryota > Metazoa > Chordata > Actinopteri > Cypriniformes > Gobionidae > Romanogobio > Romanogobio albipinnatus. Next base: position 59,284,176 of record CM042241.1, on the reverse strand, counting down.
GTATGTAAACAACGTGTGCCATTTTCTCTACTAACATTCACCGTCCCCTTATTTTTCCAAAAAAGCTGCTGATTGTTTAGAAAAGAGAAGAGAAGTGTTCATAACTCTCAGGCTGGGAGAGAACAGCCCAGCGAGATGTGTTTGAAACTAACCAATTTAAGGCATAGCTTGGAGGGTCAGAAAGAACCAAAGGGCCTATAATTGGCATCTTTCTTGTCTTATTAAAAGAAAACATGTCCCAGTGGAATCCTTAAGCTCAAAGAGCTTCTGTGTTTCAAGCAAACACACACACACACACACACACACCGTCTGGATGAGATTGTAAAGTGTAGAGATGTGTGATGTACTCTCTGACAGGAAAGCCGAGCTGATCAGCTGAACTGATGAACATGGGTGAACAACCGTTATCCTTTTGAGAGGATGAAGAGGTGGTGTTGTGTCTTTTTCTGTTGCTGGGGTGTTTCAAAATGGGGGCATTGGGGCCGTGGCCTTGAGTTTAGTACATGTGCTCTGAGATATTGATGCAATGTGAGTTCAAATGTGGCACTGTGTCCTTTCCCACAGTCTCGTGACAGCTTAACTATTACATGTTTTGGCAAATTGGTGGTGAATTCATACATTCTTATCTGTTCATTTTCAAGCGACGAGGGTTGGTTAAGGGGTGCGGCTTCATGCTTAAAGGGTTAGTTCACCGACAAATACCATAATTTACTCACCCTCAAACCATCCTAGGTGTATATGACTGTGGCGAGCAGCGAGCAGCGAGGCCGAGGGACCGTGAGGGCGGGACGAGGCGGCGCTCATCAGTGAGGATGAGCGCCAGCTGCGCGCCGCAGCGATCTCGGCTCTCGCGGAGGAGTGAGGGAGTATAAAGGAGGAGCGACGACAGTGAGGGACGAGAGAGGACCAGGCCTGGATTTTGTGTTGTGTTTTATTTACGTTTTGTTATGTGTTGCTGCAGTCGTCCGTGAGGGGCTGCAGATTTTTATTTTCATTTTGTGTTTGTTTGTATGTAGGCGGCAGTCGACCGTGAGGGGCTGTCGCCACCATTTTATTTTGCTTAAATGTTTTAAATGTTCGCCGGTTCCCGCCTCCTTCTTCCCGTACGAACAAACTTGACTACAATGACTTTCTTCTTTCAGCCAAACACAATCAGAGCTATATAAAAAAAATATCCTGGCTCTTCCAAGCTTTATAATAGAAGCAAATTCCCCATACGCAACATACTGCGGTGCACTGTGTATTGTGACACCTTTCTATTAGAACCAGCATTAACTTCTTGAGCAATATGAGCTACAGTAGTTCGTCTGTTTGATCAGATCACAGGCCAGCCTTCGCTCCCCACGTGCATCAGTGAGCCTTGGCCGCCCATGACCCTGTTGCCGGTTCACCGGTGTTCCTTCCTTGGACCACTTTTCATAGATATTGACCACTGCAGACCGAGAACATCCCACAAGATCTGTAGTTTTGGAGGTGCTCTGAGCCATCACAATTTGGCCCTTGTCAAACTCGCTCAAATCCTTACGCATTGCCCATTTTTCCTACTTCTAACACATCGACTTTGAGGACAAAATGTTCACTTGCTGCCTAATATATCCCACCCACTAACAGGTGCCGTAATGAAGAGATAATCAGTGTTATTCACTTCACCTGTAAGTGGTCATAATTTTATGCCTGATCTGTGCATATGTACGTATATATATATATATGTATGTATATGTATGTATGTATTGTAATGACTCAACCCTCAGTGTGCCAGTAGGAAATAGCAAATCTTAGAGCCGTCAAGTGAGAGCCATTAACAGCATTGATAAGGCCAGCATGATATCTGGGACATATGAAACACTTTCCAAACACATAATCACTGTTGTTAATCACTTTCTCTTCATTTCTCTCTCTCATTATAACACCCATTCTCTTCTGTTTTCTAAATATAACTTAATTTTTGTGGTCTTCCAATATCTGCAACGACCAGTTGAAAGTGACATTTTTCACAGTGTCACAATATCTTGAATACTCCTGTCATAAAAGAGTAACTTGCTTTGACGTTTAGATGAGGACAAAAGGCTAAATTCATGTATAAATCCATCTTTATTAGGTCATGCCCCAAAGTGGTGCATGCACTTCTGTTCTTTTAGCATGTGGAAGTCATATCATGCTGTCCAGTTGAAACCCCGCTGATCCATCTCAAACCTTTGCATCCGAAATAAGTCAGACTGTTGTTGCTCTCTTAACAAAGCATTAGCTATTGATGATTCAGATTCATTTAAGCTGCTTAGAAGCTCCAAAACCTTTACGTTCCTTCCCGCCACCAGATTTTTGTGTACATGCGTGGTGGTAGAAATTGTTTTTGTCGACATGTGCACGTGTTTGTAATGCAAATGACTTGTTGGGAGGGCAATACTACTCTGAATTCCAAAGTAAGCATATACAAAGCAATATACAAATCTTTTTAATTAATTTCAAACTGGACTCAAAATAGATTCAACATGCGGAAGCTGTATTTCATAAGTGAGCATTCTGTATCTCAGGTCTTCATGTTCGTCTGCAATAACATTTTCCTTTGGTGACTTGATTGTGGTAACAAGGTCTCCTGCAGTGGTGAAAATTGGCACTGAAGTTTTGGAGACAGTGTTGTTCCCTTTCAGTCAGTCACGTTCGACGTACGTCAGACGTACCGACGAATTGGGATCGCTTCAAGGAGCCCCTATCAGCTTCGAGATATAGAGAACAGGCCAATGGGCCATTGGCGTGCGAGATTTGCATCTTGCGCTCCGCCCCGCGCCGCGGGTATAAACAGGAAGCGAGAGCGAATGCACGCTGTCATTCACTTTGGAGCCGAACAGTGTTGATGAAGCAAGACTGCTTTTCTAAAAGAGAGCCTATCTACAGAGAGAGATACTCCAGAGAACGAGAAGGACGCTCTGTGTTGGCGAAAAGGCACAATCAGTGCGATCGCGTGCTCACCGCTGCATCAGCATAACAAACTGCTGTTCTCACAGCAACTGTCGGTTTGGTGAGGGCGTTTGTCTCAGTGAGTGCAGACACAGGACTGAACTTACCTCCTGTGTGCTGCCGCGGTCTTCCCCTGGGTGCTTCAGCACTGTTGAAAGAGCATTTCCTCATAAAAGAGCAACACGGGTGTGACACTGCGTCTTTTTCAAGACGTCATTCCACTCGTGCGTTTCTGGATGCGGTTGTCTCCTGTCCTGACGGCCACAATCCCTCTCGCATAAACATGTTGAGACTGTGTTCGTGAGTGATCCATGTTCTCTCAGGGGAACGGGATCACGTCGACGCACTGGTCATCTCACCTTCCGCGTGAGGGTTTGAGTGTTCAGGGCGCCGTGTGCCATCTAGCTGCCGGGTGACAGCGCGGGTTGCCACGGCAACTCAGCGCGCGTCACTCGGCGCCTCTGATGCACGGTCGAGACTGATACCTCAAAACGGGGTTGAGTCTCTTTCGCTTATACCCCGATCTAGTCTCTTTTCTGGTGCACCAGAAAAGGGGCTACTTTGGCTGATAAGCCTGGGTGACCTGAGGATTACAGTGAGGCTTCCCTGCCACGTACACCTCCGTGGGGCCCCCCACTCTTCTATCGCATCGCAAGCATGTTGAGACTGTGTTTGTGGGTGGTCTATGCTCTCTCATGAGAGCATAGCCACATCGGCGCGTTGTTCATCTTGCCTTTTTATAAGGGCTTAAGTGTTCAGCGCGCCGTGTGCCATCTCACGGCCATGCTCACGGTCACGCTCACTATCTCATATGTTTGCTGGTAGCTTACAGATGGGATTGCTGGTCCTTAAAATGGGACCTAGCGTTTAATTTGGGGCTAGCAGAGGACAGATGTCAATCGCTGCATCGAAGAGAGGGCTGTTATGTGTTGAAAATGAAGATGATGCTGAGATTCCCACCGTAATAGTGGGCGCTCGTGCTGAATCAGATTCATACTTGACTGTCATGCTTTCCCGGGTGGCAGAGGCATAGTGCAACACGTAAATCGCCTTGCCTGCCCCTTGCCTTTTCTCGGATGTGCATTGGAAGGTTTTGGCATTGTGGAACTATTGGTGCCAAAATATGGAACACCAATAGGGCCATAATCTGTATAAGTTTTCCTCTCTCTCACTACCCTCATCGGTGGGGTAGCAGTGCCACTGGCAGGCCACCTCAGTCCTGCTTACTGCATGAGGGTAGTTCTGAGCTGAGGTTGAGCTGCGCACAGCGCTGGCCCTTGGCTAGACAATGTCCACCCTGGTCCAGAAACACCATTGATCCGGATTTGGTCAGGAACTGTTCTTCCCCGGAGGAGGGCCGGGTGGAAAACCATTAGTAATTCTGTTCCGCCACTGGTGTTAAAAACAGCCAGTGGTACCCAAATAAAAAAAAAAAAAAAAAAAAAAAAAACAAGAGCAGTTCCAATACCTCTGGGTCTCGGGAGTTCAGGAATGGCAGTGTGTGACGCTACAAAGCCTCGCTGCTCTCATTCCCCTCCCCACAAGAGGGCCAGAATGGCAGTGTGACGCTACAAAGCCTCGCCACTCTCATTCCCCTCTTCTCAGCGGTGCGTGGGCAACAGTGCGTGACTCTTGTTCCCCGCTGAGGAAGGAGGTGAGGCAGACCGTGTGCAAAAGCCTTGCCACGCTCAGCCCCTCCTTCATTTGGAGAGCGCGCTTGGCAGTGGTCGACGCTCCCATGCCTCGCTACCATCAGGCGCTGCTCCCTTCGCCAGCAGGGGGCGCCGACTGTGGGAACGCACTCAAGCGGCCTCCCCACACTCGCACGCCCCCTCCGCGGACGCAGGTAAGTGTTGCACAGCACACTCAGATCCCACTTCGGGCCGCTCCCATGCCGTCCGAGTCGGATCCCTGCATTCCGCCTCGCTGCCCCGCTACGGGTACGTCTGTGGTGCCGTTAATCCTCCTTTCTAGGTGTCTGGGAGCCTGGCTAGTGCTTCCCAGCCCGTCTCGGTGGCTCCTCCATACCATCAGACTCGGCTATGCGATTCAGTTTGCCCGGCATCCCCCCAAGTTCAGGGGTGTTCACTTCACGACAGTAGCGAAGGAAAACGCCCCCGTGCTTCAGGCAGAGTTCGCAGTCCTACTGGCGAAGGACGCGATAGAGCCGGTCCCTCCAGCCGATATGAGGTCCGGGTTCTACAGCCCGTACTTCATTGTACCCAAGAAAGGACGGCGGGTTACGGCCGATCTTGGATCTGCGGTTCTTGAACCGGTCCCTTCACAGGCAGCCGTTCAGAATGCTAACGCAGAAACGCATCTTCAGGTGCATCCGTCCTCAAGATTGGTTTGCAGCGATCGACCTGAAGGACGCGTACTTTCATGTCTCGATTCTCCCTCGACACCGGCCCTTTCTGCGCTTCGCGTTCGAGGGATGGGCATATCAGTACCGCGTCTTACCCTTCGGCCTGTCCCTGTCGCCCCGCGTCTTTACGAAGGTTGCGGAGGCGGCCATTGCTCCCATGAGAGAGCATGGTGTTCGCATTCTCAACTACCTCGACGACTGGCTGATCCTTGAGAGCAGTTGTGCGAACACAGGGACAGGGTGCTCAGTCACCTCAGCCAGTTGGGACTTCGGGTCAACTGGGAGAAGAGCAAACTCTGTCCTACACAGAGGATCTCTTTTCTTGGTATGGAGATAGACTCGGTCACCATGACAGCGCGTCTCACTGAGGAGAGCGTCCAGTCAGTGTTGAACTGCCTGAATTCGTTCAGAGGCAGGACAGCGGCACCACTGAAATATTTTCAGAGGCTCCTGGGGCATATGGCATCCGCAGCCACAGTAACGCCATTGGGATTGCTTCATATGAGACCGCTTCAACGCTACTCGACAGAGTCCCGAGATGGGCGTGGCACAGCGGATCCCTCCGCGTCCAAGTGACTCTGAGGTGCCGCCAAACCTTCAGCCCGTGGTTGGACCATTCGTTTCTACGGGCGGGAGTTCCCCTAGAACAAGTGTCCAGGCACTCCGTTGTTTCCACGGATGTCACGTACAACAGGCTTGTAGTTTCGGGTCTGTGGACGGGGCCTCAACTGCAATGGCATATCAATTGCCACGAGTTGTTAGCAGTTCATCTTGCACTCAGCTGCTTCAAAGTTCCGCTCAGAGGCAAGCACGTTCTGGTCCGTACGGACAACACTGCGGTCGTAGCGTACATCAACAAACAGGGTGGTCTACGCTCCCGTCACATGTCACAACTCGCCCGCCATCTCCTCTTATGGAGTAAGAAGCATCTGAGGTCGCTTCGTGCCATTCACATTCTGGGCCTGCTCAATCGTGCAGCCGACGAGCTCTCACGACAGCCAGTGCTCCTGGGAGAGTGGCGACTCCATCCCCAGGCGGTCAAGCTGATCTGGAGTCGTTTCGGGGCCGCACAGGTAGACCTGTTTGCCTCCCCAGAGTCAACCCACTGCCAGTGGTTCTATTCCTTGACAGAGGGGACCCTCGGGTCGGATGCCCTGGCACACAGCTGGCTCCGGGGCCAACACAAATATGCGTTTCCCCCAGTGAGCCTTCTTGCACAAACACTGTGCAAGGTCAGGGAGGACGAGGAGCAAATCCTGTTGGTCGCTCCGTATTGGCCCAACCGGACTTGGTTCCCGGAACTAGTGCTCCTCGAAACAGCACCTCCTTGGTCCATTGCTCTGAGGAAGGACCTCCTAACTCAGAGACGGGCACCCACGTCCGGACCATGTCTGGAGTTTCTAGGTGACCTACCGCAAGTGGTAGTTGACACCATCGCTTCCGCTAGAGCTCTACGAGGCGCCTCTATGCGTTGAAGTGGAACCTGTTCGTCGATTGGTGTTCTTCTTGCCGAGAAGACCCCCGAAGATGTTCGATCAGGTCTGTGCTTTCCTTTCTACAAGATGGGTTGGAGCGAAGGCTGTCTCCTTCCACCCTCAAAGTCTATGCTGCCGCTATCGCCGCTAATCATGAGCTAGTAGATGGAAAATCTCTAGGTAAGCACGATCTGATCATCAGGTTCCTGAGGGGGGCGAGGCCCTCCCTCTGTACCCTCTTGGGACTTGTCTCTGGTGCTAACCGCACTGCAGAGCGCGCCCTTTGAGCCTTTGCAGTCAGCAGAGTTGAAAATCTTGTCGTTAAAGACAATACTCCTGACTGCGTTGGCCTCCATCAAGAGGGTAGGTGACCTGCAGGCCTTTTTCGGTCAACGAATCGTGCCTGGAATTCGGGCCCGGTAACTCTCATGTGATCATGAGACCCCGGCCTGGATAGGTGCCCAAGGTTCCCACTACTCCCTTCCGGGACCAAGTGGTGAGCCTGCAAGCGCTGCCTTCGGAGGAGGCAGACCCAGCCCTAGCTTTTCTCTGTCCCGTCCGTGCTCTCCGGACTTACGTGGACAGAACGCTTCAGGACCTCAGAGCAGCTCTTCGTCTGTTACGGAGGACAACAGAAGGGAAAGGCTGTCTCCAAGCAGAGGATGGCCCACTGGATAGTGGATGCCATCGTCTTGGCGTATGAGTCAAGTCGTGCCTTGCCCGCTCGGGTTAAGAGCCCACTCCACTAGGGGTGTTGCTTCTTCCTGGGCGCTGGCTTGTGGCGCCTCGCTGACAGATATTTGTAGAGCTGCGGGCTGGGCGACACCTAACACATTCGCTAGATTTTATAGCCTCCGTGTAGAGCCGGTATCTTCCTGTGTGCTCACTTCCCATAGTCAGTAACACCGAAGTGCCCGTTCTAGTGTCGGCTTGCTGAGCCATTCCCTCCCTCATGGTATGAATACGTGCGCTTAACTGCTCCAGTCGAGTTCCCCAGAACGGCGAACCCTGTTGAGTCCTCCGCAATCCGCGGCAGTCGGACGTGGCGGAGCGTTCAACGCCAGGTCTAACACTAGTATGCATTGGTGGAACTTGTGTTAGGCTGGGTTCCATATGTTGTGACCCCACGGCGGTCCCATGTGTGTATTCTTCCACGATACGGCTCCCTTCGGCGAGCCCGCGTCTTTCCGTCTCAGGAAGGTGTTGTCCCCCGCCTCTAATTGGCCGGGGCCACCCCTGGTACTTCCGTATGTTGTGCTGCCCACGGCCAGCCCATATGTGTATTCTCCACATGGTAACTCCCTCCGGGCATGATGTGGCTTCCGCAGCGGCCTCCACGGGCACACTTTCCCAGCATTATCCAATAGAGTCAGCTGAATGGGTCTTGCAGAACAGCAGCATTTTGACTCACCTGCGTGAATTTCCCCGCCCGCATCAGATCGGGGTCTGAGGGGCTCATTGCTGGGCGCTGGAAGTGGTAGTAACTATGGCGTTTTCCAAAGGGATCCCAATTCGTTGGTACGTCCGACGTACGTTGAACGTGACCAACTGAAAGGGAACGTCTCGGTTACGTATGGTAACCCTTGTTCCCTGAAGGAGGGAACGGAGATGTACGTCCCGTCGCCACAGTTGCTGTACCATCACTGCAGGGCCGAGCCACTCAGTTCGGCTCCTCAGTGAAAAACAGCGTGCATTCGCTCTCGCTTCCTGTTTTTACCCGCGGGGCGGAGCGCGAGATGCAAATCTCGCACGCCAATGGCCCATTGGCCTGTTCTCTATATCTCGAAGCTAATAGGGGCTCCCTGAAGTGATCCCAATTCGTCGGTACGTCCGACGTACGTCTCTGTTCCCTCCTTCAGGGAACGAGGGTTACCATACGTAACCGAGATGTTTTGCAAGTTTATCTGTGCCTCATTATGATCTTGGTAAAATACTTTTCTTTCTTTTTTTTCTTTTAACTCTCTGGTCCTCTTCATTTAGTGGTCACACTTGGCTCCTTCGTGGTCAAAAGTGACCGAAACCTTGAAGCCTCAGGAAAACCAATGTAATATATTTTTGTTCAACATTTTTTTATTATTATTTAGAATTTTGAGGTGATTTTATGATACTATGCACTATTTATACAAGTGGTATGAGCTCTATTTTCCCCATTGAAAATAATATATATTTTTTCTAATATATTTTAATTATTGTTCAATTAAAGGGGCTATATGCAACTTTTTCCCCAAAATAAACGTAACTATAGCCTTTTTATTTTACCATTTATGACTCAAACATCTCCTGATGAGCATACTGACACCTTGTCCGCTCACAGTGGGTGCACCTATAAGCCTGTATCCTATTTTTCATATTTTCTGACGGGTCGTCTTTTCCCGCGCTGTCTGCGGATGTGACGTCAAGCGCGTTCATGTTAAACGTTTCAGATCACTCTGCCTGCCACCACCGCTAGTCAGCGAGTAGCCTACACTCGCAAGCAGTGCAATGGATTTAACGAATACACAGAAGAGACCCAGGACAACTCGGACACCAACAGTAACTCCACAGAAGACTAAAAAAGTTAAACCCCTGACAAGTGGCCAAAAAAGGTCGAAGATTGAGAGAGACCGGCGCATTGCAAGGACTAGAGTGAACATCGGCTTCGCATTTGACTTCGCATGCATATATATATATATATATATATATATATATAAACAAAAATAAATATGAATATTGCATCAGTAATGTAAAGTCTTTTTGGGTGTCTAGAAAAGCGCTATATAAAACTGATGGATTATTTATTATATAGCCATGTAAAGCTACATTATATTGTTTGTTGTTTCTATATCTTAACAAAAAATAAGAGGTAAATGAAGATGTAAAGTGTGATGCATTTTATTTCACATAAGACATGTAGTCAATAAATATTGCTAAATAGTATTATGTATATGTGTCTTTCATACTTGGTGATAGTAAGCTACTTGTGTATAATAAGTGGTCAAGGACAGTGCTCAGTCGTCAAGGACAGTGCTCAGATTTGTGTTTTTAATATTCTACGAAAGTTTCGGTCTGTGCGCCCTTCATCAGCGTGTATGCCAATGGCGAAATGGGTTTATTTATTTATTTAATGTATAAATTTTTTGTGTAGTTTGTCAGCTACACGTTTGACGTTTTGATAAGAGAACACTTATCTCAAACATTATATGTATTTGACTGTTCTTACCTCTGTAAACATAATGTTGACCTCCTTGCAGCAGCTGACTTGTGAAGTGTACACGTACGAGCGCGCGCTGCGAGAGCGAGCAGAAATGAAGATCAGTTCTGTTTTTTGGCCACAGGTGTCAGTCGCGAGTTTAAATTTCAGAAAAACGCATATAGCCCCTTTAAAGCAGTATTCTATGTTAAAATACAGTAAATAATTGTGTCTGCTTTGCACTCTTGATATTTTAGGTTGTTAACCCTTCAGTGCTGTGCACTTTTTTACTGCAAAGTGGCTGATGTTTTCGTATTTTTTCGCATTTCTCATCCATTTCCTATGTTGGTCATTTTTGACTGCGAAGGAGCCAAGTGTGACTTTTCTTTTTGACCTTTTAAAGGAACACGCCACTATTTTGAAAATAGGCTAATTAGAGTTAAACATTTGAGTTTTACCATTTTCGACTCTATTCATGGTACGGCAGCAAAGTTCCTTTATTATTACGCAACTTGCAACTTTTCATTTTACGTCGGTCTTAGTACACAATGTAACTACAGAAGGGTCAAGTGTTAAATAGGAAAAATATCGAAAGTCTTTGGTCATTTTTTGAGCGAGATGTTAACGGTCTTATCAGATTCAATAATCTATGCTAAGCTATGCTAAAAGTGCTACCTCCAGACCCAGAGATCGGCTGAATGGATTTGAAAACGGTAAAACTCAATTGTTTAACTCTAGGGGAGTTGGAAAAGGAGCCTATTTTCAAAAATAGTGCCATGTTCCTTTAGCATATTTAAATCATGTCCATGTGACAAAAGTCACCAAGTGTCAATCCATTCTGATGAAGCAAAAAAAAAGGAGGCCCAGAGGGTTTCCTTTTTTAAGTTTTCTGGATTACAATTGAATGGTTTAATTAAATCAAAATATTTCACAAAAATGTAATTATAATCAAAAAGCATGTCTAAATTATTTAATTCATAAAAACAATTTATGAATTTTTTCTTTTTTTTCTTTTTCAGTAATTCTGTGTTGTTGTATATTAAACTTTTTATGGCAATCAAATAAAGGCATAAAACATTCATTTGTCTTTAGTGCAGAGGTTTACTGTTAAAATTAAAACATGAAAGAAAATTATTATTATTACTATTATTATTATTATTATAAGTTTTATTATTATTATTGCATTGAGATGTAGCTAAATTCTACTGTACAACAGTAATATATTTCTGTCACAATTTCAAGATAAAAACTTTTATTTTGACGGGTTGCGGTGAAGACCTTTGAGTTTCTGTTTGTGTATTAAATAACGATAGTTTTGTAATTTACTAAAATGTTGATGAAGTGACTCTCAGAGCAGCTCTGGAGATGAAGTTCATGTATTCATGTCCTCATATAGTGAGTATGTGTGTGTGTGGTAAATGAAACCTCGCATCTGCGACATTAATTCGCACAGACACGCAGAATGTGTAGGATTCATATTTAAATAATGTTTTTGTGGTTTAATAATCACAGACACTATAGTCTATTGGGTCCTAAGAACCTAACTTTCACAAACCCCTTTTCCTTTACATCCTTACAATGCACCATCACCTTTGAAATTGTCGCACTTGCAGTTTTCTCTGACGCAGCAAAAACTGTATTGTGTACACGTCCTTAAACCTCGGATCAATGGATGAGGCTCTTAGGAGATGGCCCTGAAGGTTAGACTCTTAATATCTGTTTTTCAGGTCCTGAGTGATGGTTGTCTTGGCAGACTTTATGGTTGGAATGTCCTCACCTCTTGGTTTCATAGTTTGTAGAATCATTTTCTCCAGAGGGAGGATCATTGAGACAGAGGAGTTTGTTTCAGTGCTCGAGAGGGGTGTAATTGTCATTAAGCGGTTAAGAAGAGGAATAATTTCCTCTAGCCGTTTCAGTTCACTGTCAGACAATATCAGTCCTTGACATTCTTCTTGGCATTGTTGTCCAGTAAGGAAGAGTAGATGGCAGGCTAACCCTGCAACAGATAATGTGTCAGTGTGTCATAAATGCTGTTTCATTGATTTGAGATATCATGGATACATTTTTTAACAAGTGAATCTAGAATCTCATGCTTGATTTCCGGAGCCCTCCCTCGGACAGCATGCCAAATACGCATGATCTTTATTTAATTTGATGTAAGTGTGAACTCATGAAATGGACCAAAGACATGTAAACAAACCAATAACAGGAAGATGAGACCCTAAAAGGAACAGAATGCTCACGCATACCTGTTTTTTTTTTCTCGTCGTAGTCGTGATGTTGCCCATCACAGTTCAGTACAGGTATCAGAACCACGTCTCCTCACAGCAGATCTTCGTTTGTGTGTGTGACAGAGGAATTCCTGCCACTGTTTTGAATCCTTTACACATTTTATAAGCTCTTCACAAGTTCTCAGCTAGTCCAAATACCATATGTAGCTACGCACACACAGTGAGCACATTTAGCCCAACACACAGCATTGTTTTGGATATTCAGTAAGTTCTGTCGTGAAATATACGTAATAAAAGCCGACCAATCAGGTTGTGAACGTATCCTTATGCCAGTGTCTTTAGGTTCGGTGTTAAATTGTTGATGCTAAGCTAACCAGGACTACTCCCAACCCCCCCCCCCCCGTCTGGATTAAATGAACCAAGTGAACTGAACTACTGTACAAGTGTGAACACACCCTAAATCGTACTGAAATCCCAAAACTACTTATATTTTGCTATGAACACCCCCAGTGCTGTAGTGCTCATTTTGTTGGCACAAAGCTATAACTATAAGTGTTCGCATAAAAACAGTGGGGAGTGTGTTTATTCTGGCCCTATCTGCGCTTCTATGCCGGGGTAATGATCTAAATGGCTCATAATATCTGTTGAAATGCCATGAGGCTATACACTTGCATCATGTAATTTCTGCAAAAGGTTTTGTCAACCTTTTTTGACCATTGCTTTTGTAATTGGCTGCCAATCCAAAGTGTGCGCATGTGGCAGTTTTACAGTTGTTCTATATTGCTTTTTGCATCTTCCCACTGCATTTAATGCTGTCCCATTAAGTTCCTCAGTTTCACACAATCAGGCATAAAACTCCAGGAAACAGAATGCTCATCGATTATAAAGCTTAATTGTATATAATTTACTTCCTATATGCATCATCATAAAGTTAATTTGAGATTTGCATAAAATGAGACCTGTTGCTAAAGTAGTTTCTTTTCTTGCTGATTGCTCTTTGTCACCGCTGCTATACATCCATCGCTTTGTCTCACCTCCTCTAGTTTCTGAAGTATGTTCATGGGGTGTTCTTAAGGTCAAGGAACAGAACAAAATTGTGAGCTACATGACAGTCTATCACCACACCTCTGAACCTTATGACCTCTTCATAGACCAGCTTCAAACTCCCCACACATCAATGAACATGTCTTCTTTAATGTTCTTTTTGTATTTTTGTTGAAGAAAATCATCACTTATACATTGTGACTTTTGGGATATGGGAAATGGGATATCCGTGGAGACATGCTTTATGATGTTACAAGAAGTAAAGGGTCTAGCCTATTGCATATGACAGTTAATAAGGCTACTCAATGCACATCGGCAGAGTGTAAGACAAGCCGCACCATACATTTGCATAAGTAGGCTATTCTTGAAAATGTCACTGATGTATTAATCTTCTAACGTTTCCAAAAATACAAAACCTCCAAATCAGTAATTTAATTTGATTTAAAATGTTTCTTTTTTTGCATAGATTTTACATCGGACATTGGGCCTAATGGTTATAAAAAAACATTTATAATTCCACTCAAGAAAGGTTCACATCATCACCATTTCTTGCATTACTGAAGTAATGTACATTCTAATCCTGATTTGTAGCACCACGGTAGAAAAAGAAACCACAACATGCCAACTGCACCAGATTGGCACAGATTTGCAACAACAATCGTTTAGCCTGGTGGTGGATAGTAAAATCAATTTCTTGTACAAATAAATCTTTAATATTAAACTTTTTAAATGTAAACTGCCCGTCAAAAAAAAGTTGCTGTTTGGATTTAAATGCAAGGAAAATTCTTAAGAGTCAATGATTGGATCATTATTGCATTGATTCACCTATAATGTTTCTAGCATGTTGGCAACAGTTCTTTTAACCCTCATTGATGGAGTGTGTAGCTTTTCATTTCTTAAACAACCATGTAGGAAGACACATCATGGCCATGAATAATAATTTTTCACTCATGAACTGGCACCACTGAGTCCAGACCTTTGGGATGTGCTGGAGGAGACTTTACAGAGTGATGGAGATCTTGACCAAAAATTGATGCACCTCTTGATGAACATAAATGTTGTGATGTTATTTCCATCAAGAGATGCATACATTTTTGGTCAAGATCTTGTGTAAAGTCTACTTGTGGCTTTTATGACACAATGTCTATTTCGATACAGAACTTACCGAACGTCCAAAACAATGCTGTGTGCTGGATTAATGTGCTTGCTGTATGTGCGTAGCCTACATATGATGGTATTCTGACCAGCTGAGAATTCGTGAGGCGCTTATAAAACGTGTAAAGGAGTCAAAACAGTGTCAGGAATCCCTCCGTCACACACACAAACAAAGATCTGCTGTGAGGAGACGCAGTTCTAATGGTGAACTGTCTTGGGCAACATCACGACTATGACGAGAAAAAAACAGGTATGCGTGAGCATTCTGTTCCTTTTAGGATCTCATCATCCTGTTTTTGGTTTGTTTACATGTCTTTGGTCCATTTCACAAGTTCACACTTACATCAAATTAAATAGAGTAAAGATTCTGCATATTTGGCGTGCTGTCCCAGGCTCCGGGCTTGGAATTTCGGCCCAAACCCAGAGTATCCCCCCTGTGATAGAGATAGTCTAGAACTAGACTGCATTGTATTATGGATTGTGTTGACATCTAATAAGAGTTTATTAAATCAAAGTGAGGATATGGGGTGGTGGAGGGATGCTAAAAAACTGTCTACGAAAGGAGGTAAATCTGCAGCTTAACCCCTCAAACCCAAAGTGTACCGCCCCCGGTACACCCCCGCGAAAATTTTTTATAAACAAATTACTAAGCAACCCCTGAATGTAATAACACAAAATAGGTATCAGTTTAAAGCTGCTCAATGAATCTATCAGCATTTCAATTAATTATCCACTTTGATCAACTCTTAACGAGGGCTGAGTTATTCCTGTAAAACGGAGTGTACCGCAGGCGGGCGTCACCTAGCTGCGAATAAATGAATTGTCATATTTTTCAAAACTCCTGCATGGATCAAAATGGATAGATGCATTGGAAAGCTGAGATTCTAAGCTTTAAAATGATACATAATTTGTGTCATTATATAAATACACTCACCTAAAGGATTATTAGGAACACCATAATAATAGTGTGTTTGACCCCCTTTCGCCTTCAGAACTGCCTTAATTCTACGTGGCATTGATTCAACAAGGTGCTGAAAGCATTCTTTAGAAATGTTGGCCCATATTGATAGGATAGCATCTTGCAGTTGATGGAGATTTGTGGGATGCACATCCAGGGCACGAAGCTCCCGTTCCACCACATCCCAAAGATGCTCTATTGGGTTGAGATCTGGTGACTGTGGGGGCCATTTTAGTACAGTGAACTCATTGTCATGTTCAAGAAACCAATTTGAAATGATTCGAGCTTTGTGACATGGTGCATTATCCTGCTGGAAGTAACCATCAGAGGATGGCATAAAGGGATGGACATGGTCAGAAACAATGCTCAGGTAGGCCGTGGCATTTAAACGATGCCCAATTGGCACTAAGGGGCCTAAAGTGTGCCAAGAAAACATTCCCCACACCATTACACCACCAACAAGGCATGATGGATCCATGTTCTCATTCTGTTTATGCCAAATTCTGACTCTACCATCTGAATGTCTCAACAGAAATCGAGACTCATCAGACCAGGCAACATTTTTCCAGTCTTCAACTGTCCAATTTTGATGAGCTCGTGCAAATTGTAGCCTCTTTTTCCTATTTGTAGTGGAGATGAGTGGTACCCGGTGGGGTCTTCTGCTGTTGTAGCCCATCCGCCTCAAGGTTGTGCGTGTTGTGGCTTCACATATGCTTTGCTGCATACCTCGGTTGTAACGAGTTATTTCAGTCAAAGTTGCTCTTCTATCAGCTTGAATCAGTTGGCCCATTCTCCTCTGACCTCTAGCATCAACAAGGCATTTTTACCCACAGGACTGCCGCACACTGGATGTTTTTACCTTTTCACACCATTCTTTGTAAACCCTAGAAATGGTTGTGCATGAAAATCCCAGTAACTGAGCAGATTGTGAAATACTCAGACCGGCCCATCTGGCACCAACAACCATGCCACGCTCAAAATTGCTTAAATCACCTTTCTTTCCCATTCTGACATTCAGTTTGGAGTTCAGGAGATTGTCTTGACCAGGACCACACCCCTAAATGCATTGAAGCAACTGCCATATGATTGGTTGATTAGATAATTGCATTAATGATAAATTGAACAGGTGTTTTTAATAATCCTTTTATATAATATAAATAATATCATAATAATATAATGTCTTTTATCAACAGTTTCTCAGCATTATATTGTCCAAATGTAACACAAATTTATATTTTCTAAAAATATATAAAGTGTTCTAACAAATGATACATACTTTTTGACTCTCCTTGCTATAGTTTATGTTATGAGTCTTTAAATTTGTGTATGTCACTCAGAAAACGTCTCGGTTACGTTTGTCAGCTGACGCTACGGGGAATGCCTCCAGCGTGACAGGTGTCTGAACTACTATCGAATCACGGCAATCCTATTGACCGGCGACAGCCTATGATGTCATCAAGGTTCGACCAGGAAGTATATAAGGGCGCCTTGCCAACATGACACCGCTTTTCGTCTGAAGGGACTGTTTGGCAGGCAAATCCTGAGGCATGGCAAAGCGACGCAATGTCTCGTTCCCTGTTCTCAGGGAACTAGGGTTACATACGTAACCGAGATGTTCCCTTTCGAAAGGGAACTCGCGCTGCGTCAGCTTTGACGCTACGGGGAACGATATACCCACGCCGCCATGCAGAAGGGAGTGCATGCCCACTGGCAGTGACAACTGTCAAGACAAGCAAATTCAACTGAAATGCCTGAACCACTCCCCTTCTGGTCACATTAGGCTGTCAATGACAGCGCTCCCTACGGTCAAAGCCCAAGCTATAACCATGAGAAGGAACCTTCGCATACCATATGAGATCCAACCCTGGCCGCTCGAAGGCCTGGAACCAGCCCATTCAACAGAAGGGGTTCCTTTAAGGGAATGTGGCAAGGGAACCCAAGGGAACCCGCGCCAGTCACTACTCGGGAGGATTTCACCGAATGCCACCAGGGAGGTCTGATCTAGTGACCTCATATGGGACACGTCAGTGCAGCCAACCCTGTCTGTAAAGTACAGAGCCTCTGGTACTCGCCTCCGAAGAGACATCCCGCTAGGGTACTGCAGAAAAGGCAGTGTCCTCCACCAGCCGGACCTCAGAGACGGGTTATCCTGGAGAGCAGCGCTCAGCGAAGTGCTTTCCAACCCTTGCTAGCGAGGGGAGTTCAGCTGCTCGATCCTCGGATCTACCAAGCACTTACTTTAAAACAGGGGTCTTCAACTAAAATTGCTTGAGGTCCAGTAAATGAACCCTCGTCAGCGGCCGAGGTCCGGACAATTATATACCTAAAAACAATAATGTATGTTTATTGCCAGACTAAAGAAATTAGTGTAGATAGCATTTGTTCTTAATTGAACAAAATATAATATGTTCTCATATGGACAAAACATGTCTGTTCATATTGTTAAAGCAAACATAGGTAGGCTAATCCTTCACAAAATTGATCTCATTTTGTTGTTATTCTGTTTTGCCCTTTAAGTTACTTTGGTACAAAATATCTAAATTCAACCAGTAACCATGTCTGACAAAAAAATACGATGAACTAAAAATGCCTTCATCTCTAAATCTGCACTGAAAATACATTCATTTCAACATTACTAGCAACTAAAGTGCTTTTTCCTGCTGAACTGAGATAAATAATAACAATCAATGAACGCAAACCCCCCTGGATCAGAAAATCAGAAATCTCATAACACATTTTATGTTCATTCACATGTATAGTCTTAACTAAATGTATCTAATATTGAACACTGCTCTCTTCTGTGCTTCAAATTGCACTGGTAAAATATAATTAGCAAGTGCCAGCACCAGCAGTGTTGGAAAAATTCAAAAGTGCAAGAAACATTTTATTTAATGTTTCCACTTTTGACAACCACATCAGAATCAGAGCACATGAGACACACAGGTCTCGTACAGGATGCAGGAAGAAATGCGATTTTTTTTTTTTCTCCACCCATTCATTTCGGAAAACTCGGTTTTCAGCGTCAACTTTCCTAATTTTCGAAAATGCCATTGTTTTTGCATGCTGCTTTCTGCTATGATGGTGCGTTCACACCGGACGTGAATGAAGCGTTTCGTGCGAGTGATTTAAGGCAATGAAAAGACGGGAATAGACATTTTGCGGCGCGATTCGCGCAAGCGGCGTGCATGACTCGTCATTCTCGCTCGGTGTGAACGCACAATTATGGCGGGTGGGCCACCATCAGTCTCTTCTTCACTGCATGCGTGACCGCGCATCTGAACATAGCAACAGTAACGTTAACTGCTGTTGCAACCCGTGGCGACATAGGACCCAAACGGTTATACTGAACTGCCTGATATAAATGTGCTTTTTTTTTATGGCATGTGGCATATTTATTTCGTCAAAAGGCTTCGCGGACCGGAGTCCGCTAGTTGGCGACCCCTGCTTTAAAACGTGCTCAGGAGGCCCGAGGGGTCTACAACCAATGGATCAGCGCCAGGCGGCCGTAAGGTCGCAGCAGACTCTCACTTGAGAGGAGCTCATAAGCCTGCCTGGTAGGTAACCATGCTGTAGGCGATCTATGAAAGTCCCTTCCTGCAGGGACCGCATAGCAGCAGCAGTGTCGTCTCGTCATGCTAGGGTATGAACACCTCCTTTAGGTCTTGCAACCGGCTAGAAACCTAGTGGGGGCCTACAACCTGATAGCACGTAAGTGAGCTAACCGAGCGTCCACACTCGGGGGCCCTCCGTCAGGGAGGCCTAGCCATTCGTGCAAACCGTCAGAGATGACTGAGGTCCCGGAGCTCGCCGTTAGGGAGGCCTGCTGGGGTCTACCACCCAGAAGTGAATTTTCAGGGAGGCCTGGTGAAGCCTACTACCTGACAGCGATCCACTGCTAGGTGTCCAGTGACTGAAGACCAGGAACGTGCCCTCAGGGGAGGCCAGGATGAAACCTGCTACCCAATGGCGAATCCCACAGGGAAGCCCCGTGCAGCTTGCTACCTGTTAGCAACCCATGCCACCATCTGTTACTGAAACTGGGGACCGGGGAACGATCTCAGGGAGGCCCAGCGCCTACCACCTGATAGCAGAACGTGCTACTCGTAGCACTCCATGCTCACCGCCACAGAGACTGGGAACCGGGAATTCGCCCTCAGGGAGGCTGGGTGAGGCCTACTACCTACTAGCAACTCCTGCTAGCCATCCAGTGACTGGAGCCCGGGAACACTCCCTCAGAGGAGGTCAAGTGAGCCTGCTTACCCCACAGCAGGCCCTTAGGGAGGCCTGGTAACGCATACCACCTACTAGCAGCTTGTGCCAGCCGTCGAGGGACTAATCAAATCAAATCAAATCAAATCACTTTATTGTCACACAGCCATTTACACAAGTGCAACAGCAGGTGAAATTCTTAGGTGCAGTTCCGAGCAACATAGCAGTTATGACATGACATGTACAACATTTAAAGCAGCATCAGATTACACATCTGATGTGCCCACAATTACTCACAGCACGGTAAAACTCTACAATAAACAATAAATAATTTACACAATGTGAGTGTAGTTCTCACAGCTTTAAACAATATACACATACTTACAATATACATATACTTTAAACAATATACACTAAACATACTATAAGAATTAACTCTTTTAATGTACTTTATTTTATGTATACATGACATTGAAAAGGTGTTGTCTCAGTAAATTATGTCTGAGTTTTCTGCTGAGTGCGGCTGACAAACCCAGAGTGTCCTGTCTGCCGTTTCTGATAGTTTTCTCTTCTACTGCTGTAAGATTCCACTTCATATAAGGTGTTGTTTTCCTAATCTTGTAACCCATATGTGTATATAAGCTGGGACTGCCCCAGCTTAGTTCAGTTGGGTAGGAAGCAATAAACCATTTGTATCTTTGATCTTGGCTTGTTGTTTCTTATTTGAGCGCTCACACAACTCCACCACGAGGGACGGCCAGAGCTCGGGAGACGACCAGATAAATTCTTACACAT
Source organism: Romanogobio albipinnatus (assembly GCA_023566225.1). Classification (NCBI taxonomy): domain Eukaryota; kingdom Metazoa; phylum Chordata; class Actinopteri; order Cypriniformes; family Gobionidae; genus Romanogobio; species Romanogobio albipinnatus. The sequence continues at coordinate 59,263,820 of CM042241.1, read as the reverse complement.
ACATTAAACAGTATACATTAAGCTATAATAATAATAATATACAATGTACAGTATACATTATTATTCACAGTAGAGATCCATTATGTACAATAGGTGCTATATGATAAATGATAAATAATAAATTATAAATAAATGTGTATATAGTGTGTGTGTATCTACAGTGGGTTGTGCTGAGTGATATTCTGTCAGTGTGTGTTATGAACTGATGGATCAAGAGTTAAGGAGTCTAATTGCTTGTGGGAAGAAGCTGTTCTGGAGTCGGCTGGTGCGTGTTCTGATGCTGCGGTACCGTCTGCCTGATGGCAGCAGTGAGAGCAGCCCATGGTTCGGGTGGCTAGAGTCTCTGATGATCCTCTGAGCTCTCTTCACACACCGCCTGGCGTAAATGTCCTGGAGGGAGGGAAGCTCACCTCCGATGATGCAGCTGGCCGTGCACACTACCCTTTGCAGGGCTTTGCGGTTGCGGGCGGTACTGTTGCCGTACCAGGTGGTGATGCAGCCAGTCAGCAGGCTCTCTATTGTGCTGCTGTAGAAGCGTGTGAGGATGTGGCGGTTCATTCCAAACCTCCTCAGCCGTCGCAGGAAGAAAAGGCGCTGATGAGCCTTCTTCACAACGGCCTCAGTGTGGACGGACCATGAGAGTTCCTCTGTGATGTGGACACCGAGGAACTTGAAGCTGCTGACTCTCTCCACCGGTGCTCCATTGATGGTGATGGGGCGGTGTTCTCTCTCATTCCTCCTGAAGTCGACCACCAGCTCCTTGGTCTTGCTGACGTTGAGGGAGAGGTTGTGCTCCTGACACCACCGTGTCAGAGTGTGCACCTCCTCTCTGTAGGCCGTTTCATCATTGTCAGTGATGAGACCTACCACCGTTGTATCGTCAGCAAACTTGATGATGGTGTTGGAGCTGTGGATTGCCACACAGTCATGTGTGTACAAGGAGTACAGGAGTGGGCTGAGAACACAGCCCTGAGGGGCTCCAGTGTTGAGAGTCAGTGATGAGGAGATGTTACTGCCCATTCTGACCACCTGGCGTCTGTTTGACAGGAAGTCCAGGATCCAGCTGCATAACAAGCTGTTTAAGCCTAGAGCCCGGAGTTTCACGTCAAGTATGGAGGGCACAATGGTGTTGAATGCTGAGCTGTAGTCTACAAACAGCATTCTCACATATGTGTTCCTCTTTTCCAGGTGGGAGAGAGCAGTGTGCATTGTGGATGAAATGGCATCATCAGTGGAGCGGTTTGTGCGGTATGCAAACTGCAGTGGGTCCAGTGAGGGAGGGAGAACAGAGCAGATGTGGTTTCTGATTATTCTCTCAAAGCATTTGCTGATGATGGGGGTCAGAGCAACAGGACGCCAGTCATTTAAGCAGGTGGTTTTTGATTGCTTAGGTACAGGCACAATGGTGGACGTTTTGAAGCATGTGGGGACCACAGACAGGGAGAGGGACAGGTTAAAAATGTCCGTGAAAACTCCAGCCAGTTGGTGCGTGCACGCTCTGATGACGTGGCCCGGAATGCCGTCTGGACCCGCGGCTTTACGGATGTTCACCCACCGGAAGGATCGGGTTACATCCGCTAAAGATACGGAGAGTGAACTAACCTCTGTATCTTCAGCCACAAGCTCTCTCTCCGCGAGGGCGGTGTTAGTTCCCTCAAAGCGAGCATAGAAGGTGTTTAGCTCGTCCGGGAGAGAGGCAGCGGTGTTCACGGTGGAGTTTGTGTTCCCTTTATAGTCCGTGATGGTGTTAATTCCCCGCCACATGCTTCTGGAGTTGGTGGTGTTGAACTGTCCTTCAATCTTGTCCCTGTACTGGCGTTTTGCTGCTCTGATGGTTTTCCGGAGGGCATAACTTGCTTGTTTATGCTCCTCCGCATTACCGGAGTTAAAAGTGAAGGTCCGCGCATTGAGTGCCGCGCGAACATCCCCATTTAGCCACGGCTTCTGGTTTGGGTACAGCCGAATTGTTTTGGTCGGAACAACGTCTTCTACGCACTTCCTGATGAAACGCATGCTATCAGCATAGACCTCGATGTCGTCATCAGAGGCCGACCGGAACAATGCCCAGGAATACCCCCTCGGGGGAGACCGGGCAAGGCCTGCTACTCATAGCAGGCTCTCAGGGACGCCTGGTGGGGCCTACCACCTGAGCCAAGGTAACCCAAAAACCGGGAGCCTACCCCTCGACTGCGATTGTGATATAGAACTCCTACTTCCCCCGGGAGTCCGCCTCTGTGCGCCCCACCCTCGACTGAGGGGGCGCCCGAGAGGCGATGCTGGCCCTCGGGCCCCGTCTTCGGTCCTTGGACCATGACGCCTCCCGTCTGCCAGGGACCCGGATCTCAGTGGTATGCAGGTCCTCAGACGCTGCCGAATGCACCTCAGCGATGCTGGTCCTCAGACCCAGTCTCCGGCTGGTGCACCACATCAGAAAAACATCCCCTGATTGAGATCCCAGCTGATGATTTATGGACGGGGAGAAACCAATCGCTTACCTAACACGAGCGATCTCTCCTCTAATGCACCAACATGGCAGCCGCATCCCGCCTGCAGCGCGTTTTATATACATTCAAAGGCTCAGCATACACAGTCGGGATGGCCGAGAAGATTAATCTCCCTTCTCACCGCCATCCCCAGAGCACTTGCAGATAAGTCTCGTCAGCCGCCTCAGCGAGCTCTATCCCAAAAAACCTGTGACACGCGTCCACGCTCAGCCTCGGCCTGAGCGGGACCGCCTCATCAGTCTCGGATGCCAAACCCTCTTCCCTCAGGAAGAGAATCAGATGAGAACGGAGCAATCTCGGATTGACAAACGCTCACATACACAAACAAACAAACAGCTCCATAAGAGCTGAATGAGCATGCTCTTGATCCCCGGCAGAAATACATGAATTTGAATTACCTTAACTCAAAGAATTCAGACAAAACAGTCCCTGAAGACGAAGAAGCAGTGTCATGTTGGCAAGGCGCCATTATATACTTCCTGGTCGCACCTTGATGACATCATAGGCTGTCGCCGGTCAATAGGATTGCCGTGATTCGAGAATAGTTCAGACATCTGTCACGCTGGAGGCGTTCCCCGTAGCGTCAGCTGACGCAGCGCGAGTTCCCTTTCGAAAGGGAACAACAGTTTTATAAACGTCAAGGACTGAACAAAGGCTTTTGATTACTTTATGATATCACCACTACTCCAGATGCAGACCACATATCACCAAAAACATTTTTTTCTGCGGCCCTATTTCCTTTCTGAGTTATTGAATGTTAAATAAGAAAGATTTGTAAAATAATTTAAAAAATATATAATTTAAATTGTCATTTATCAGCAGTTTCTCAGCATTAGATTGTCCAAATATAATAACATTTTCTAAAAATATAAAAATTTTGCTAAAAAATGATGACCGTTTGACTCTCCTTGCTATAGTTTTGGAGTTATGAGTCTTTAAAGTTGTGTATGTCACTCAGACAAAAAAACCCCTCTAAAAATACCTTCAGGGCTTAAGGTGTTAATGTGCGCCACTCGTGTTTAATTAAGTTTAATTATCTGAACGTGCTCCTCCCGAAATTTGTTAATAAAACATCTAATTGGAAGCGGACCATTTTAATTGGAAGCGAACCAAGACCCATCTTTTCATCGCTCTCGGTACGCTTATTTGGTGCGCACCAGGGTTCAGATTGCAGTGTTCACACTTATTCAACTGATCTGCACTAACAGAGCAATCACACCAGAGTTTGTTTTAACTGAACCAAACGTGCCAGGTGATATGATATGCTGTAGCCACATTGAACCAGCAGTTTGGATAATGTATGGATGGATGATTCAGCTGTAGGTGCCATCTTCTGGTCAGACGTGCGACTTCATTCAGCTCACAGCTCTCACAGTGCGTTATTCTCTAGCCATTGAGCACACATCGTTGTACACTCGTTATTGCGGTGCATTGTGGGATTGAATGAGTGCACTCTATAACGTCCACTATGATTTCGGACACCCATACAAATGGCTGTCCCCTTATCCTTTGATCTGAGGTTTAAGGACGCGTACACACTACAGTTTATGCTGAGTAAGATAATACTGCAAGTTTAACAGTTTCAAAGGTGATGGTGCATTGTAAGGATGTATTAAAAAAGGTTATGTCGTACTAATAAATGTTGAGAAAACATTTACTGCAACATACTCTGATGTAGACATCCATTGGCCCAATGAGGTTGTCTATTTTGTCTAAACTTAAAACATTAAACTCTTAAATCAACCCTTTTAAGGGTATAGTGGGCAATTTTGGACACAGCCAATGCCTTATTAGGCACACTAGAAACTTCCAGGCTGTGTTGAGGCCAGTTGGAGCTAAACTCTGGACAGTGGGTTTCCAGGATCAAGTTTGGACACCCCTGAGAAGGAATAGGATTGGGACATCAAACTTGGGTCCCCGTGATCCAACAATCCTCATATTTTAACTAGTCTTGCTAATAATCTAATTGTCAACTGCATTGGTGTGGATTGGCAGGAGAGAAATTAAATGGATAAAGGAACAGCTGGTCAAATGTTTGCTGTGAACAGAAGGGAGGGAGAAAGAGAGAGACATAAACAGAGATAGAAAGAGAAAATATGGGCCTGAAGCTCAAGATAGCATTTGTGCCCGGAAATTTGGCCTTCATGCTGACTATACCACAAAAGCGTATTCATCAAAATTAATTGCAAGGCACAATCTTTCTTCCTAGCTATAAAGAAGCTCTCTTAGTGGGCGAAAGGTCATTTTTTTCCAGGCACAATTGAATCAAAAGAGCATGGAATGCATAATATGCATTATAACACATAAAAAAAATCACATAGAAAAGCATGTATTCTGCATGCTTGTCAGAGCTGTGACAACCAAAAACAACATTTACTTAAAATTTTGCGTTACTTTAAATTTACTTAAGATTTACTTCCATTTGCAAGTTTTTGCAGACTTTAAGTAAATAAGTGAAATCTATACACATTTAAGATGTGGTCTGAAATAGATTTAAGTAACTCTAACCTAATATTTTCTTAAAAATATTTTCCTCCACATCTATTAAATCTGACTATCCTGATCTAATACATGTTCATAATAATTAATATTATTAAAAAATATATATAATATAAAATGTTATATTCTATACTTTTCTGTGTATTCTATATTTTTCTGTGTTATACTACACATGCTCCAATGCATTTGAATGTTGTGGATATAAATATACTGTATATAAATAAAAATTGCATCTCCTTACTCAAACTAGAACTGGAAGATGATCACTGGAAAGTGTTTTTTTGCAGCCAGAGATAAGATCGTAGGGAGGGATTGTCAGACTAAAGACTAACACAAATGATGAATTAGACAAAGCACATCAATAACTCTCTGAGTGCTGCTTAATGAGGCATATAAACGAACAGATAAGAAGTTAGTCTGGACAATCCCATTTATCAGTTCTCTAGAGTGACCTATATAAAAAAGGAATGGCTAGGGATTTCTTATCAAACAAACGCTGTCTAACTGTGGGCAGAGCTGTTCTGTGCAGTTAGGGATTTTGGAGTACGTTTTCTTATGATAAATAATCTATTAAAGACAATTGGGTTGATCTGTGTCATCTATTATATTTCATTAAAAAGTGGCCCTTTTTTGGTTTGTTAAATGAGCTATAGTCAACTTGTGCTTTGAAACTGGCTCTAAATGTTCTTGATCTGTTCTAGGAAGAAGACAAAAACCCTGTGAGATTAACACAAGTCACAGAAAATGTACTCAAATGTGACTCTGAAGCCAAAATCCACAACTTCTTGTATAACATTCACAAAACTTGATTTCCAGTTAGTCTTGTTTCTCAGCAACTGATATTTAAGAGAGAGATAGAAAACATGCCTTGTTTTCATATAATTAAAGAGCCTCGATTATGGATTTTTAAAAAATTACCTTTCATGAAGTGTGTAACATAGTTAAGTGAATGAAAACATCCTGCAAAGTTTTAAATCTGAAAGTGCAGCAATACACCACAACACGCACACACACACACACTCACGCACACACTCACTCACGCACGCACGCACGCACGCACGCACACTCACTCACTCACTCACTCACTCACTCTTCACTTACTCACTCACTCACTCACTCACTCACTCACTCACTCACTCACTCACTCACTCACACTCTTTATTCACTTATATTTATATTTATGCATTTAGCAGACGCTTTTATCCAAAGCGACTTACAACTTGGGGATACATGAAGCGATAGGTCATGAAGAAACGAGAAGCGCAATAAGAGCCTTAAATCCTGAGACCGTGTACATTGCTCAGAGTAGCACAGGCTAGAGTAGGGAGGGAAGAAGAAAGAGGAAGAGGAGAGGATTTTTTTTTTTTTTTTTTTTTTTTTATGAGATTAGGTGCTCACGGAAGAGCTGAGTTTTAAGTTGACTTTTGAATGATGTCAATGATTCTGCGTTTCGGATGGTGTTGGGAAGATCGTTCCACCAGCTGGGAACGTTGAATGAAAATGTTCTGGAAAGGGATTTTTTTCCCCTCTGTGATGGGACCACAAGCCGTCGTTCCTTTGCTGAGCGAAGGCTTCTGGTGGGGGTGTGGATTTGTAGAATGGAGTCAAAGTAAGCAGGAGCTGAGCGCGTGGTGGCTCTGTATGCAAGCGTCAGCGCCTTAAACTTGATGCGAGCAGCGAGTGGTAGCCAGTGCAGGGAGATGAAGAGAGGTGTGACGTGAGTCCTTTTGGGCTCTTTGAAGACAAGACGTGCTGCTGCATTCTGGATCATTCGAAGTGATTGGATTGCACAAGAGGGGAGTCCAACCAGAAGCGCATTGCAGTAGTCAAGTCTAGAAATAACCAGGGCCTGGACAAGAAGCTGTGTTGCGTGCTCTGTTAGGAACGGTCTAATCTTCCTGATGTTGTGGAGCGCAAACCGGCATGAGCGAGCTGTCTTAGAAATGTGTTCTCTGAAGGACAGCTGGTCATCAAATGTTACTTCAAGATTTCTGACTGACTTTGATGGGGAAATCAAGGATGTACCTAACTGGATGGTGAAGTCATGTTGTATGGTGGGACTGGCGGGGAAGATGAGAAACTCAGTCTTTGCCAGGTTAAGCTGCAGGTGATGTTTTCTCATCCATGCAGATATGTCAGCCAGACAGCTGGAGATTTGTGCAGCTACTGTGGGGTCGTCTGGGTGAAATGAAAGGTAGAGCTGAGTGTCATCAGCATAGCAGTGGTATGAGAAGCCATGTGCCTGAATGATGGGTCCCAATGAGGTAGTGTAGATGGAGAAGAGGAGAGGACCAAGCACCGAGCCCTGGGAACCCCAGTGGTCAGTGGATGTGCTTGGGATTCCTCTCGTCTCCAGGCAACCTTGAAAGACCTACCTGTGAGATAGGACTCAAACCAAATAATCCCTGTGATGCCCAGTGATGAGAGGGTGGACAGAAGAATCTGATGATTGACCGTGTCAAAGGCCGCAGATAGATCGAGCAGGACGAGGACTGATGATTTGGAGTCAGCTTTAGCTATCCGCAGGGCTTCAGTGACCGACAGTAGTGCAGTCTCTGTGGAGTGGCCCCTTTGAAACCCGATTGGTTGATGTCCAGCTGATTATTCTGTGATAGGAAGGATGAAACCTGGTTGAAAACAACTCGTTCAATAGTTTTTGCTATGAATGGTAGTAGAGAAACAGGTCTGTAATTTTCTATGAGTGATGAGTTTAGCGTGGGTTTCTTAAGCAGTGGAGTTACCCGAGCCTGCTTGAATGTGGTAGGGAAGATGCCGGTGCTGAGAGATGTGTTGATGATGTGAGTGAGTGCTGGTAGGATTGTAGGAGAGATGGCTTGAAGGAGGTGTGAGGGAATGGGATCAAGTGGACAGGTGGTAGGATGGCTAGAGAGGAGAAGTTTAGATACTTCAGTCTCAGTGAGTGTAGAAAATGAGAAGAGAGGATGTTTGGTTGTGGATGTGGCTGAACTGAAGTCCACAGTGCGCGTGGGTGAGAACTGACTGCTGATGGTTGTTGTTTTGTTTGTGAAGAAATGTGCAAAATCGTCTGGAGATAGGGAGGTGGTGGGGGAGGGCAGAGGAGAGAGTTAAATGTTCTGAACAGTGTGCGTGAGTTTGAGGTGCTGTTGATCTTATTTTGGAAATAAGAAGATTTGGCTGCACGTACTTCATCCGAGAAGGATGAGAGCAGGGACTGATACTTACCCAGATCGGATGGGTGGTTAGATTTCCGCCATGTTCTCTCTGCTGCCCTGAGTATCGTCCGGTGTTCACGAATAACATCAGATAGCCAAGGGTTAGAGGGAGTGGCTCGTGCTGGCTTAAAAGAAAGAGGGCAAATATTGTCTAGGCAAGTGTAAAGTGGAGCATAAAGTGTCGGTTGCAGTGTTGACATCCATAGAGGATAATTGTGAGGATGAGGGAAGGGAGGATGAGACAGCAGAGGAGAGATGTGAAGGAGAAAGTGAGCGAAGATTTCGCCTGAAGGTAATAGGTGGAGGAACTGGTGGTGCATAAGTAGTGAGTTGAAGGTTGAATGTGATGAAGAAATGATCTGAGATGTGTAGGGGTTTGACCAAAATATTGTCTGTAGAGCAGTTGCGTGTGTAAATGAGGTCCAGATGGTTACCAGATTTGTGGGTATGTGAAGTGATGAGGCGATTGAGATCGAATGATGCAAGGAGGGATTGGAAATCTGAAGCATAAGATTTGTCCAGATGAATGTTGAAGTCGCCAAGGACTATGAGTGGGCTGCCATCCTCTGGAAATGAGGACAGCAGAACGTCTAGCTCATCAACAAAGGTGGTCAATGGACCAGGGGGGCGGTAAATAACTACAATATGGAGTTTAACGGGAGTCGTAATCGTAATAGCATGGTATTCAAATGTGTTGTTATTGCAAAGAGATGTGTGAGTAGTATTTCCAGTTGTTATGAATGAGAAGACCAGTGCCACCACCCCTCCCAGTGTGGCGAGGGGTGTGGGAGAAAGAGAAGTTATTAGAAAGAGCAGCAGGTGTTGCTGAGTCTTCTGGGCGGACCCAGGTCTCAGTCAAGGCCAAGATTTTGAGAGCAGATTGAGTGGCAAAGGCTGGAATGAAGTCAGCTTTATTGACTGCAGACTGACAACTTACTCACTCATTCATTCACTCACTCACTCACTCACTCACTCACTCACGGACTAGCGCTGGACTTTGGTGTAAAATCGGTGTCATCGTTACTGTCTTAAAAGTGTGTACAGTCGCCGAGCTTTAGGAAAACGAAGCCTCCTGACAGAGCTGGAGTTCAGGTTTGGTAATGGGCGTTTGTTTCCGAAATACACGCTGTTCATGGTAGACTAATCACAACAGACTGAGCCATCTGACCAATCAGAGCAGAGTAGCTCACGGAAAGGAGGGATTTAGAGAGACTGATTGATCTGTTGAGTCGTTTGAGAATCATTGAACATTGTAGCTTATAATTGAAATTATTAATAGCAAACGCAACTAGAAATAATAAGACATACTTACAAGTTGTGATCCACAAACTGTCCCAACAAAGTGAGAACTGCTCTGTTTCAGGAGAAGCTTTTGTGAGTAGCCTGCATTAATACTTTCTTAGTTTCTGGAAACTTTTGTGAGGTGATTATTTTCAGCAACAGTGTTTAAAAAAAATGTAACCACTCTAAGTGCGTCAGCCTTTGGAAGGTCAAACTGTCACATGTCTGTCTTTTCCTGTGTAAGCACATGTGGTGTGTTTGTCATGTTTTGGTATGATGTCATGTGTCTGGTCTCTTGTCTCTTCCTAGGGTGGCCGAAGCTGCTGCAGCTACCCCAGAGGCGGCTAGAGAAGTTGAGGCAATTGTCTCCACCTCGCCTGGGCCGCGTAGACGCAGGAAAAGGAAGGCTTCAGAACTGGTCCCAGGTCCGGTGGTCCCAGTGTCCGGTGGTCCCTAGTCCAGTGGTTACAAGTCCAGAGACTATTCCGGAGTTGGCTGCCATCCCTAATGCGCCACCCAGGCGTCTTGCTCTGCCCGTGCCACCCAGGTGCCTTGCTCTGCCCACGCTGCCCAGGCGCCTTGCTCTGCTGTGGTCAGCCACTGTCCAGCGTCCAGAGATGGCTCCAGCCACTGACCAACTTCCCGAGATGGCTCCTGCCATTGACCAGCGTTCGCAGATGGCTCCAGCCACTGACCAGCATCCGGAGATGGCTCCTGCCCCTGTCAAGGCTCCGTTCCCCATCGAGATTCCGGAGAGGACTCTGTCCCTTGCACAGAGCCCAGAGGGGAGTCCATCCCCTGTTTCAAGTCCAGAGAGGACTCAACCTCCTGTTTCAAATCCAGAGAGGTGGCTCCCTGAACTGTGTGCGCTGCCCTGGCCTCCTGAACTGTGTGCGCCACCCTGGCCTCCTGAACTGTGTGCACCGCCCTGGCACCCTGAACTGTGTGCGCCATCCTGGCCCCCTGAACTGTGTGCGCCGTCCTTGCCTCCTGAATGGTGTGCGCCGCCCTGGCCTCCTGAACTGTGTGTCACGCCCTGACCTCTCTAACTGTGTGTCCCGCCCTGGTCTGTCCCTCCCGTCCCACCCTGGTCAGTCCCTCCAGTCCCACCCTGGTCTGTCCCTCCCTGGTCCTTTCTAGAACTGTGCTGGATCGTTGTTGGATGTCGACTGCTCCCTGTCGTGTTTCATGTTTACTGCTCCTGTTTTTGGTAGTTCTAATTTGGTTTTCCCCCTCGTGGGTGTTTTATTTGTGTTTGTATTTCATTTAATAAATCTTTGTTTCTTTCCTGCATTTGAGTCCTCGCTCCATTTCTCCATACCGATTCCTGACACAAACGAATGAGTTTTGGAAACGGGGTGGACAAAACAGTGTCTCTTTGACATTACAACAACACTAACTTCTCAAATTCAACTCAACCAGGCCTCATCTCCTTTTTTGTGCATTTCGTGGGTGAAGATTATTTAAATGAGTAACATTGTGACATAATAAAATCATGGGGGAAAAAAGTGTCGTTCATTGTAGTTCTACCCAAAAGACTCAAGAAAAACAAGAAAAACATTTGAATAATATTTATTTACAGTTTGTATACAATGAGTATCGAATAGATAAAATTAAAAACTTATTTGGCGTAGGCCCCGTCCATAGTCCAAATCCGGAGGGTAGCGGATGCTTGCAGTTCCTGCATGAAGACGACGGCAGGGGCGGAGCCTACCCCTAAATGTATGGACAGGGACTGACCTGGTGCTGGTGGGGAGGATGGGGGTGAATGCTGGCATCAGTATCTGTGAACGTAGTAATGGGTGGGAACAGAACTTATATACTACAGAAGACAAATAATGACGTGACATTGGAGTCTTCCAGATAGAAAAAGTAAAGTGTATTCTGTTAAATAAAATATTTCCCTTCGAAGAGGACTTTGAGCTTTGTAACCTTGCATTACACACACTAAAGTTGAAAAAGTGAAAAAGCATAATAGGATCCCTTTAATGAATAAGACATGTATAGCTCTAAGGAGAGATAAGACGGATGTCAAGATTGACATTTAATAATGACTTTTTATGGTTGTCACACAGATCTATAATTTGCTATCAGAGGACTTGAAAAATACTGGACAAGTGATAGGGACAACTTCTATGGTACATTTTCTTTCTTTTTTTCTTCTTCCATTTCAGAGCCTTACAGACCGAGTTTTCATTCACTCTTAATTATTTTTTTAAAATAATGACATGGGTGTTCTTCATCATCTTTTGCATTTCACAGAGGAAAGAAAAAAACAGGGTGAGTAAAATATTCTGAATGATTTCTTTAATATTAGATGTCATGACCCACTTCGGTTTGCTGATTACTGAAAGAAAGAAACTCCAAGACGTCCTGTTCAGAGATTTGTCTGTCTATAGATCATGTTCTCCCATTGACTTCTGCCTCAGTATATGGCTCATTTGCCATGGAGGTCAGGGTAAGAGATCATGAAGTGACGAGGCAACGCTTATCTGACACGCCTATGTGATGAGATGTCTTAGAGACTGTGACACTCAAAATCCTACAACTGCACAGATCTTTTTTTCTCAGAGTTTCTCCGTTAGAACTGTATCGCTAAAATAAAATCAAGAAAGAGGCAGATACTAAGATGTAAAATATAAATGCATTATTTATGCAGTATTTTTAAGTATATAAATCTCATGATGCTGAATTATAACTAGATATGCTTGATTTGTTCAAGAAAAAAACCTATTTTGAGAAATTTTGAAGTGAAAAAAATAGACTTTAAGACACAAGATAATAATATTTAATGTATATATGACACAGAAGAAAAGTTTTTGCAACAGTCCCAAACATGATTTCCACTTGATTCTCAGACAATTTTAAGACAGAGATAGAAAACATGCCTTGTTGTCATACTACATCCCAGTTTTATCAGATAATTCATAAGTAAACAAAAGAAAGTTAGACACTAAGCCTAAGGTGTAAAATATCAATGGATTAATTGCATCTAAACACTTTTACACGTAGTATGCCTTTAGAGACATGCACTATATTGCCAAACGTTTTGGGACACCTGCCGTTACATGCACATTAACTTTAATGACATCCATTCTTAATCTGTAGGGTTTAATATGGAGATGGCCCTATAACAGCTTCAAATCTTCTGGGAAGGCGTTTCACAAGGTTTAGGGAATTTGTTGACCATTCCTCTACAAGCGCATTTGTGAGGTCAGATACTGATGTTGGACGAGTAGGCCTGGCTCGCAGTCTCCGCTCTAATTCATCCCAAAGGTGTTCTATCGGGATGAGATCAGGGCATGCCAGTCAAGTTCCTCCACACCAAACTCGCTCATCCATGTCTTTATGGACCTTGCTTTGTGCACTGGTGTGCAGTTATGTTGGAACAGGAAGGGGCCATCTCCAGACATTAAGAGTTCCTTTCAATGGAACTAGCCCAACCCCTGAAAAACAACCCCCACACCATAACCCCCCCACAAAGTTTGGAGGTCTGTAGCAATTGACTCTGCAGAAAGTTGGCGACTTCTGCACACTGTGCATGTCACGGTTCATGAATCTGCTGTCTCTCTCTCATCTCGTGTTGTGTCTGTGGGCATGGTCACTGATCATTGCTGATCAGCAGCGCCAGCTGGTTCCAATTGTTTGTGTCTTTATATGTGCAGTAACTGGTGTCTCATGTTGTCAGATCGTTGTGGTTTCCCCGATGTGTGTTCCTGCTCTGGTTTTCCCTGGCTGTCGTCTGGTTCCTGGATGTTCCCCTGTTCTTCGTCGTGTTCGTTCTTTGGGATTTCTCCACTCAGCACTGGGATCACTGGCACCTTCACGAGGAATCACCACACCTGGATCGAGCACCATCACCGTCTGTCCACCGAGGTCCCTGCATCACTCGCCAACGAGCTTGTGATCTGTCTGACCCACCTGTGTTGTGCCTGAGGACTTACCGGTTTCGACCGTGTTTCTTGTGTTTAAATAAAGCATCTTGCACTTGCATCCTGAGCCTGTCTTTGTTACAGAATGATCTGACCATCGATGGATGCAGCAGGCGCACAGAGCTGGGATGATTTCGTGTCACGCAGCATAGCGAGAATGGATCAACAAGAGGAGGGTCTTGCCAACACATGTCTGGCGGTCCAAGCTCTTGTGGCGCAGGTGTCCGAGCTCACCCGTCAACTACAGCTGCTAAGGACTCCCACTGCGTCACCCACGCTGCCCGTGCAACCCATTTCTATAGAGGGGAGTTCCCAACGAGAGCTGCGATTGCCCACCCCAGAGGGATACGCAGGTGAGCCTGAGTATTGTAGGGCATTCCTGACCCGATGTTCTATGCACTTCTCCCTGCAGCCGCAGACGTTTCTTCAGGAACAGACCAAGGTGGCCTTCGTTCTCACCCTACTGGCAGGTAAAGCGGCTCTTTGGGGAACGGCGGTGTGGAAAAGTCAAGACCCATGCTGCGCCTCGTTCCAGGCACTCTCTGAGGAGATGAAGAGGGTGTTCGATCGTGCGGTGGTGGGTAGAGAGGAGGCCAGACTACTCACCGATCTCCGCCAAGGGGAGCGCTCAGTGTCGGAATATTCCATTCAGTTCCGCACCCTGGCCGCAGAGTGCCGTTGGAACGAGGAGGCGCAGTGGGACAGATTCCTGCATGGGTTGGCTGACCGTGTCCAGAGAGATATTTATATGTTGGACCTTCCCCCTAGCTTGAATGGACTCATAGAACTGGCGCTGAGAGTCGCCGATCACGAGCCCATGCAGGTGGGGAGAGCTCGGCTTTCTCGGGAGGAGAGAGAGAAGCGGAGATCCCAAGGACTTTGCCTATACTGTGGCAAAGCGGGCCACTTCATCCACTCCTGCCCGGTAAAAGATCAAGCCCGGTAGTAACTTTGAGGCTACTATCGGGTGGGATCTCCGCCGAGAAGACCTCATCATCTACACTCCTCCCGGTAAGACTAAGGTGGGCAGCTCACATGCACGACACCAAGGCTTTACTGGACTCTGGAGCGGGAGGTAATTTTATGGACTTTGGACTGGCTCAGAGGCTTCAGATTCCCTTCTCTCCACTCACTCACTGCATCTCCGTCAACGCCCTCAATGGCCAACCACTTCCCAACATTTCTCACATTACTGACTCCATCACTCTCATCATATCCGGCAATCATACAGAGACTATAACATTCTTCCTCATGAACTCACCACTAGCACCCGTTGTACTTGGACATCCGTGGCTCACCCAGCATAATCCCAGAGTCAATTGGGGCCACAACACTGTGTCTGAGTGGAGTAATTTGTGTCATGAGTCTTGTTTAGTGTCTGCTTGTTTGTCTGTTCCTGTCTCTGTGTTCCAGGAGGAGACAGTGGATTTGTCTAACGTGCTCGTGGAGTACTAGGACCTGAGGAGAGTGTTCAGTAAATCTTGTGCTGTTTCTCTTCCTCCACATCATCCCTATGACTGTGCTATAGATTTAGTACCGGGTGAGTCTCCGCCTAAGGGCAAATTATATTCACTTTCTGTTCCAGAGAGGTAGGCTATGGAGAAATATATTTCTGATTCGCTAGCATCCAAGTTCATTCGCCCTTCCTCATCTCCAGTGGGGGCGGGGTTCTTTTTTGTGGGGAAGAAGGATGACTCTCTGCGACCGTGTATTGATTACCGGGAGCTGAACAACATCATGGTAAAGAATACTTATCCTTTGCCGCTGATGTCTTCAGCTTTCGAGCGATTACAGGGAGCATCCGTCTTCACAAAATTGGATTTACGTAACGCTTATCATTTGGTTCACATAAGGAAGGGTGATGAATGGAAGACCGCGTTTAACACCCCTAGGGGGCACTTTGAATACTTGGTCATGCCGTTCGGGCTGTCCAACTCCCCAGCGGTCTTCCAGGCACTCGTCAATGACGTGCTGAGAGATATGGTTGACCAGTTCATATATGTCTACCTGGATGACATATTGATTTTTGGTCTTCTCTCCAGGATCACGTTCAGCATGTCAGACGAGTGCTTCAGAGGTTGTTAGCGAATGGGCTTTTTGTCAAGGCGGAGAAATGCGTTTTTCATGCACAGTCTGTTCCTTTCCTAGGGTACATCATCTCGTCTGAGGGAATGTGTATGGATCCTGACAAGGTTAAGGCTGTGGTAGATTGGCCAAATCCAGATTTCCGTAAAGCCCTACAGAGGTTTCTGGGATTTGCCAATTTCTATCTGCATTTCATTCACAACTACAGCCAACTAGCCGCGCCTCTGTCTGCCTTGACCTCACCCAGAACCACGTTCAGGTGGTCCGATACAGCTGAGGCTGTATTCGCTAAACTTAAAAGCTGCTTCGTTTTGGCTCCCATACTCGTTGCACCTGATCCATCACGTCAGTTCGTGGTGGAGGTCGACGCATCAGAGGTGGGGGTAGGAGCAGTTCTCTCCCAACGTTCTTCCACAGACGACAAGATGCATCCCTGCACGATTTTGTCTCATCGTTTATCACCTGCCGAATGTAACTATGACATTGGTAACAGAGAGTTGTTGGCTGTCAAGTTAGCACTGGAGGAGTGGCGTCACTGGTTGGAAGGGTCAGGGGTACCTTTTATACTATGGACCGATCACAAAAACTTAGAATATATCAGAACCGCCAAAAGACTCAACTCTAGGCAGGCTAATTGGGCACTTTTTTTTTGGACGTTTTGACTTCTCACTCTCGTACCGCCCGGATTCCAACAACATCAAACCCGATTCTTTATCTCAAATTTTTGACCAATCCGAACGCCCGTCTACTCCCGAGTGTATTTTACCCGAGATCCTTTTTGTCTCCACTCTCAGGTGGGAGACCGAATCGAAGGTTATATCAGCCTTAGAAGGGGTAACGCCTCCGCCCGATTGCCCACCGAATTGTTTGTTTGTACCAGAGGGAAATCGGTCCGACGTTATTCAGTGGGGACATTGTTCCAGCATAGCTTGTCATCCAGGGGTTCACCGCACCAGTTATTTGGTGAGACAACGATTCTGGTGGCCACTTATGGCTTGCGACATCCGCAATTTTGTCTTGGCTTGCTCGGTTTGTGCCACTGATAAGACTTCCAATCGTCCTCCGGATGGGTTATTGCAACCACTGCCAGTCCCTTCGAGACCCTGGTCCCATATCGCTCTAGATTTTATTACCGCCCTCCCAGGGCAAGACGGTCGTTTTGACCATTGTGGACCGGTTCTCGAAGCCGGCTCATTTTATTCCTTTACCCAAATTACCCTCAGCCAAGGAGACAGCGGTTACTGTCATTGATCACATCTTTCGATTACATGGCCTCCCGATGGACGTGGTGTCTGACAGGGGTCCCCAATTTGTGTCCAAATTTTGGCAAGAGTTTTGTAGACTTCTGGGGGCTAGTGTCAGTTTATCTTCGGGGTTTCATCCTCAAAGCAATGGACAAACTGAGAGAGCCAACCAAGATTTGGAGAGAGTGTTGCGATGTTTGGTTTCCAGGAATCCTTCCTCCTGGAGTCAGCAGCTCTCAATAGTGGAGTACGCTCACAATTTGTTGTCAGTGTCATCCACGGGCCTCTTTCCGTTTGAATGTAGTTTAGGTTACCAGCCACCAGTTTTTCCCAGTTTGGAATCCGAGGTCGCGGTCCCCTCCGCTCACGCCTTCATCCAGAGGTGCCATCACACCTGGAGCAGAGCCTGAGAGACTCTTCTCCAGGTAGGGGCGCGCACCAAGGCTAAGGCCGATCGCCACCGGTCAAAGCCTCTCGTATACGTTGTTGGTCAAAAAGTGTGGCTTTCTACTAAGAACATTCCTCTCCGATCCGTATCTAATAAACTTGCTCCTAAATTCATTGGCCCGTTTCTTGTCACCAAGATCATTAGTCCGGTGGCAGTCCGACTCAAACGTCTTGCACTTGCATCCTGAGCCCGTCTTTGTTACAGTGCACCTCAGCATGCGCTGACCCTGCTCTGTGATTTTACGTGGCCTACCACTTTGTGGCTGAGTTGCTGTTGTTCCCAATTGCTTCCACTTTGTTATAATACCTCTAACAGTTGACTGTGGAATATTTAGTAGTGAGGATATTTCACAAATGGATTTATTGCACAGGTGGCAACCTATCACGATACCACAAATTCATTGAGCTCCTGAGAGCAACCCATTCTTTCACAAATGTTTGTAGAGGCAGTCTACAGGCCTAGGTGCTTGATTTTATACACCTGTGGCCATGGAAGTGATTGAAACACCAGCATTCAATGATTTGGAGGTCCCATGACTCCTAATTTTGATCCTGTTTCTGAACTCCCTGAATCACCTCGATTGTATTTTCTCCAGGGAATGAACACATCACAATATTTCTCATTTACAGTTTTTCTCCATTGGTTTGGCTCATTTCTTGAAACAGAAATTACATTCTCAAAATTGTAAGATCATTTGGCAAAACAGTCTTACAGTTCAGCACAACACTATAGCTCACTTGCAAAAGCTAATATCTCTCCCAAAACTGTTCACTCATTCTTCAGAACTAAATTCCTTTCCCATATAAATAGTCAGTGCCACGAAAATGGCAAAGATCCTTCTCAATTGTTTTGGCTCACTTCTTGAAACAGACCGGATGTTCTCAGCACTCTTTGTGCTTTTGCCAAAATAACGTGGATGGTTCAGCACAACACCATGGTTCACCTGCAAAAGCTCATACCGCTCCCAAAACAGTTCACTCATGTGTCAAAACTAAATTTCCTTCTCATTTAAACAGTCAGTGCCCCCAAAATCCTTTGTCCGTTTGGCATTGTGTAAGCGCTGCAAGTCAAAATATTTAGATGTTTTGTCACTATGGCAGAGGACCATTGAAATATTCCTCATGTCCACCTTTCAGTCTTAGCCCAGTCCTTCATTTTTGTCTAGCTAACAGAATACAAATGTGTATAAAACTGAAAAAAATAAATAAATAGGATTTTAGGGTAAGAGTAGCCTCCAAGGTTTGACATCACACATTGCACTCATACTGCCAAGGAAATTGTAACCATTATCATTCACACACATTATGTAACTTCCATACATCAGCGTAAAAAGAAAATGTATACAGCATAATATACTGTAATATAACACACAAACAAAA
Source organism: Romanogobio albipinnatus (assembly GCA_023566225.1). Taxonomy (NCBI): domain Eukaryota; kingdom Metazoa; phylum Chordata; class Actinopteri; order Cypriniformes; family Gobionidae; genus Romanogobio; species Romanogobio albipinnatus. The sequence continues at coordinate 59,245,254 of CM042241.1, read as the reverse complement.
CAAAAAAACAATGAAAATTACCGTCCTCACCCTCCTGGCCATCCACACGCTGCTGTTCTCAATCTTACTGTAAACACTTGTAATGTTGTAAAATTTCTACTTTTCTAATGATATAATCTGGGTTTGATTTTTTTTCAGAGATATTGTCAGAGTAAATTGACCAAACATTACACACAAGACCAGTACTGCATATTGATGAAAATATTTATTTCTCTCCACATTTGTAAAATCATTCGATTCATTCATGCATTTTCAGAGGTTTGTTTTTTATATCTGCTGAGGTTGGGCTGAAGTCTCTGTCCAGCCTCTCTCAATGTCAACCCATGGGTACTCAGTAGAATCGCATCTGATAAATTTGGTCCCCGTCTTCTTTGGCCACATCCTACTCCAGGTCTACCTCTTCCTACCCCCCCTCTTCCCCTTCCCCTTCCCCTCTCTTCCCCTCTCTACCCCTCTCATCCCCCCTTCCCCTCTCTACCCCCTTCCCCTCTCTTCCCCTCTCTTCCCCTCTCTACCCCTCTCTTCCCCTCTCTAACCCTCTTTTCCCCTCTCTACCCCCTTCTCCTCTCTTACCCTCTCTACCCCTCTCTTACTCTCTCTACCCCTCTCTTCCCCTCTCTACCCCCTTCCCCTCTCTACTCCTCTCTTCCCCTCTCTATCCCTCTCTTCTCCTCTCTACCCCTCTCTTCCCCTCTCTACTCCTCTCTTCCCCTCTCTACCCCTCTCTTCTTCCACGGGCTCCCCCTCTCATCCTCACTCTTCCACTTCCTCAAGCAGGCAGTTGCCCATGTTCATTTACTTGGCCAAGTACCAAGCTCTTTACATACATGTTTGGCAGCATTCACAGTCATGGACAGCACCTGTCAGGTAACTAAACATACTGTTTGATTGGTCATCTGAGATGTGTGAAAGTCCTCCTTCATTAGTCAAGTTCTAGTTTCACCTGACTGTCAATTGCTGTAATACATTTATCAAATGTTCCAAGGGATTCATATATGGTATTCATGGTATTATGTTCTTGACTAATTTTGACAATTGAACTGGCTATTGTGCATGTGATGACTTATACAATGAAATTACGCTGATACTTTTTGGAGCGAACGACCATTAGACTGAGAATCAAACAATCAGTTTAGATCAACAAGATCTATTCACTTGGAAATTGTGCTAAACGTAGGCTACCTATACTTAATCATTTGCAAAGATGTACTGAGACATTGAGACATGTACTTAGACATTTGTAATTTGATGAAATGAATGAGAAATGCTATTCTGTTGTGAACAATTGCCAAGTGGTTTGGAGATTTTTCCATGTTGTTTTGAGAATGTCATTTCTGTTTCAATAAATTAGCCAAACCAATGGAGAAAAACTGAAATAATTCCCGCCCAAGGCATTTAAAAAAAAGTGGAGTCCTGGTTGAGTTGCATTATATCAGGCTTGTTCAACTTCATACAGCGCCGCAAAGACCGATCGGCGGCTGACTTGAAGCAGTGCATTCTGGTTCGAAATTTTGTCAGACTTGAGACAGTGCCGACACCACATGACTGTGACGTACGCATCAAAGTGCAGCGAGAACGATTCGAGAGCAGCTGACTGGTGCATTCTGCACAGCTTCTCCAGAGCAGCTGCACAAGTTCTGACAAGCTCCGACTTCACATCTCCGTTTGCAGCTCCTCCCCGCCTACATGTGGCAACTCTTGCCATTCGGTTACATTCAGCCGCAGCCGATGTTGAACACACCTATAGTATTGAAATGTATGGTAAAAGGCATGACATTTCCCTGACACGCTCATAGCAGTTGACCAATCACAACACACTGATCAAGCCGACCAATCAGAGCACATTGCTCTTTTCAGAAGGAGAGCCCCCAGCACGCAATTTTGCGTTTAAAAGACGTCTAATAGCCGTCCAAACACAGCTCTGATATCCAGGCTAAAACAAGGCAAAATTTGGGCGGTGAGTAAAAATTTAATAGATGTCTAACCATAGCTCAAGAATAGTCATCTAGAACACAAACACCAAACAAGACCAAACAAATCAAAAATCAAATCAAATCAAATCACCAAAACACCTTCACTATAGAAAAAATATTGTTGGTTTAACTTAAAAAAGTTACCTGGTTGCAGGTAACAATGGTTAAAGTTACTCGTCAGGCTACAGAAGAATACCATAATTCCTCCGTTCAATTAGATCTAAGACATTGAGCGTCACACAGACCTATATCAACCCAGCCACAACATAATTAGGACTTACATGTGTAACCCGGTGATTGACTCTCCTAAGAGCCAGTGATAACAGCGCATTCTCAAGTCCCGCCAACATGTTCCGTCAGCACGGCTGCACTATCAGCTGGGCAGAGAGAGACAGAATGAGCCAAGCAAAGCCAAGCCAAGCAAAGCAGCTGCACAGAGTCGAGGTGTTGCGGATTAACTGATTTCTTTGAATGTGAGAAGTTATTGACTTGGTGAGTCACACTCTGAGTAATATATGTGGGAGGAGAGTCGCTAACTTAGTGGGTGAATTAATATGGGAAGCAACAATATGTAGGCCACGTGAGTGCAGCGTGCGCTGTAATATTAGCACGAAGCTAACTCACGTGTGAGAGCTGATGGAGTGCTGATGAAGTGTCAAAGTGTGACGATTAAGTGTCAAGTTCCAAGGTGTTGAAATGAATTAATTTGATCATATGATAGAGGAGTAATGTGTTTTTATGACATTTGATAAAGTTTGTATATGATATGTGCTGTTGATGTTTGAATCGAATGTTAATGATTGTTCTGCCTTGTGTAGTGCAAGGCTGGGTTTTTTTGTTTCTATGTCTGTTTCTAAATGATATCCAGCACATTTAATCTGTATGGAGAGGAATCGTCTGTGTATTGGACAAAATTGAATGTGCACAATGGCGAGCTACCCACAAATCGATTTCTGATTTGAACTGTGTTTTGGAGTCACTAACTGGTAGGACAGTTCCAATTTCTCTTGTTTTTTTGACACTGAAGACTTTCTTTTCGGCAAACACTTTTGATATTTTTTGCTTCAAAAAGGAGAGATCATTTTTTGAGCTTGAACTGATCGACAGAGTCTAACGATTCTTTGAACTGGAACATTTGATTCACGAACTCTGATCAACTGAGTTGTTTGATCCATGGACTTTGTTCAAGTGAATCAACTAATGGATTTGTGTATTTTCAGCTCACATTGTTGATATACTTCTTGAATTTGAAAGGGAAAGTGATTAAATTCAAAGAATTCTGAATCATATTCAGTGTTTGAGTCAAATTGAGAGTCCAAATTGAGTCACATTTCTTTTGGGTTACTGAATGTTATATCTTGTTGAAGGTTATAATAGTGTAAATTACTTTACTCAAAGGGATAGAAAGACACATTAATGTTTTTGTAATATTCTGTGAGGAGTGTGAACCTTCGGATTGAATCAGAGCTGTCAAGTTGATGAATCCTTGGTTCTATAAGAAACAACAGAAGATTTAACTGTTTTGATTCTCATTGTTACAAACTAATTGTTCACATTTGTGATTTCTTTAATCGAAACAAACTACAAAAAGAGACATTTTCTATATTAATACAAACTATTGAATCAAACCAAAGCTTTGTCACCCATTACTCACCTGCTGCATCATCTCTTCCCTCCAGAAGTCATTCCTTGCTCCTGATACGTATTGGCCCATACTGAATATCATTACTAGACGTAGCACATTAGTTACATTTCATGCTAAATGCTACAACTTTGGCGAGCCAGCCAGGAGGGAGGAAGCAGCAGTAATTGAGGTGAATAACCACTGAAAGAGACATATAGTGAACCTGACAGAAATGGATGTTGTAGAAAGAGAAAGCGTCAACGTGCAAAACGCAGTCATTGTTAGTGGAATAACACTGACTGAATTAGATCAAGTTCTGGAAGCATACCTTTCGAGATTTGGCTCAATACGACGCAATCTACTAATTGATGATCCACAATCTGAGTTTCATCATAATGCAGTCGTAGAGTTCATGCACAGTTCAGCCATGAGCAATCTTGAGCCTCAGCTGCCTTTAACCTTTGCGAGCCCCACTGATGCAGATACTGTGTTCCATGTGCGTGCCCTGGGTACGGTTTACACACCCACCACAAGTAGCGCCACTGCTGAGTGCTTGGAGAAACTACAAGCAATAGCAAGTGCCAATGGAGAAACCTTACAAGATGTTCTCCAACGAGAGTTGATGAAGGTCGTGGAGTGAAAACTCCAGCTGATGCGCCACCTAGAGCTGAGCCTGGGCAAGAGCAAAGACCTCTTGAGACTAACCCTTTAACAAGTGCGACTAGCACTCCCTCACGGTTAGAAGGATTCAAGTCGCCCTCTGTTTTGAGAGTAGAACCTGAAAACCCAGTCAAAGAAAACATAGGCGCAGTGTTGCCTCACTTTTCAAAGGATGCTGATGCTGATTCTGTTGAGACAATTTCTGTGAAGTTTCCCATGTCTGCTATGCACCCCCTAGGCGTCCAGAGAGTAGTAATGGAACATATCGTGAGGACGAGTGATCCTGTGTCCCCGCACAACACCCCATTTCGCCTAAAGGCTTTCTCTGGAAGGAGCCCCCGTCCAAGCAATGAGCCTGATTTCGACACCTGGCGGGCAAGTGTTGATTACCTGCTAAATGAGCCATCCCTTCTAGAGTCACACAAAACACGCAAAATTATAGATAGCCTGTTACCATCGGCCTCAGACATTATCAAGCATATGAAGCCACTCGCTCCCTCGTCAGAGTGCCTCAAGTTGCAGGAGTCTGTTTACGGCTCAGTAGAAGATGGGGATGAATTATTAGCTAAATTCATAAGTACTCTTCAGAATCCTGGCGAAAAGTCATCCATCTACCTCCACCGATTGCATGTCGCCCTGAGTGCCACTATCAGACAGGGCAGAGTTGCAGAAAATGAACGAGACCGATGTCTACTAAAGCAGTTCCGCGGCTGCTGGGACAACACCCTGATCGCTGACTTGCAGCTTGAAAAGAGAAAATCAGACCCACCTCCTTTCGCTGAATTAGCCATACTTATTCGTACAGCTGAAGAAAAGCAAACATCAAAGGAGGAGAGAATGAGAAAGCATCTTGGTGTAAGCAAACACCCACCAACCCAACTCAAACTGCGAACTGCAGCCCACCAACAGTCTGCTTATTCTTGTAACGCGGTAGAGGAGGATGACAACAACTCTCTAGCCCCTGCCATTCTCAAGCCTCCAAGAAGAAAATCAAAACTCAGTGCCCTGAGATGTCTGAAGTAGGCATTCTGAAAAAAGAGATTGTAGCTCTTCAAAGCCAAGTTGAAGCCATTAAAACTGCTACTAACCAGGAAGTGAGGGAGCACACAGGAATAAGTGATCTTCAGGCATTAAAAGAACAGATAGCGGAGCGTAAAGTCCAAGTTGCTGCTTCTGGAGAACGGGGAAACCAGTCAGAAAGACCCCTCGGCCAGAGAGAGAACCCAAGTAAACCTGGTGCTAACGAAATTTGCAGAGACAGGAATGGGAGACAGAAGCACACCGAGATTAGTACTAATTGGCCTCGGCCATGGAATTGCTTCCGTTGTGGGGAGGACGGCCACCTAGCCATCAACTGCGAAAGCCCCCCAAATCCATCCAGGGTTGAAGAAAAGAGAAGAAAGCTGAGAGAAAGGCAGGCTGAGTGGGATTTCCAACATGGATTCACCCCAGAGTCTTTAAATTAAAGGCAGTCTCTGTTGTAGGGCTGATGGGGACTGAGAAAAACAAACAATGCCCTAAGTATCGACGAGTGTTTAACAAGCAAGCTGACTCCAGAAACTCCTTGAAATTACCCGCTGGACTAGTGGGAATGAGATCCACTGCACAAATAAAAGTCAAAGGGAAGAAAGGGAACTGCTTTTTGGACACAGGATCTCAGGTAACGACAATTCCCCTGTCTTTTTACAACAGTAACTTGTCACAGCATCCCATGCAGCTATTGAACCACCTGTTAGAAGTAGAAGGGGCAAATGGACAGGCTGTTCCCTATCTGGGTTATGTTGAATTAACTCTGAAGTTTCCTCAGGAGTTCCTAGGAATTGAAGCAGAAGTTCCAACATTGGCCCTAGTCGTCCCAGATCTCACATACGCACCCCAAATCCTCATTGGCACCAACACTTTGGACGTCCTGTATGCTGATCATGTACAAACGACCATGCCCCGAGTTAAGCCATATTATCATGGGTATCGAGCTGTAATAAGAGTTCTAGAAGCAACTGGTGCGAGTGTCTTGGGCCAGGTAAAAATGAAGGGAGGCATGCCTGAAGTCATAATGGCCGGGAGCACCGTGGTTCTTGATGGCTGTGTCAACATCACTGGGCTGCTGACGGAGACCTGGGCGACAGTAGGACCGTCAACACCATCCTTCTTGCCTGGCGAACTGCTAGTGGTTAGTAGTCTGCACTCCTTACCTCCGAAACGCAGTGTCCAGATACCAGTAGTACTGAAGAATGAGACGCAGACTGATTTAATAATACCTTAAAGAGCAGTACTGGCTGAAGTGCATGCTGTCCAGCATGTGATTGAAGGAAGACGCCCCATGAGTGCTCCAGAGTGCAAAGATGTGAATCCTTCACAAGTTAAAGTTGTTCCTGATTCGGTGACTCTCCGTTGTCATGTGAATGGAAGGAGAGGATAACAGATCTAGTGAACTCCATGTTATATGTCTATGCACTGCATGAGTTTGATTATGGCCACACTGATAAAGTGTGTCACCGTATCAATCTTAATGACAACACACCCTTCAAGCAGCGTGCTAGGCCTATCCATCCGCAAGATGTGGATGCAGTAAGAAAGCACCTCAAAGAACTCTTTGATGCCGGTGTCATAAGACAATCAGAGTCCCCATTCGCTTCTCCGATCGTAGTCGTGAGGAAGAAGAACAATGAGGTGCGCTTGTGTGTTGACTTCAGAAAGTTGAATTCACAAACCATAAAGGACACGTATGCTCTGCCAAATTTGGAGGAAGCCTTCTCAGTTCTAATTGGCTCCAAGTGGTTCTCTGTCCTCGATTTAAAATCAGGTTTCTATCAAATTGAGATGGAAGAGGCAGACAAACAGAAGACGGCATTCATATGCCCCTTGGGCTTTTGGGAATTCAACCGAATGCCACAAGGGCTCACCAACGCTCCGAGCACATTTCAAAGACTAATGGAGCAGTGCATGGGTGATCTTAACAGGAGAGAAGTGCTAGTCTTCATTGATGATCTTATTGTCTTCTCTAAGACCTTAAAAGAGCATGAGGCCAGGCTCTTGCAAGTCCTGAAGTGGCTGAGAGAGTATGGACTGAAGCTTTCCCCAAAAAAGTGCAGGTTTTTCCAAACATCAGTCCGATATCTGGGCCATATAGGGTCTGAAAACGGTGTTGAAACAGAACCATCCAAAATTGAGGCCCTCAAGACCTGCCAAGACCCAAAAATCTCAAAGAGCTTGGGTTCGCTGGGTACTACAGAAGGTTTGTCCAAGATTTCTCTAAGATAACAAGACCTCTCAACGACCTTACTGTTGGCTACCCCCCTCTACAGAAAGACCAGAGGAGAGACTCAAAGGAAAGTACCCAGTATCGAGATCCCAAAGAGCAATTTGGGGACAGATGGACTCAGGAATGCCAGAAGGCTTTCAATACAATCATAGAGAAGCTGACTTCAGCTCCAGTTCCTGGATTTGCAGATCCCACCCTTCTCTATGTGTTAACTACGGATGCTAGCACCACTGGACTTGGGGCTGCCCTATATCAAGAGGGCCGAATGAGAGCGATCGCCTTTGCCAGCAGAGGCTTAACCAAAAGTGAAACGAGGTGTCCAGCACACAAATTGGAGTTCCTCGCTCTCAATGGGCAGTTACGACCAAATTCAGTGATTATTTGTATGGAGGAGATTTCACTGTAATAACGGACAGCAACCTGCTCACCTATATTCTGACATCTGCGAAGCTCGACGCGACCAGCTATAGGTGGCTGTCCAGCCTGTCGACATTTAATTTCAAGATCCAATATCGCGTGGGCAAGGAAAACCTAGACGCAGATGCACTCTCAAGGTGTCCTCATGACAGGCCTCTAGATGACTTTGTCTCTCAAAAAGAGTGTGAAAGAATCAAACAATTCACCCTTCACCATTTAGCAGAATCAGATCAACTAACAATTCTGCCAGCTGCGGTGAAAGCCCTTTGTGAAAGACATCAAGTGTATCAGAACTGCACTGATCCTAACACGTCATACTTTCAACCTACCGTGTTTGAGTCACTGTCTTTTGGTGTTGGTGCAATACCCCAAGAGTTCCAGTGAGAAGACACCCATGGTCTTCCAGTTCTTCCCAGAATGTCTGATGAAGAGCTGAAGAAACGCCAAAGAGCTGCTCCTCGTTAGGTCCCGATTCTACTGGCCAAAGATGGCAATGACTGTGGAGGAGAAAATAAAGACCTGTGAGCGCTGTGTGAGTGAGCTGCACCCCTAGTGAACATAGTGACAAGCAGACCCCTCGAGCTAGTCTGCATGGACTTTCTGTCACTTGAGCCTGATCGAAGTAATACAAAAGATATCCTAGTAATCACCGATCATTTCACCAGGTATGCTGTGGCGATACCCACCAGAAACCAGAAGGCTGAAACCGTGGCCAAATGCCTGTGGGATAACTTCCTAGTCCATTACGGATTCCCGGAGAAACTCCACAGTGATCAGGGGCCCAACTTCGAGTCAAAACTGATTAAAGAGCTTTGCGCCATAGCAGGAATTCGTAAAGTGAGAACGACACCTTATCATCCTCGTGGCAACCCCGTTGAATGCTTTAACAGGACGTTACTCCAGATGTTAGGGACTCTGGATGATAAAGAAAAGACTTGCTGGAAGAGTTTTGTTAAGCCATTAGTCCACGCATACAATTGTACTCGTAATGATTCGACCGGATTCTCACCTTATGAGTTAATGTTCAGGAGGTAGCCCGGACTGCCAATCGATCTGGCCTTCGGTTTACCTGCTGATGAATCATCTCAGTCTCACTCGAATTATGTGAGGAATTTGAAAGGTCGACTGGAGGAGAGCTACAGAGTAGCAAGAGAAAATGCTGCAAAGGTAGCAGCACGCAACGAGGAGGTTTGATGAACGAGTGGTCATTTCATTCCTTGAGTTTGGTGATCATGTTCTGGTGAAGAACTTTAGACTAAGAGGAAAGAATAAGTTGGCAGATAAATAGGAGAAAGAAGTTTGACATAATCAAGAAAGCTGGCGACTTACCAGTCTACACCGTTCAACCTGAAGGCAAGGACGGGCCACTTCGCACATTGCACCGCGACCTGCTGCTACCCTGTGGGTTTCTGCAAAAGAAGGATAAATCTGAGGAATCAGTAGGCCCAAATAAACCCTGCAATCCTAGAACTCAAGCGAATCCTGTTTCAAAAGAGCCTGAGAGTGAAACCCAGACTTCTGAATCCGAAGATGACTTCACGAGTTACGGACTTAGGCACTTACCAAGTATTGAGAGTAGAATCCTTGGGAAGCGGTCAAAAACTGGAGTGGTGGCAGAAGCTTCCCATGGAATGAGAACTGCAATTGGTACAGAAGTTGAGCATCCCACTTCAGCAGAGTCACAAGGGATCTTACCTGACCTTCCTGATGATGGTGTCGAAAGTCTGCATGATGAACCTGAAAAGGTGAAAATACAGTTGAAAGAGCCTACAGGAATTGACGTTTCAAGTGACTTGCCTGTGCAGATTGAACAGCAGGACAAGGATTCTGATGAGCTTCCATCTGGGACCCCCAATGTAGAGGATATGAATGATGGCTTGATACAGGATGGATTTGCCAATTTGGGCTCAAGACAGCCAAATGGAGACTGGACAGAGTTTAGAAGATGTCCCTCCACGTTCTCAGAGACATTGTGAGCCACCAAAGAGGCTGCAGTATCCTAAATTGGGTAATCCCCTTTCATTGGTCGTACAGTCATTACTGCAAGGGCTCAGTACAGCCTTCACTGTATCATTGGTGGAGCCAGATTCTCTAAAGGATATGTCTGGGGAGCTGTATAGTGGATATCCCCCTGCAGTGATTTCGCAGCCTCAAGGATGCAGCGGGACCTGCATATCTTCAAGACGGGGAGAGTGTAACCCGGTGATTGACTCTCCTAAGAGCCAGTGATAACAGCGCATTCTCAAGTCCCGCCCACATGTTCCATCAGCGCAACTGCACTATCAGCTGGGCAGAGAGAGACAGAACGAGCCAAGCAAAGCAGCTGCACAGAGTCGAGGTGTTGCGGATTAACTGATTTATTTTAATGTGAGAAGTTATTGACTTGGTGAGTCACACTCTGAGTAATATATGTGGGAGGAGAGTCGCTAACTTAATGGGTGAATTAATACGGGAAGCAACAATATGTAGGCCACGTGAGTGCAGCGTGCGCTGTAATATTAGCACAAAGCTAACTCACGTGTGAGAGCTGATGGAGTGTTGATGAAGTGTCAAAGTGTGACGATTAAGTGTCAAGTTCAAAGGTGTTGAAATGAAGAGTTAATTTGTTCATATGATAGAGGAGTAATGTGTTTTTATGACATTTGATAAAGTTTGTATATGATATGTGCTGTTGATGTTTGAATCGAATTTTAATGATTGTTCTGCCTTGTGTTGTGCAAGGCTGGTTTTTTTTGTTTGTTTCTATGTCTGTTTCTACATGATCTCCAGCGAGAGTTTCCTGTTTTGTGCACATTTAATCTGTATGGAGAGCAGTGTTAATTTCGTTGACGATAACTAAATAAAAACTAGTGTTAGATGACAAAAACTATAACGAAAATCAACTGTCATTTTCGTCAACAAATAAAAACGAGACGAAAATATTAGGGAGGGACAATTAGGGAAGAGATCCAGTCAGAACTGATGTCCTGCGCACATTTGAGTTGAACGTGCTGATCTAACCGCTGAAAAACATGGCGCTGTTGCGCTTCTACAGGCTCATCCCCAGTACAGCGCTCCAGAGCGGTTCAATCAATGAATAGCACACATTTATGCCAGTCAATTGTTTATGAAGTAATGCTGATGAATAATGACAATGTTTACTTTACAATATTTATATAGTAATATGTTTTAGACGGTTGTAACAATGCATATTTTATCTCCTGAACTTGAATGAGCTCCTGCAACTGCAATAGTAAAGCATAGACATTTCAAAATAAGAGTCAATGTGTATTTCGAGCTTGTTTGTAATTAAAAGTCACGCATATATTCGTTTTGATTACACAATAAACTGTATTTAATTGAATTCCCATTTAATTCAAAGTCAGGAGGAAATACCAGTATTTGACATATTCAATAAAGTATCAAAGTATCATACAAAGTTATAAAACCTATATAGATGTTTTTTAAAAAACTAAACAAAAAAGTGAATTGAGATCTCTTTCGTGTATTTTTAAAGTAAAAAACAAAATGATGTCAAAATGTCAGTTTAAGTGACAGTCGGTTATGTAATGCTTAAATGCTTAATGTATTACAATTTAACTAAACTCATTAAATTTTAGGAGACTAAATCTACTGTAGATTTAGTCGACTAAAATCTTATGATATTTAGTCGACTAAAACTAAAAACAATTCAGGTGACTAAAATATGACTAAAACTAAATGGCATTTTAGTCAAAAGACTATGACTAAAACTAAATCAAAATTTTCTGTCAAAATTAACACTGATGGAGAGGAATCGTCTGTGTATTGGACGAAATTGAATGTGCACAATGGCGAGCTACCCACGAACCGATTTCCGAATTGAACTGTGCTTTGGAGTCACTAACTGGTAGTTCAGTTCTAATTTCTCTTGTTTTTTTGACACTGAAAACTTTCTTTTCGGCGAACACTTTTGATATTTTTTTGCTTCAAAAAGGAGAGATCATTTTTTGAGCTTGAACTGATCGACAGAGTCTAACGACTCTTTGAATTGGAACATTTGATTCACAAACTCTGATAGACTAGTCGTTTGATCCATGGAGTTTGTTCAAGTGAATCAACTAGTGGATTTGTGTATTTTCAGCTCACATTGTTGATATACTTCTTGGGTTTGAAAGGGAAAGTGATTCAATTCAAAGAATTCTGAATCATATTCAGAGTTTGAGTCAAATTGAGAGTCCAAATTGAGTTACATTTCTCTTGGGTTACTGAATGTTATATCTTGTTGAAGGTTATAATAGTGTAAATTACTTTACTCAAAGTGATAGAAAGACACATTAATATTTTTTTGATAATCTCCTTTATTTTTAAATTCTGTGAGGAGTGTGAACCTTCGGACTGAATCAGAGCTGTCAAGTTGTTGAATCCTTGGTTCTATAAGAAACAACAGAAGATTTAACTGTTTTGATTCTCATTGTTACAAACTAATTGTTCACATTTGTGATTTCTTTAATCGAAACAAACTACGAAAAGAGACATTTTCTATATTAATACAAACTACTGAATCAAACCAAAGCTTTGACACCCATTACTCACCTGCTGCATCATCTCTTCCCTCCAGAAGTCGTTCCTTGCTCCTGATACGTATTGGCCCATACTGAATATCATTACTAGACGTTGCACATTAGTTACATTTCATGCTAAATGCTACACATGCTTTTCCTTAACACAGAATCGACCACAGAGGCCTGGGGTCAGCTTCCTTTGCTGTTCTTCCAGAAATCCAAGAAGTGGATAATCATTTAAATTTTTTCCACAAATCTTTGGGTTAACATGTACTAAACATGAGTGGAATTTGCACCGCAGCGCCACCACACCTTGATGCTCATGACTAGAATAACATGTATAGTTATCTTTATTCTTTTAAATTGCCGTCATGCATGAATTAATTATATTTTTGCAATTTTACACATAATAATCCACAATGATCACATTCACAAAACTGAAATTGCACTTCAAAATAACACATTGTCAATATTTTTTGAGACCCTCCTAAAATTTCACAAATCACGTTTTCAGGGGAGCCTGTGTCTTATTAAGGGGAGCCGAGCCCCCCCTAGCTTCCCCGTAGTTCGCACCCTGGAGATGGTGAAATGAAGGCTATTGCTTGCTGTGGCTTCATAGAGACAGGGACTAAACAGAGCATTACTGACAGACTGGTAAAAGAGGTGCTGCAACAATGTAAGATATGTGAAAAATAATGTGTTTGATCATTGAAGCATAAAAACCTATTCTAGTAGACCTCCAAAAACAAAATCAAGACATCTATCTTGGCACAATATGGTCTCTTTAAGACTCAGCGCACATGTTGTGCTTCAGCAGGAGATTCAAACTTTTTCTATGCTGTCTGCTGCTCAAGTGTGGTTAGAAAATGCTTTCAAACCATCTTCCTTTATTGTGCCTAAAATGACATCTGACTCGATGGCAGCTGGTTGTCCTATACTTTCTCTCCTCTGTCCTTGTCTGTGGCACCAAAGGCATAAAAATGTCAAATGAATGCGAGAAAAAAATCCCCTGTCCCCTATTTATCACTCTTAATCATTTCCTGCAGATTTCTCAAGACCACGATTATTGAATGCATCTATCTTTTTCTCGCTCGACGGCTGGACAGAGACGGATCGCACCGACGCAGAGATTTAAGGACTTCCTCACACCATCAGATAGAAGCTGACAGTCCTTAATTCTTCTAAATGCTAACTGCCCTTTGTCCAGGGTACACAGCAGACAGACATGTGCACACACACACATAAAGTACCAGTGGCACAAACTTGAAAGCGTAATGTCTATTCCTTCTGAATGAACAATGTGTGCATTGTGGAACAGAATCATTTGGATTGTGAGACACAAAGTCACATGTGCAGAGAGACAGAGTGCGTGGACTGTGAATGAGAACAGGTTGTCACAGTCAGTGTCATTCACAGCTTTATTTCAAAAAGGCTTTGTCATGCGTTTAATTTGAATTTGACACATTTATCAAAGGCTTTAGATTTCCAAGGTAGAACTTTTGTAGACAAGTCTTCAACCTTTAACATTTCAATTCAGATCAAACATACAGGGATTCATATTTTTTTTATTCTAGTTCATTCTGTTATAATTTATTCACCCTCATGTCATTCCAAACATATATAATGTATGTGTATGTATATATATATATATATATATATATATATATATATATATATATATATATATATATATATATATATATATATATATATTGTAAATACTTATCTCATTAGATCAGGTTGGCCTGTACTTGGTCAGCGTCAAAAGTTTCCTTACTTGATGTGTGACCTAGAATCTGAAATATTTTGTATTCATTTATTGTGGTAAACGTTCTATGAATTTCCAGGTTTTAATGACAGAAATACAAGATTCAAGCCCAATTCACTCTGTTTTCTGGACCCAAATGCACAGACACTATAAATATTTCCTGAAGATTAAGAAGAGAGGTATATGTTTGCATTTAGTTACGACCTTTAGTAAAAATCCTGTTACAAGTAGAGTTCATTTTCACTTTACTAAACAACATAGACAAGAAAAGCAAAGATAAGGACCACAGTTCTTTACATAATCACCTTCCTCATGAAATTTTCAGCTGAAGTGAATAATTCATTTACATTGCTATATTCAAAATCACATTCAACAGCATTAGAGTCAGCTCGGATCAGTGGTGGCATCGCCATAAGAGAAGTGAGCTAGAAGAAACTTAAAATATAAATCATTTATTCAAAGTGACACGTTTTATACATTCCGTCTCAATTTCACGATAGATAGACGGACTGATAGAAAGATGAATGGATAGATAGATAGATAGATAGATAGATAGATAGATAGATAGATAGATAGATAGATAGATAGATAGATAGATAGATAGATAGATAGATAGATAGATAGATAGATAGATAGATAGATAGATAGATAGATAGATAGATAGATAGATAGATAGATAGATAGATAGATAGATAGATAGATAAACTGTTTAGTTTCATGAGAAGCAAAATTAGAATTAACCTTTTCTTTTATCATGAGGAGGAAGAGGGGTTCAGATTGGAGCTTTAAACCCAATTAAATCTGGTTTGTCTTTTCACAACGATCTGCACACTTTGGTAAACACTACAGCAACAATTCAACAGAATTAATGATATGCTCACGAGTTTCACTGAAACCTTTTATTAAGCTTGTGATTATTAGATGAAAAGCATTTGTGTGTGAGGGTGGGTGTAGCAGAACCTATACTATATTGTCGGAAAGCATCATTAAAAACAAAAAACTAAACAAAATTGTGACTGCACAGCATGTGGAAGAACTGCCTCATGACTTGATCATGAATTGGTTTGATGTCGAAATGGTGTGGCACGGTGGTTTGTGCACGTGTCTTGGCAACGTGAATGTGAATCTTGTGTCATTCTGCCGCTCTTCCACTGTTCCTATTAAAAAGGACCAAAAATAAAACAAAAAGTCCTATTGACTTTAGTGATTAAAGAAACATTAGCCAGTAGCGCCAACAGTCATAATTGCAGAGGCCAGCATTTACTGGGCTGCCTGGGCGAAAATGAAACCACATTAAACACAATTATAACTGGCCCCACAGAGGTTGATCACCTAAAACATGGTTTAATTACGGTGTGAATTAAAGTATTAAATCCTTCTTAGCATGAGAATGGACCTTACAAAGATTAAAAAAGTAATGATCTTATGCTTCATACTTATGACCACAACATCTCACAACATCCAAAAACAACTTTCATTAACCCATTTGTGCCCACATTTTTCTGAATGTTTTCATGCATATAGTCATGTTAATAGTGTCCTATGTGAACATGTTCTGCATTTATTTTCCACCAGTTTTTTTTTTTTAATTTTTTTATTTAAAATCTTATTGGAATGTGCGGCAACTATAGATGCCGGTGGGCAAATATGTTGTACGCACCCCTTCAATGTCAAATTTGAATAGGAGAACATTTGGCATCTAACTCAAAATAAACAGATCAATCTTTATTCATAAACAAATGTATTATGTATAAAAGTCGAAGAACATTCGATGTAAACTCAAAAAAGCTGCATCTATCTTATAATCTTTTGAATATGAAAACATAACAAACAACAAATACATATGTCTTAAAGTGGTGGAACGTAGTGCAGAACAAAGTGCAGCCATTAAGTTGCCCCAACAGGGCATTGTGTATCAAAAAGTTAAATGAAAATAGATAAATAGACAAATGAAAATTACATCTACGTATATAACAAAATAACAACAAAAAAATTGTCCCATAGTATTCAATGGCTCACTGTAGTAGGTGATTTCATGTAATAATTTAAATGTAAACTCATTACTTGTCTGAATTTCCACATTATAATCGTAAGCTACTAGTCATAAAAAGAATTGGGGTCCTTGACCGATTAGAATGAAACGCATACAATCTGGATGAAGGGTCCTCAATATTTTGGCCCTTACAAGACATAATATCATAAAATATTAAATTTTTCCCTATCGAATTAAGGTCTACTGTACAGTAGAGATGTCAGATAAAGGGTAAAGTTATGTTTTAGTTGGAATATTATGAAAGCAAAAAGCACTAAACAAAACCCAAAATCTTGATTTATTAACCTATGTGGCGGAGGGGGCGTGGTTTTGCGAGGTCTGTAACGGGAGAGAGAGAGCAGGGCCGAGCGGTTGGTAAGTGGGTTAAGTGCAAATGAGTAACACCTGTCTCTGATTGCAGTAATTGGCTGGAGAGACTGCTTATAAGCTGCAGCAGAGAGAGAGATGGGAGAGAGAGACCTGGACTGGGACTGTGCACACGTGTCTGAGGAGCCTGTCGAGAGAAAGCAGTACCTGAGAGAAAAGTTTTGAGTCAACGATTGTTGAGTCCACGCCCACGTGCGTGTTTTGTGTTATAGCAGTTCTGAGTAATAAAAGACACAGTCCCAGTCACGCCGACCCCGTCTTCTTCCTTCCTCCACCACACAAAGATACACTACACTGGTGCCGAAACCCGGGGTAGGAAGAAGAGTGCCGCCGCGATGCAGACCCCGCCAAAGACGCCGCTTGCGGACCTGGTACAATCGCTCGCCGGTCTTCATCAACAGACCCACGAGGACCTGCTGGCCGTGAGGGCGGAGCAGGACCGGCGCTTCGAGGCCCTCATCCGGGCCCAGCATGAAGACCGCGAGCTGTTCCGGAGCTGGATGGTCCGGGAGGCTCCGGCCACCCCCCCGTGTAACACCGACTCGGCCGCTACCATCAGCCTCTCGAAGATGGGCCCGGAGGATGATCCGGAGGCGTTCCTCGACCTCTTCGAGAGGTCCGCCGAGTCCCGGGGGTGGCCCAGGTCGGACTGGCCAATGCGGCTCCTGCCGCTCTTGTCTGGGGAGGCGCAGGCAGCCGCCCACCAACTGCCAGTCCAGAACCTCCTGGACTACGAAGACCTGCAGCGCGCCATCTTGCAGCGGGTCGGCCGGAGTCCGGAACAACATCGGCAGCGGTTCCGGACCCTGACCCTCGATGACTCTGGCCGGCCCTTCGTCTTCGCGCACCAGCTCCGGGACTCGTGCCGCAAGTGGCTGATGGCCGGCGGAAGCGACGTCGAGGGAGCCATCGACAGGGTGGTACTGGAACAGTTCGTCGCGCGGCTTCCCCAGAAGACCGCGCAGTGGGTCCAGTGCCACCGCCCGACGTCGCTGACCCAGGCCATCCAGTTGGCGGAGGACCACATGGTGGCGTGCACCGGGGTCGGCGAGCCCCTGCCATCGGCTTCTCTTTCTCTCTCTCTCTCTCGCCCTCCTGCTGTTTCTTCCCCTTCTCTCCCCAAACCTGTCCCCCTTCCCAGGTCACGTGCCGGAATGCTGCCGAGACCGGCACAGAGGTGGAGGTCGGGGTTTCCGCCCGACGTTACGGCGGCTCCCAGACCGGCGCCCCGGGGAGGGGGAGCGACGACTGACCAGTTTCCCTCATCTTCTCTGGCACTCTCTCCACGCCAATTACATGACCCACTGCCAGCCACTAGAGCGGCGGGGAAGTCTGGGCCGGCTTGCTGGCGCTGTGGGGACCCCGGCCATTTCATCGATCGGTGTCCGGTGATGGAGGTGGGGACACTGATCCGGGTCCCCGACGCGCCACAAGCCGCCCCCGATCAAGCTGGCCTGTACCAGATACCTGTACGTATCGAGGGGGGTACTTATCAGGCTTTGGTGGATTCGGGTTGTAACCAGACCTCCATCCATCAAAGCCTGATTCGGTCTAAGGTGTTGGATAACCGCCGCATGGTTAAGGTGAGGTGTGTGCACGGGGAAGTGGTGAACTATCCGTTGTTGCCCGTGGATATTCAATTTCGGGGACAAACGCATAGTGTGGAGGTGGCAGTTAACCCGCACCTCCGGCATCCGCTAATTTTGGGGACCAATTGGCCAGCATTTAATAAATTGTTGGGGCATTTGTGTGCGGATGCTTCTTGGGGAAAACGTGTAAAGGGGAAAGAGACGGTTGCTCAGTCGGGAGAGGTGGATTCGGGACCTCCGGGGGCCGGTCCGGGGGAACAGAGCGGTCTGGAGATGCCCATTCTCACAGACCGCGATGACTTTCCCCTGGAACAGTCCCGGGATGAGTCGCTGAAAAACGCGTTTAATCAGGTCCGTTCCATCGACGGCCACCTTCTCCAGCCTGACCAGCCGCTCTCTTATCCCTATTTTTGTATTTTAAAGGATAAGTTGTATCGGGTGACCCAAGACGCCCAGTCAAAGCAGGATACAACCCAGTTATTAGTACCTAAAAGCCGTCGGGAAATGCTTTTCCAGGCGGCTCATTGTAATCCTATGGCCGGGCATTTAGGACAAACGGCTACACTCAACCGTCTAATGGCCCGTTTCTTCTGGCCGGGCATTCACGAGAATGTACGCAGATGGTGTGCGTCTTGTCGTGAATGTCAGTTGGTGAATCCACCGGCCACCCCAAAAGCACCATTGTGCCCACTCCCGCTAGTGCAGGTCCCCTTCGAGAGAATTGGTATGGACCTCATCGGGCCATTAGAGCGGTCAGCACGCGGGCATCGCTTTGCATTAGTTATGGTAGACTATGCAACGCGATACCCGGAAGCAGTCCCGCTCCGCACTATTTCGGCGAAAAGTGTTGCGAGCGCACTGTTTTCATTAATCTCCCGGGTGGGAATCCCGAAAGAGATTCTCACCGATCAAGGCACGGCGTTCATGTCACGAACGATTCGCGAACTTTACGAGTTGTTGGGCGTTAAATCGGTTCGCACAAGCGTCTATCGCCCACAAACAGATGGCTTGGTGGAACGGTTTAATCGCACGTTGAAATCCATGATTCGTAAGTTCGTTCACGAGGACGCCAAAAATTGGGATAAATGGCTAGAACCTCTGATGTTTGCTGTTCGCGAGGTCCCGCAAGCCTCCACGGGGTTTTCCCCCTTCGAGCTACTCTATGGGCGCCAGCCCCGGGGGGTGCTGGATGTCCTTAGGGAGGCTTGGGAGGAGGGACCTTCAGCGAGTAAAAATGAAATTCAGTATGTCCTGGACCTGAGAACAAAACTCCACACTTTGGGGCGGCTGTCAATGGAGAATTTGTTACAGGCTCAGGACAAACAGAGACAGCTATACAACAGAGGCGCTAGGCTTCGTCAATTCACTCCGGGAGATAAGGTACTTGTATTACTCCCTACGTCGAGCTCGAAATTACTCGCAAAGTGGCAAGGACCCTTTGAGGTCACACGGCGAGTTAGCGATCTCAACTATGAGGTGATTCGATCAGATAGGGATGGGGCACGTCAAATTTACCACCTCAACCTGCTAAAGAAATGGTCTGAGGCGGAGTCAGTGATGCTCGCGACGGTGGTGAGCGGAGAGGATGATCTCGGGCCGGAGGCGGTTCAAAAACCTCAATCTCTCGCTCTGGCCCCGGGGGGAGACCACCTCTCGCCCTCGCAGCTCACTGACGTAAAACATTTACAAGCGGAGTTCGCTGACGTGTTCTCGCCCCTACCTGGTCGCACCGATCTCATCCAGCACCACGTTGAGACTGAGCCGGGAGTTGTGGTTCGCAGCCGGCCGTACCGCTTGCCTGAACATAAGAAAAAAGTGGTTCAGGAAGAATTAGAGGCTATGCTTGACATGGGTGTGATAGAAGAATCCAACAGTGACTGGGCGAGCCCGATTGTTTTAGTGCCTAAACCTGACGGCTCGGTCCGTTTCTGTGTGGATTATCGTAAGGTGAACGCGGTGTCGAAATTTGATGCTTATCCAATGCCAAGGATTGACGAATTGCTTGATCGGCTAGGGACTGCTCGTTTTTATTCGACGCTGGACTTGACTAAAGGTTATTGGCAGATCCCCTTGTCTCCAATGACCAAAGAAAAGACCGCTTTCACCACGCCGTTTGGATTACACCAATTCGTCACCCTTCCTTTCGGCCTGTTCGGGGCTCCCGCAACCTTCCAGCGTCTGATGGACAGAATTCTCCGGCCGCATGCTGCATATGCCGCTGCCTATCTGGATGATATCATCATCTACAGTGCAGACTGGCAGCGTCATATGCAGCACTTGCGAGCTGTCCTGAAGTCGCTGAGAAGGGCGGGGCTTACCGCCAACCCGAAGAAGTGTGCAATTGGGCGGGTGGAAGTAAAGTATCTGGGCTTCCACTTGGGTCATGGTCAGGTGCGTCCCCAAATTGACAAGACCGCAGCTGTTGCGGCCTGTCCGAGACCCAAGACCAAAAAGGAGGTTAGACAGTTCCTGGGGCTAGCGGGATATTACAGGAGGTTTGTACCTAATTATTCGGACCTCGCTAGCCCACTGACTGATCTAACTAAAAAAGAGGTACCAGATACGGTTCAGTGGACGGAGCGGTGCCAGCAGGCTTTTACTCAGATAAAGGCTGCTCTGTGTGGTGGACCGCTCTTGCAGGCTCCTAACTTTTCTCTCCCTTTTCTTCTACAGACTGACGCCTCGGACAGAGGGTTGGGCGCGGTCCTGTCCCAGGAGGTGGAGGGTGAGGAGCGGCCGGTGCTGTACATCAGTCGCAAGCTCTCTAAGAGAGAGACTATGTACAGCACCATTGAGAAGGAGTGTTTGGCCATCAGGTGGGCCGTTCTCACCCTTCGCTATTACCTCCTGGGGAGGGAGTTCACCCTCTGTTCGGACCACGCCCCCTTGCAGTGGCTCCACCGCATGAAGGATACCAACGCGCGGATCACCCGTTGGTATCTAGCTTTACAGCCATTTAAGTTCAAGGTGGTCCACAGGCCGGGTGCTCAGATGGCTGTGGCTGACTTCCTCTCCAGGAGGGGGGGGGAGGAGGCTGCAGGCCGGATGGCTCCCCGGCCTGAGTCGGGCGGTGGGGGTATGTGGCGGAGCGGGCGTGGTTTTGCGAGGTCTGTAACGGGAGAGAGAGAGCAGGGCCGAGCGGTTGGTAAGTGGGTTAAGTGCAAATGAGTAACACCTGTCTCTGATTGCAGTAATTGGCTGGAGAGACTGCTTATAAGCTGCAGCAGAGAGAGAGATGGGAGAGAGAGACCTGGACTGGGACTGTGCACACGTGTCTGAGGAGCCTGTCGAGAGAAAGCAGTACCTGAGAGAAAAGTTTTGAGTCAACGATTGTTGAGTCCACGCCCACGTGCGTGTTTTGTGTTATAGCAGTTCTGAGTAATAAAAGACACAGTCCCAGTCACGCCGACCCCGTCTTCTTCCTTCCTCCACCACACAAAGATACACTACAACCTATTAACACAGTATACCCCATTTCCCCATTATATGGCAACCGGCAACCGTTGCCGCTTGGACTTTTGACTAAGTATACAAAAAACTATAGATCTGTTGTAAGATTTGTTCCCTTTCAAGGGAACTCCCGTTGCATCGATGACGCTATGGGAACGCAATGCGTGGTGAAGCACATGTCTAATCAGTCCAATGGTGAGACGAGACGTCAGAGCGGGTGACGTCACGAACCAGGAAGCTATATAGCCTGCCCAAAACAAACTACTGAGTCTTCAGTAGCGCTCTGTGATATCTGTTCAGTGTTTTTTTCAAGTGTTTTTTCTAGTTCAGTAAAATAAAGCTTATCAAAAACACTATGGCGGACAAGCAGCATTTTAGAGTGTGTGTACACCCTTGCCCGCGTTTCCTTACGGGTGGGCACACACACATTCTGTGTGTTGCATGTTTGGGAGAGGAGCATGCACGGTCAGCGCTCGAGGGCTGTGCACTGTGAGGTGCTTCCATTGCGGACGCTCCGATCCCGCCTGGCGTTCTTTTGCGAGGGCGCTCAGGCTCGCGTTCCCCATGGCATTGGTCCCGCTGCTGCTGAGGCACAGCGGCGATCACAGTCATGGGGATCGCAGATGGATCTATCAGTGAGGCTAGAGACGGGCCCAGCCTTATCTCTGCCTTTACCTGATAGATCTATTGATCTCACTCTGGGTTTGGAAGCCCGTGCTGCGGTTTCTTCCGCCCCGAGTGAGACTCCATTGCCGCAGCCCTCCAGTTCTGAGTAGCTGGAGAGCATCAGCATGAGAGAGTTTGAGGATTCGCCACCTCAGTCTCATGCATATGAGGAGCTGGTTGAGGTTGTGACCAGAGCGGTTGATAAATTACATATTGATTGGCCAGCAGATACACAAGATGTTCGTTCTAAAAGCAAACTAGACAAACGTTTTTTGCCATCGCGGTCACAACCTCAACACTGAGGTGGCGAGATCATGGGAGAAACCGGTCTCATATAGAGTGTATAGTCCACAAACATCACACTATTCCTCTATAATGAACTATAAAGAGCACGATTATAGGGAGATGCCTAAAGTTGAAGACACACTAGCGAGTTATCTTTCCCCTGATACAGCATCTTCCCTAAAAGCCCTGACATTACCGACTAAACCAGTAAGAGTGACATCATCTTTAGTGGGAAAAGCATACTCAGCGGCTGGTCAGGCTGAAGCATGTTTACACACCATGTCGGTGCTGCAGGCATACCAGGCTGAGTTGTTAGGTGATATGAATGAGGGCGGGGGGATTGGCCCAGAGGTAGTTTGCGAATTACGTCGGGCCATAGACCTGTCTCTCAGGGCCACCAAGGAGACGGCTAAATCAATCGGTCGCTCTATGGCAGCCTTGGTGGCTACTGAGAGGCATCTCTGGTTGAATTTAAGTAACATTAAGGAGAAGGATAAGAGTTTCCTTATGGATGCACCCCTGTCACCTACGGGCCTGTTCGGCGATGCCGTTACGTCAGTCGTCGATAGGTTCCAGGAGGCAGCTAAGCAAGCGGCTGCATTTCAAAAACTCCTCCCCCGCCATTCACATATCGCAGGGGCTGCTGAGCATAGGGAGCAGCACCAAACATCTAAAGCCAGTTCCTCACACCGCGCCACACAGAAACAGAGCGTGGCTTCTCGTGCTCCCCCTCAGAAAGTTTGGGGACGAGGGAAGCACGCTCTGCCGCAGGCTTCAAGGGCTAAAGCGGATCTAAGGACCGTTATTATATTCAAGAAGGCTGCGGAGAAGAGGTCCTGATGCCAGTGGTGTCAGACCAATGAGGGCAGTCCCCCACGAAGTAGAGCAGTCAACACCTCATCATACGGTGCCCGTCTCTCTTCGTTGCCCTCAGGAGGCCGTTCTGCCAACCCTGCCACCTCTGGTGTTACAGGGCGCAGCGGTCTCCCGCGAGTGTGTATTTCAGGGTCCATCCAGAAAATGTAGTGGTCCTGGGATGCACGCCCCCTCCGAGGAGGGTCCTAGAGGAGTCCGTTCAGGTGTTCCCTGCCGGTTCGCCGTTACAGGGCACCGGACTGACAGCACAACAAAAACCAGAAGCCATTCTCGAGAGGATGGTACCACTAGTAGAATTCTTGGCAGCGTGGAAGCTACTGCCAAATGTTTCTCGTTGGGTCCTGCAGACCATAGAAAATCCTTCCATCCTTCCATATCACAGGAAGTTCCTGAGATTCGCTTTCGGGGGCAAAGCATATCAATATCGGGTTCTTCCATTCGGCCTAGCATTATCTCCTCGCACTTTCACGAAATGCATAGATGCAGCTCTGGCGCCACTGTGCCTTCAGGGTATTCGCATTATGAACTACATCGACGATTGGTTGATTTTAGTTCAGTCGCATCAGCTGGCGGTTCGGCATCAAGATGTCGTTCTCGCCCACATGAAACAGTTGGGGTTATGGTTGAACGTCAAGAAGAGTGGGCTTTCTCCACTACAGATGACCACTTTTTTAGGCGTGGTATGGGATTCTACGTCAATGCAGGCATGCCTGTCACCGGCACGCATAGAGTCCATTCAGTCCTTTCAGCTGTGAAAAATATAAAGCTGGACCAGTCACTCGCTGTGAAACTCGCTGAGACTGTTGGGTCTCATGGCAGCAGCATCCAACGTGATACCTTTTGGGCTGCTGCACATGAGACCCCTGCAGTGGTGGCTCAGGACCAGGGGGTTTTCCCCGAGGGGCAACCCCTTTCGCATGATCAGGGTCACACGGCGATGCCTACGTGCCCTGGTGATGTGGAAGAAACCGTGGTTCCTGTCCCAGGGTCCTGTTCTGGGGGCTTCGGGTCGTTGCAAAATGATAACAACAGATGCTTCTCTCACGGTTTGGGGAGCGATCCTGGAGGGTCGCTCAACTCAGGGTCTGTGGGGGGACCACCATCTCTTATGGCATATCAATCACCTGGAGATGTTGGCAGTTTTTCGGGCTCTGAACAATTTCCTCAGACCTCAGGAGCCATCATGTGTTAGTCCGCACAGACAACACTTCGGTGGTCACCTACATATATCCCCAGGGGGGTCTGCGCTCGCGTCCGCTTTGCAAACTGGTGCACCAGATCCTCCTGTGATCCCAGGGAAAGTTACTGTCGCTGAAAGCAGCTTATATCCCAGGGGTCCAGAATATAGGAGCAGACATCCTGTCGAGACAGGGGCTGAGGCCCGGGGAATGGAGGCTCCACCCCGAGGTGGTGGAGCAAATATGGAGGGTGTTTGGCCAGGCTCAGGTGGATCTGTTTGCGTCTCGAGAGACGTCTCACTGTCCACTCTGGTTCTCCCTCACGCATCCAGCTCCCCTGGGGCTGGATGCATTGATACAGACATGGCCGAGGCTGCATTTCCCCCGATCACTCTGCTCCCAGGAGTTTTGGAGTTTTGTTCGCAGGGACAATGTTCGCCTTATTTTGATAGCCCCGTGGTGGCCTGGCCGAGTATTGTTTTCAGATCCAATATCTCTCCTCGACGTGCCTCCTCTGGAGTTACCTGTCAGGAGGGACCTTCTGTCCCAGGCAGGGGGCTCAATTCTTCACCCCCATCCAGAACTGTTGAGCCTGTGGGCTTGACCTCTGAGGGGACCCAGCTCATAGGGGCAGGTCTCTCAACTGAGGTTGTGGAGACCATTCTACACTCCAGAGCTCCTTCCACTAGGACACTTTATGCCCTAAAGTGGAAAGTTTTCACTTCATGGTGTAGTGATCGCCAGTGGGATCCAGTTAACTGCCCGGTTGGTACAGTGCTGGAGTTCCTGCAGGACCGGTTCACTGCAGGCTTATCCCCTTCCACCTTGAAGGTTTATGCGGTGGCCTTACGTGCTTACCACATTTCTTTGGGTGGCATGTCTTTGGGTAAAGATCCATTGGTATTTTGTTTCCTCCGTGGTACTCTGAGGCTGAGGCCTGTAGTTCGCACTAGGGTGCCGACCTGGGATCTGGCTTCTGTCCTTCAGGGCCTGTCCCAGGCTCCGGTCGAGCCGCTGGAGGAGGTTCCTGCTAAGTTTCTAACTTTAAAAACTTTGTTCCTCCTCGCTGTTTCATCTCTTATGAGGATAGGAGATTTGCAAGCTCTGTCGGTGGCACCCTCGTGCTTGGATTTTGCACCTGGCATGGTTAAGGCCATCCTTCATCCTAGGCCAGGTTATATTCCAAAGGTTCCTACTAATGTAGCCAGTTCCATTGTTCTTCAGGCTTTTTGTCGTCCACCTTTCCAAAATGCGGACCAGGAGAAGAATAATTTGCTGTGCCCTGTTAGGGCATTAAATGCTTATGTCCACAGAGCTGCCCTGTGGCGTAATGCTGAGCAAATATTTGTGTGCTTTAGGCCTCCTAATAAGGGGTCATCCGCATCTAAGCAAAGAATGAGCAAGTGGGTGCTTGCTTATGAATCAGTCGGACAGCCTTCCCCTATGGCGGTTCATTCTCACTCTACTAGGAGTATGGCGGCCTCTAAGGCCCTTATATCAGGAGTGGCTCTGCAAGAAGTGTGTGATGCGGCAGGGTGGTCCTCCCCGCACACATTCATCAGATTTTACTCCCTGGACTTGGGCTCTACTCCAGGGTCTCAAGTGCTCTCGTCCTAATGCTGCTTGCTGCTAATGCTACAGACATTCCCATAGCGTCATCAATGCAACGGGAGTTCCCTTGAAAGGGAACGCCTAGGTTAAGACTGTAACCTCAGTTCCATGAAGAGGGAACGAGCGTTGCATCGTCCTGCCATATCTCCGATGTGCCTGTCAGAAGTGACTACTTCAGACTCTTGAAGCTAGCGTGGCTTTGTTTTGGGCAGGCTATATAGCTTCCTGGTTTGTGACGTCACCCGCTCTAACGTCTCGTCTCACCATTGGACTGATTTTACATGTGCTTCATGACTATCACGCATTGCGTTCCCATAGCGTCATCGATGCACCGCTCGTTCCCTCTACAGTTGTAAACTAGGCGTTTTTTTTCGGATGATTCTAGAGACCTTTTATGTAGATATATATATATTTCAACAAAAAATACTTATTAGTAACATGAAAATCTTCTTTGGGAGGGTATGTCTTCGCCATGCTTCCTGGAAGTAGGGGTAGGAAATTGGCAGCCTCATGTGACAGGGAGGAAGTTAATACCTTTTTTTTGTTTTTCTTGAAATCCTTTATTTGGTTGTTTGTTTGCATGTCATTGAGATATAAAACATGAATAATATCTAGAAAAATACAACTATACACTCGGGTAGAAAGTGGGTAGAAAGTCTATACTGTATATGTCAGCCTGGTTCAAAATGGTTCAGTTTTTTAAAAAGTGAACTTAAATTTACAGAGGTCAGAAGGGGTTGTGAGCTCCTCCCTATGTCGTTATAGATTCTCATTAAATATTGATTGTGTTTTTGTTTGCCGAACTTCGGAAGTTATAGCCTAATCATGCCCAAAACAAGAGCTTTGCCTCATCACATCTCCCAGTTGGATTCACCCTCTGAAATATCACAGCCCTTGGCCTGGAATTCATATGCAAGGATCATAATTTAGCCAAGATGGCTAAAAGTAATGGATATAATGGTTCCTGATAGAGGTATGTGGGAAGTTTAATTTCAGGTCAGGATAGGCCCACTTGTTTGAAGTCCACTGCAGATTGCAATAAATACACTCTAAAAAAAAAAGGTTCTATATGGCACCAAAAATGGTTCTTCGTCGTAATCATAGGGGAACCACTTTTGGTGCTATATAGCACCATATCTTAACATGTTCTGTATATGGTAGCGGTGCTATATAGCACCTTAGTTAGCGGTGCTATATAGCACCTTAGTCAAAGAACCGGTGAAGAACCTCTGAAGAATGCTGTAGAACCACTGAAGCACCAAAACTGGTGCTATATAGCACTTAAAAAGGTTCCCCTATGATTACAAGCCAAGAACCATTTTTGGTGCCATATAGAACCTTTTTTTTAGAGTGTAGAAATGCATTTATTAATATGAAGGATTTTGATGCGGTTTATGGATTGGCTTAATTAAAATGTTAATTTTATGCTAATGGTCTCTCTACATTTCGGGTCTTGACATTTTCCTGCGGCAATAGATCCATCTCGTAAAAACAAAGTTTTGGCCGTCAAATATGATTTCACCACTGTGTCATAAACAAAACAGATCACCTGCGCTTTGCTCACTAAAAGGTTCAACAAATATTGAACTGAGGTGAACAGATAGTGGTGTGTGAATACATATTAACAGACAGGTATTATCAAGTTATTGAAATCCATTAAAAAACAAAGTACAGATGCAAACCTTTTAGTTAATTTTCATGAATAAACCTGTCTGGAAGCTATTTTGGTGCTTAACAACATGAAAAACTGCCAAAATAATGTTTCATTTATTTCCCAGAATAATTTTATAAACATCCTTAATACAAGATAAAACCAAAAAATTAACTAATTTAAAATAAATAACTTAGAATAATAAATAAGAAAAATAAATATATTGCTTTTATACAAGTTTGTTTTTTAATGCATTGATTGAACAGTAATTAAAACATATTGAATTAA
This sequence comes from Romanogobio albipinnatus, assembly GCA_023566225.1. NCBI lineage: Eukaryota > Metazoa > Chordata > Actinopteri > Cypriniformes > Gobionidae > Romanogobio > Romanogobio albipinnatus. Next base: position 59,217,014 of record CM042241.1, on the reverse strand, counting down.
CAGTATTTAACACTTTCATGCATGAATTATGACAACTTTAGTCAGGATGTGTTTTTATTGCTCTTAGGGCATGAAAAACAAGATTTGAAAAGTACTTTTTTCAAACATATTTTTCAAAGAGATTTTCTGATGTCCACTTACGTCGACAGTATGCGTTTATGGTTTTAACTAAAGAGATACTGTATTAAACATAATGCAGTAATAACAAAGCAATATTGCGTGTATTTAACAAACCAGTGAGTACAATTATATAAAATGATGTGAAAACTATCAAATATATACAAATAATATAAACTCAAAATATTGCAAACGCAATTGAACGTCATACAAGTTGAACTTTGTGTATCTTTGATATCAGAACATGAGGATGTGATTCAAAGATCTCTACAACCTGTCAAGGTACAACTTTTGGTGTTACGAGTAAAGTAATGCATTATAAGTAATGCGCATTATGTAATCAGGTTACTTTTTGATCTAAGGAGTAAAGTAATGCATTATAAGTAACGTGCATTATGTAATCAGGTTACTTTTTGGTGTTACGAGTAAAGTAATGCATTACAATAATGTGCATTATGTAATCAGGTTACTTTTTGATCTAAGGAGTAAAGTAATGCATTATAAGTAACATGCATTATGTAATCAGGTTACTTTTTGATCTAAGGAGTAAAGTAATGCATTATGAGTAACGTGCATTATGTAATTAGGTTACTTTTTGGTGTTACGAGTAAAGTAATGCATTACAATAACGGGCATTATGTAATCAGTTTACTTTTTGGTGTTAAGAGTAAAGTAATGCATTACAATAACGTGCATTATGTAATAATTAATTTTGAATGTTACGAGTGAAGTAATGCATTACAAGTAATGTGTATTATGTAATCAGATTACTTTTTGATATTACGAGTAAAATAGCACATTACGAGTAACAGGCATTACGTAATCAGATTACTGTTTTGATGTAATGAGTAAAGTAATGCATTACAAGTAATGTGCATTATGTAATCAGATTACTTTTTAATGTTACGAGTGAAGTAATGCATTACAAGTAATGTGTATTATGTAATCCGATTACCTTTTTAATGTAACGAGTAAAGTAATGCATTTCAAGTAATGTGCATTACGTAGTCAGATTACTTTTTGATCTAAGGAGTAAAGTAATGCTTTATAAGTAGCGTGCATTAAGTAATGAGATTACTTTTTTAATGTAACGAGTAATGCGTTTCAAGTAACGTGCATTAAGTAATCAGATTACTTTTTTAATGTAACGAGTAAAGTAATGCGTTTCAAGTAACGTGCATTACGTAGTCAGATTACTTTTTTAATGTAACGAGTAAAGTAATGCATTACAAGTAACGTGCATTACGTAGTCAGATTACTTTTTGATCTAAGGAGTAAAGTAATGCATTACAAGTAATGTGCATTAAGTAATCAGATTACTTTTTTAATGTAACGAGTAATGCGTTTCAAGTAACGTGCATTACGTAGTCAGATTACTTTTTGATCTAAGGAGTAAAGTAATGCATTACAAGTAATGTGCATTGAATAATCAGATTACTTTTTAATGTAACGAGTAAAGTAATGCATTACAAGTAATGTGCATTATGTAATCAGATTAATTTTTGATATTACAAGTAGCGCATTACAAGTAACAAGCATAACATAATCAGAAAAAATTTTGATCTAAGGAGTAAAGTAATGCCTTACAAGTAACGTGCATTACGTAGTCAGATTACTTTTTGATCTAAGGAGTAAAGTAATGCATTACAAGTAATGTGCATTAAGTAATCAGATTAGTTTTTGATCTAAGGAGTAAAGTAATGCCTTACAAGTAACGTGCATTACGTAGTCAGATTACATTTTGATCTAAGGAATAAAGTAATGCATTACAAGTAATGTGCATTAAGTAATCAGATTACTTTTTTAATGTAACAAGTAAAGTAATGCATTACAAGTAATGTGCATTATGTAATCAGATTACTTTTTGATATTACAAGTAGCGCATTACAAGTAGCAAGCATAACATAATCAGATTACTTTTTGATCTAAGGAGTAAAGTAATGCATTACAAGTAACATGCATTAAGTAATCAGAATACATTTATTTACAGTCAAAAAAGTTACTGCAGATGAAGTATTTTCAAAAACATCAGTCATAGTAATAGTATGAATTGTTGCTGAAATATAGCAAGTGATGCATGCTATCCATTGTGTACTTTTTTGAACTTTTTACTTTTATACATTGTGTAGTTTTAAAAATCTGATTGTTAATGTTACATCTCAAGATGTTTCATGAAAATACTAAAATGTTATTGTGGTGAGGTGGGCGTGGTTTTCGCGAGGTCTGCGGGCGGAGAGAAGGAAAGGATCCGAGCGGTGAGTAAGCGGCTTGAGCGCTGATTAAAAACACCTGTCTTTGATTACAGTGATTGATGTGGAGAGAGCTATAAAGCCGGTGCGAGAGAGAGATGGAGAGAGAGAGGGACTGGGACTTGACCCGCGCTGCACCTGCACGAGTTCACGACAGTTTGAGACAGAGTTTTGCTGCTGATTGCGCCCACGAGCGCTGTTTATGTTCAGTTCTAAGTTAGATAATAAAACGAGTGAGTCCCAGTCAAACCGACCCCTGTCTTCTTTCCTCCTTGTCTACACGAACACACATCACACTGGTGCCGAAACCCGGGAGGGAAGAAGAACGCCGCTGCCATGCAATCGCTGTCAGAAATGCCGTTTGTGGACATCATCCAGTCGCTGACCAGTCGCTGATGTTGCTCCTGGTCTTCACCAGGAGCAACATCGACAGCTGCTGGCCATGAGGGAGGAGCACGATAAGAAGTTCGAGCTGCTCCTCCAGGCTCAGTATGAAGACCGCCAGCTGTTCCGGAGCTGGATAGACCGGGAGGAGAAGGCCACCCCCCCCACATCATCTGACTCGGCGGCTTCCGTGCCACTCCTGAAGATGGGTCCCCAGGACGACCCCGAGGCGTTCCTGGACCTCTTTGAGAAGACCGCCGAGGTCCGGGGGTGGCCCACCGCGGACTGGCCAATGCGGCTACTTCCACTGCTGTCCGGAGAGGCGCAAGTAGCCGCCCACCAACTGCCAGTCCAGAACCTCCTGGTCTATCAGGACCTGAAGAGGGCCATTCTACAGCGGGTCGGCCGGACCCCGGAACAACACCGTCAGAGGTTCAGGACCATGAGCCTCGACGAGTCCGGCCGACCCTTCGTCTTCGCTCAACAGCTACGGGACTCCTGCCGCAAATGGCTGATGGCCGGGGGTAGTGACGTCGAGGGAATAATCGATCGCGTGGTACTGGAGCAGTTCGTCAGCAGGCTGCCCAAGACGACTGCACAGTGGGTCCAGTGCCACCGCCCGACGTCGCTGGACCAGGCCATCCAACTGGCGGAGGACCAAATGGTGGCATGCCCAGGGGTCGGTGAACCCCTTCCATCTGCCTCTCTCTCCTCTCTCTCTCTCTCTCCCTTTTGTTCCCCCATCTGTTTCTACACCTGTCCCTCTACCTAGGTCGCGAGGGGGCCCCGCCCCGAAACCGGCTCCCAGATGGACGTCACGGGCTCTGCCTAAAGGGCTGGGGATTCCCACCGGCTCTCTCGCGGCTACCTCTTCCCCTCCGCTCTCTCCACGCCAATTGCGCGAGCCGCTTCCCGCCACCAGGGTGGCGGTGAGGTCTGGGCCGGCTTGTTGGCGCTGTGGGGACCTCGGGCACTTTGTGGATCGCTGTCCAGTAATGGAGGTGGGGACGCTGATCCGGGTCCCCGATGAGCCGCAAGCCGCCCCCGATCAGGCCGGCCTGTACCAAATACCAGTGGGTATTAAGGGGGGTACGTTTCATGCTCTGGTGGATTCAGGTTGCAACCAGACCTCTATCCACCAGAGTCTGATTCAACCCCGGGCTTTGGTTAATAGCCGCGTGGTTAAGGTACGGTGTGTGCAAGGGGAGGTGGTGAATTATCCGCTGCTGCCTGTTCAGATTCATTTTAGGGGACAAAAGCATAGTGTTGAGGTTGCAGTTAACCCGCACCTCCGGCACCCGATTATCTTGGGAACCAATTGGCCGGCATTTAATAAACTGATGGGTTATTTATGCTCGGGTGCCTCTTGGGGAAAGAGAGACTGAGGCAGGACAGCGGTGGTTCAGCTCGGGGAAGCTCAGCCGGGACCTCGGGAACCTGATTCGGGGGAAACGAGCGCTCTACAGAGAACTATTCTCTCTGAGCGCAATGACTTTCCCCTGGAACAGTCCCGTGATGAAACGCTCAAACATGCGTTCGATCAGGTCCGTTCCATCGACGGCCGACTTCTCCGACCTGACCAGCCGCTCTCTTACCCGTATTTTACGGTCGTCAAAGATAGGTTGTATCGGGTAACCCAGGATACCCAGTCGAAACAAGATACAACCCAGTTGTTAGTTCCAAAGAGCCGTCGGGAAATGCTTTTCCAGGCGGCTCATTCTAATCCCATGGCCGGACATTTAGGTCAGACAGCGACACTAAACCGTCTCATGGCCCGTTTCTTTTGGCCGGGCATTCACGAGAACGTGCGCAGGTGGTGTGCGTCGTGTCGTGAATGTCAGTTGGTGAATCCACCGGCCACCCCAAAAGCACCATTGTGCCCCCTTCCGTTAATGCAGGTCCCCTTCGAAAGAATTGGCATGGACCTCATCGGGCCATTAGAACGGTCACGTGGGCACCGCTTTGCGTTAGTCCTTGTGGATTACGCAACACGGTACCCTGAAGCAGTGCTATTGCGTAATATTTCCGCTAAGAACGTCGCAGCGGCACTGTTTCAGTTAATCTCCCGGGTGGGAATCCCGAAGGAGATTCTCACTGATCAGGGCACGGCGTTTATGTCACGGACAATTCGCGAACTATACAAGTTACTGGGCATTAAATCGAGCGTCTATCACCCACAAACAGACGGTCTGGTGGAACGATTTAATCGCACATTAAAAACCATGATTCGGAAGTTCGTGCGGGAAGACGCCAAAAATTGGGACAAGTGGTTAGAGCCTCTGTTGTTTGCCATACGTGAGGTCCCCCAAGCCTCCACGGGGTTTTCCCCCTTCGAGCTCCTTTATGGACGCCAACCCCGCGGGGTTTTAGACGTCCTTAGGGAGACTTGGGAGGACGGACCTTCAGACAGCAAAAACGAAATTCAGTATGTCCTGGACCTAAGAACAAAACTCCACACTTTGGGGCGGCTGTCAATGGAGAATTTGTTGCAGGCTCAGGACAGACAACGTAGGCAATACAATAGGGGCTCTAGGTTACGTCAATTTGCACCGGGAGATAAAGTACTTGTATTACTCCCCACGTCTAACTCTAAATTACTCGCGAAGTGGCAAGGACCCTTTGAGGTCACACGGCGAGTCGGCGATCTCAATTATGAGGTTCTTCGTACGGATAGGGACGGGGCACGTCAGATTTATCACCTCAACCTGCTAAAAAAATGGTCTGAGGCAGAGTCGGTGTTGCTGGCGACGGTAGTGAGCGGGGAGGAGGATCTCGGACCGGAGGCACTCCCAAAGCCTAAATCCGCTGCCCTGGCCCTTGGTGGAGATCACCTCTCACCCTCGCAGCTCGCCGACTTGAAAAGGTTGCAGGCAGATTTTGCCGACGTGTTCTCGCCCCTTCCCGGTCGAACGAATCTCATCCATCACCACGTTGAGACGGAACCGGGTGTGGTCGTTCGTAGCCGCCCGTATCGCTTACCTGAACATAAAAAAAATAGTTCAGAGTGTTAGAAAAATAGTTGGAGGCAATGTTAGACATGGGGGTAATAGAGGAATCCAACAGTGACTGGGCGAGCCCGATCGTTTTGGTTCCAAAGCCTGACGGCTCCGTTCGTTTCTGTGTGGATTATAGAAAAGTCAATGCGGTGTCTAAGTTCGACGCTTATCCAATGCCCAGAGTTGACGAGTTGCTTGACCGGCTTGGTGGTGCTCGATTTTATTCGACACTGGACTTAACTAAGGGATATTGGCAGATCCCCTTATCTCCTTTGTCCAAAGAAAAGACAGCTTTCACCACGCCGTTCGGGTTACACCAATTTGTCACCCTTCCTTTCGGCTTGTTCGGGGCTCCAGCGACCTTTCAGCGTCTGATGGACAGAATTCTCCGGCCGCGCGCTGCATATGCCGCTGCCTACCTGGATGATATCATCATCTACAGTGGGGATTGGCAGCGTCATATGCAGCATTTGCGGGCTGTCCTGAAGTCGCTGAGGAGGGCTGGGCTCACGGCCAACCCAAAGAAGTGTGCGATTGGGCGGGTGGAAGTAAGGTATCTGGGCTTCCACTTGGGTCACGGGCAGGTGCGTCCCCAAATTGATAAGAGGGCAGCGATTGCGACCTGTCCGAGACCCAAGACCAAAAAGGAAGTTAGACAGTTCCTGGGGCTGGCGGGATATTACAGAAGGTTTGTGCCTAATTATTCGGACCTCGCCAGATACGGTTCAGTGGACGGAGCAGTGCCAGCAGGCTTTCACCAAGATAAAGGCTGCTTTGTGTGGCGGGCCGCTCTTAACGGCTCCTGACTTTTCTCTCCCTTTTGTCCTGCAGACTGACGCATCGGACCGAGGGCTGGGCGCTGTCCTGTCTCAGGAGGTGGAGGGTGAGGAACGGCCAGTGCTGTACATCAGTCGTAAGCTCTCTAGGAGAGAGACGATGTACAGCACCATAGAAAAAGAGTGTCTTGCCATCAAGTGGGCCGTTCTTACTCTCCGCTATTACCTCCTGGGACGGGAGTTCACCCTCTGCTCGGACCACGCCCCCTTGCAGTGGCTCCATCGCATGAAAGATACCAATGCGCGGATCACCCGGTGGTATCTGGCTCTTCAGCCCTTTAAGTTTCAGGTGGTCCACAGGCCGGGTGTTCAGATGGTTGTAGCCGACTTCCTCTCCAGGAATGGGGGGGGGGGGGGGGCTGCAGGCCGGAAGGCTCCCCGGCCTGAGTCGTGCGGTGGGGGTATGTGGTGAGGTGGGCGTGGTTTTCGCGAGGTCTGCGGGCGGAGAGAAGGAAAGGATCCGAGCGGTGAGTAAGCGGCTTCAGCGCTGATTAAAAACACCTGTCTTTGATTACAGTGATTGGCGTGGAGAGAGCTATAAAGCCGGTGCGAGAGAGAGATGGAGAGAGAGAGGGACTGGGACTTGACCCGCGCTGCACCTGCACGAGTTCACGACAGTTTGAGAGAGAGTTTTGCTGCTGATTGCACCCACGAGCGCTGTTTATGTTCAGTTCTGAGTTAGATAATAAAACGAGTGAGTCCCAGTCAAACCGACCCCTGTCTTCTTTCCTCCTTGTCTACACGAACACACATCACAGTTATATTTTTAACATTTGTAGCATATGGACAAACTTGCACTGGTGACTTGTTTTAGCAGCAACATTTTTCCTCTAAAAATCAGTTTATCCTTAGCAGTTTTTAAGTAATTTCTGATTTTTATGATCATTTATAAATTGAAATATTAAAACAAGACATTTTCATATAAAACAATTACTAATGTTAGTAATGTTTTCTTGAATCCTGAGACCCTATAAAGCCATTTTCCAGGCAATATATGAGTGACATGAGATACAAATTTCTATCCATCTTATTCTACTTTCTAAAAGCCTCATTCGGCAAATACCACCTCTAAAAATATATAAAACTGGTGATGATGAATACCAGGAATAAATTGGCCATAATTGCTTATATTTCATAATGGCACACCAAAAGCTCACATCTCAGTACAAATGAATCCAAATGGGTTTTATCATCTGTGTGAAAAAGAGAGAGAAAAGAGAACGTTACAGAGAGGGAGATATCATATTTTCTCAACCAACTAGAACATTTTTATTTCTCTTGATATGCTGTCACAACCCTTGGAATGCTGCTTTGCATTTTTTCCCCTTCATATGTAACTTTCATGATGAGGAAAATTGAAATTAAAATAGTCGCAAGTTTCGGAGGAATGATTGTTTGAAGGCGGTCTTTCATTTCCATTCTGCCCTTCAAATGTGCATCAAATCCATCATCACTCAAAAGGCAAAGCAGGACGTGCGGCATCATTGACTGAATGCTAAATTATTGGCGGTTTGAAAGCATTTTGTCACGCCATCCCGCTCATTTTCCAGCAATAACACGTTTTCAGCGCTGATTACCAAATGTGCCGTATGTAGTTTTGTTGTTCAAAAACACTCATTAACCCTCGTTAAAAATCAACTGACTGGCATGTTTTGGAGTATTTTTGAACACACTAGCTAAAGGGGAGGCCAGATAATCACAGTGAAACTCATTTGTATGCCCGAATTTCTATGTTTTGGCTGTAACATCTTGAACACGGTGCTCTGAGGATGAAACTGCCATTGCTCCATCCCTTGTGCTCTTTGACAGACAGTGCTGCAGGAACCAAAGGAAAGCATCAGTGGTGTTGAGATCTGTTTTCAGATTTGAAGGGCAGCCTGAAAATATCCAGCATGCGCTATATATCATGAGAATATCAAGCATCTCCAGCGGGTGTCAATCACTACATTTCACCATCATTCATGTTCTGTATTTTACTGTGAAATTCCCTGAAGGTCTCTACAGCCCTGCACACAGCCCCTGAACGTGTCACCCTAATGGCCTGTTTGGGATTTAGAGACCCCAATGCCACAAAAAGAGCATTTTAAGTTTGAGATTGGTAATTAGACTTTTTTTTTTTTAATCTCATGAGCATCTTTGTCAGATTTTCCACTCTGATGTCATTGGAAATTTTTCAGAATTTCAGATATGACAAAACAGTATGTGTTAAAGGGTTAGTTCACCCAAAAATTAAAATTCTGTCATTAATTACTCACCCTCATGTCGTTCCAAACCGGTAAGACCTTCGTTCATTTTCGGAACACGAATTAAGATATTTTTGATGAAGTCCGAGAGCTTTCTGTCCCTCCATTGGGAGCAACACAACATACACAAAGCTCACGGATTTCATCAAAAAGATCTTCATTTGTGTTCCGAAGATGAACAAAGGTCTTACAGGTTTGGAACGACATAAAGATAAATGTCCAAATATTTCTAGATATTTTTTAGTGCTGGGCAATTGATTAATAAAAATAAAAATAAAAGTTTGTGTTTACATAATATATGTGTGTGTGTATTGTGTATAATTGTTATGTATATATAAATACACACACATGCATGTATTTTTAAGAAAAATATGTTATATTTATATATATAAAATATTTATATATAAGATGTCAATAGATTACAAATTTTAATCGTGATTAATCACACCTTTGTTGAAGGCAATAAAGGCCTTCTGAATCGAATCGATGGGTTTTTGTAAGAAAAGAAAAAACAGTGTTCTCAGTCGTTTTCGCTGATCGTCTTGACTACGTTGTTGTCTGTACACAAATATGCTAAGGAAAAACTGTTCTGTTTTTGGTAATACAATGTTGTGTAAAAGTACCCTTAGTCTAGCAGTTGTGCTCCAATTTACACAGCATTGGCACCAGAGGAGGCAATTTCTACAGTGATTCACAAATCTTATGACGTGGCATTGTGAAATGACATGCCAAGCAATCCCTGACATCCTACAACTGATGATGCAGTTTGGATAAGCGACAAAATGCCTTAAATGAATAAACAAACCCAGATGCTCCAGAATAAATACTGCCTGCCACATTTCTTTCAGCCAAAGAACAGCCTACAGCTGAGACTGAGAGAATATATATGGTTTGCTAAGTAATTAATCAGTGCATCATATTTATAGCCAAATAGTCACTTTAGCAGACAGAAAATTTATGTGTTTGAACACGGTAAGGCGGAAACATTAAAACTCAGAATCTGCTGCTGTCTAAAAGAGCTTTAGTGACACCGTTAATCTATCAACCAATCAGACCAAAATCGTTTTGTTTGGCCGGATTTTAGTGCTTCACCTCCATAGTCTGTCTGTTCATAGCCTGCATCAATCTTTGCCCTATTACCTTGATTAATCCTCATGTTCTGTTGAGATCGACTTTACATCACAAAGTCCCCAGCACTTTTTGTATAACAGGTTTGTGTATTATTCAGAACTGAATAGTGAATACCTTTTGAATTCTCATTTAATGGCACTTAATTTGAATTGAGGTATTTGATTTTTTTGATTTTTTGAATTGAGGTATTTGAAGTTTCAAAGCTAATTGTAACTAAAGCGTTTTCAAAACTGAGTCCAGACTTTGTCAAGCCAAATTTCAAAGTTTGTCTTGAGAAAGACTTGTCTAAAAGATAAACAGTTTTTCAAGTGATGTACAGTATATTACATCATATTTAATATACACTCACCTAAAGGATTATTAGGAACTCCTGTTCAATTTCTCATTAATGCAATTATTTAATCAACCAATCACATGGCAGTTGCTTCAATGCATTTAGGGGTGTGGTCCTGGTCACGACAATCTCCTGAACTCCAAACTGAATGTCAGAATGGGAAAGAAAGGTGATTTAAGCAATTTTAAGCGTGGTGTAAACTTTCATCAATTAGCCCAAAAAAACGGATTCTAACGGCTTGGTCAAAAGGAATTCTGCGTGTAAGCCTTTTCAGCATTTTGGTGAAATTATCTTAATTTATTGAGATCTCATTTTAAATCTAACTCCATGAATAATTTTATCTGACTCCAATTTTATGTGACTCCATAAAGTGTGTTACGTTTAGAGTTTATCAGATGATTTTACGATTAGTTGTGATTTAATTTAGATTGTTGATTTTCTTAATATCTTCCTAGTTTTCAAATTCGTTCATCAAGAGACCCAATATCGCACAGAACAGACGCAGAGTGGATTTTACCTTTAAGTGGTTGCACATGCTCACTCGACAAAAAGTGTAATTTTAGTATATCCACGAACTGCAATTTGCTAATCCAGCGATATAATCGTAATATCGCGCACTATGCGCCCATGCTTCAGTTGTGCCGTCATCTGTGTGATCTATCATAACCTTAGATTTTGCGGTAATCCATACTAAAATAATGATTTCGGAATAATACAAGATAAATCAAGATTAACATTTATTTTGGCCAGACAGGAAAAGTAAATAAGTAAACAAGAATCCATGGTACACAACTGATCAGCGTAAGAACATAAAACACAATTGCAAAGTAATATGAAAATAATTTCAAAGAGTCATCATATCTGGCACAATAGGCTACATGCAGTTTGTGTTAGTGTCTCAAAGACACTGACACAGCACCACATGGAGGGTTCTGGCTACAGAAGGTTCCCCCCTGACAGCTATAACATAGGGTTATATCTCTTCAAAGATATCTGATCCTCTCCCCCAAAACCAGGTGTCTGTGTTGCAGATATTTACAACCCCCCAAAAGGGTTGTAAATATTTGCAACACAAACACCTGGTTTTGGGGGAGAGGATCAGATATCTTTGAAGAGACCACTCAAAAGGAGAACAGAATTCTCATTAGTTTTCAATCTTTCTAATACTACAAGCGACTGCAGTGAAACTGAGACTATTTTACCATTCGCAACGAGACCTTTAAAAGGACACCAAACATGAAATGGATAAAACAATAGATTTACAAGATACCTCATCATTGGTATATCTGCATTTGTTGACTTGAAAACAGGGCAAGGAGAGGGCAAAATGGGGAGGGGGTGAAATGTTTGATCAGGGCGGTGTCCCACAGTTTCTGTGAGATCTTCTCTCAAGATTAGTGACTTTTATTGTTCTATTATTGTTTTATTGTTGTATTGATGGGGTTTGTATCTCAGAGATCCAAACAGAGGCATGGTTGTTGGTGCCAGATGGGCCGGTCTGAGTATTTCACAATCTGCTCAGTTACTGGGATTTTCACGCCCAGCCATTTCTAGGGTTTACAAAGAATGGTGTGAAAAGGGAAAAACATCCAGTATGCGACAGTCCTGTGGGTGAAAATGCCTTGTTGATGCTAGAGGTCAGAGGAGAATGGGCTGACTTATTCAAGCTGATAGAAGAGCAACTTTGACTGAAATAACCACTCGTTACAACCAAGGTATGCAGCAAAGCATTTGTGAAGCCACAACATGCACAACCTTGAGGCGGATGTGCTACAACAGCAGAAGACCCCACCGGGTACCACTCATCTCCACTACAAATAGGAAAAAAGAGGCATACAATTTGCACGAGCTCACCAAAATTGGACAGTTGAAGACTTTTTGTCTGATGAGTTGAAGAAATTTTGTCTGATGAGTTTTGATTTCTTTTGAGACATTCAGATGGTAGAGTCAGAATTTGGCGTAAACAGAATGAGAACATGGATCCATCATGCCTTGTTACCACTGTGCAGACTGGTGGTGGTGTAATGGTGTGGGGGATGTTTTCTTGGCACACTTTAGGCCCCTTAGTGCCAATTGGGCATTGTTTAAATGCCACGGCCTACCTGAGCATTGTTTCTGACCATGTCCATCCCTTTATGACCACCATGTACCCATCCTCTGATGACTACTTCCAGCAGGATAATGCACCATGTCACAAAGCTCGAATCATTTCAAATTGGTTTCTTGAACATGACAATGAGTTCACTGTACTAAAATGGCCCCCACAGTCACCAGATCTCAACCCAATAGAGCATCTTTGGGATGTGGTGGAACGGGAGCTTCGTGCCCTGGATGTGCATCCCACAAATCTCCATCAACTGCAAGATGCTATCCTATCAATATGGGCCAACATTTCTAAAGAATGCTTTCAGCACCTTGTTGAATCAATGCCACGTAGAATTAAGGCAGTTCTGAAGGCGAAAGGGGGTCAAACACAATATTAGTGTGGTGTTCCTGATAATCCTTTAGGTGAGTGTATATTATTTAATAAAGTAAAAAAAATCATAAATTAAAATAAAATACATGCGCATGATGTCACCATTTGTACAAATTTGCCCCTAAGGGTCCGTTTACAAGAAAACTATGTATTATTAACGTAACAAAAATGTCTTTGCTTTTTTCGCGAACAGCCGAGAACATTGTCGAAACGTTCCCCGTTCACACGGATCCCCAAAAACAACTAAAAATGCTGTATTCTGCTGCCAGGCCAGTAAAGAACTGTCACTTGTAAAGAAACACTATGATAACGGTATTGTTTTCAAACAATAACGATAACATTGATATTACGGTATTACTACGATAACGGTATTGTTTTCAAAAACTTTAAAACCTTTAAAACACTTTTTTCAAAGATTTGCATATTCATGACCCCAAAATGCTGTCGTATATTAAAAGAACGGCCAAAGCACATTAAAAGTTTTCTATTTTAGTTGAAAATGGTGTCATGACGTTATGTTAGGTAGTGGTCAAGGACACAAAGGAGAGGATCAAATTTCAGCATAATTCCAATTATCAAAACAAATGCACTCACTTGAAAGTGGGGGGTAAATCACATGAAATAAACGCTTTTCTCCAAAACACATTGGCACCATTTTAATAAATAATTTTTGCAAGCTCCTTTTTCCAAGATAACAACTCTGAGTTTTCTATAATGCCTGATGAGTTTGGAGAACATCTGAGAAGAGATGAGAGACCATTCCTTTATACAGAATCTCTCTAGATCCTTCAGAGTCCAAGATCCATGTTGGTGCTTTTTCTCTTCAGTTCAGCCCAATCATTTTCTATAGGGTTCAGGGGACTGGGACCGCCATGGCAGAAGCTTAATTTTGTGCTCAGTGACATATTTTTGTGTTGATTTGATGTTTGTTTTGGATCATTGTCCTGATAGAAGATCCAACCACAGCCCATTATAAGATTTCTAGCAGATGCCGTCAGGTTTCGATTTTTTATCTGTTGGTATTTGCTAGAACCCATGATACCATGTATCTGAACAAGATGTCCAGGACCTCCAGCAAAAAAATAGGCCCACAACATTTAAGATCCAGCAGTATATTTAACCGTGGACATGGGGGACTTTTTATCCCTGTTTGCACCACCAAACCCATCTTTTTAGCTTCATGTGACCACAGAACCGCGTCCTGTTTGAAGTTCCAGTCGCCTCTGACAACTGAATATGCTGAAGTTCCCTTTCAAGGGAACTCGCGCTGCGTCACCGCTCTGGGAACGCCTCTGCGTGATTGCGTCGTGAAGCACGAATGTCATCAGTCCAATAGAGAGACGGAACGTCATAGGCGGGTGACGTCATAGACCCGGAAGCTATAAAGCACACCGGCAAACACACGCCGTTAGCTTCTGTTGCCTTCAACAAGCGCTCTGTGTAAAATCTGTCCAAGTGTCTTTGTGTTGTGTTTGAGTTCAGACTGTTTTGTTTCATTTGCACTCTCACCACATTGATAAAAGAAAAGTATGACGAGCGAACAGCGTTACAGACAGTGTGTTCCTCCCTGCTCACGCTACATCACGAGCGGGGATACACACTTGATGTGCGTTGTTTGTTTGGGAGAGCAGCACGCGCAGTCGGCACTCGAGGGTGCCGGCTGCGAGCATTGTGAGGCGCTGCCTCTTCGCGTGCTGCGATCCCGCCGGGCGCTCTTCGAGGAGGGCGTCCCGGCTAGCGTTCCCCACGGCACGGGTCCCGCTGCTGCTCAGCGGCGACTCATGTCGTGGGGTTCGCAAAAGGATCTGACGGAGGGGATGGTGACGGGCCCCGCCCTATCTCTTCCTTCACCCGCCAGATCCAGCGCTGCCTCTCTGGGTTCGGGAGCCCGCTCTGTGGCTTCTCCCGCCCGGGGAGCGGCCGCGATGCTGCAGCTATCTTCCTCCGAGGAGGTTGATGTCTGTAGCATCGATGCAGGGGATGGAGACTCGTCACTTCATTCCCCTGCAAGTGAGGAGCTCATGGAGGTGCTGAGCAGAGCGGTGGCCAGACTACACATTGACTGGCCACATGAACATCATGAGCGAGCTGCCGTAAAAAGCAGACTCGACGAGCGCTTTCTCCCCGCGCGCTCTGTTCAGCCTCCTCGTAGGAGTCTGCCGTTTTTCCCGGACCTCCACACCGAGGTGTCGAGGTCTTGGAAGCGGCCCGTGTCTGCACGCATTTTCACCCCGCAGACATCAGTTTATAGTAATATCTCGGGGTGGAAAAGACACGGTTACGGTCAGCTGCCTCAGGTTGAACAGACGCTTGCGAGCCATCTGTCACCCGAGTCTGCGTCGACCGTAAAGGCTCCAACTTTGCAAACCAAAACCTCTTAAAGTGACATCTGCTTTTGTGGGCAAAGCATACTCGGCAGCAGGTCAAGCCGCCGCGTGTCTGCACACTATGTCTATCGTGCAGGCATACCAGGCTGATCTGCTAAGGGACCTGGGGGAAAGCCATGAGATCGGAGTCGATACTATTAATGAACTTCGATCGACTGCCGATCTCGCTCTCCGTGCCACCAAGGAGACGGCCCGATGCGTCGGCCGTTCTATGGCAGCCCTGGTGGCCACGGAGAGGCATTTATGGCTGAACCTTACGGATATCAAGGAAAGGGACAAGAGCTTTTTGCTTGATGCGCCGCTGTCTCCGGAGGGCCTGTTCGGTGACGCCGTCACCACGGTTACCGACAGGTTCCTGGAGGCGAAAAAACAGGCAGCGGCGCTCAAGCAGTTCCTTCCCCGTAAGCCCCAGGTCTCGTCTGCTGCTGGGCGGGAGCAGCAGACGCCGAGTACGAGCTCCTCTCACAGGGCGCAGCAGAAAGTGAGTGTCGCCACTCGTACACCCCTGCAGAAAGGGTCGTCGGGTGCGCGGCGCTCACAGGCGCAGCCTTCTAACCCCAGGGCTGATCTGAGGACAGTCATTGTGGCGAGGAAGGCTGCGTCAAAGAAGTCCTGATGCCTCTGGGCCCAGGACAGTGAGGGTGGTCCCCTCCGCGGGCGCACGGTGCTTACCGCTGTACACGGTACCCGTGCGTCCGCGGTACCCTCACGGGGTCAGTCCGCCAACCCCGCCCGAGTGCCGGGGCGCGGAGGGGCCCCGCGGGTCATCCAAGGATGGCCCGCACCCTCTTCGGAGGGAAATTATGCCGTCGAGTCAGTCGTTCCCTGCCGGTTCGCCGCTTCAGGGCGCTGCACTCGCGGTGCAGAGTACATCAGAGACCAGCCTCGAGAGGCTCCCTTAGTAGATTTTGTGTCAGAGTGGGAAAATCTGCCTCACATATCTCGTTGGGTCCTGCGATGCGTAAAGTTGGGGTACGCGATTCAGTTCAGATGCCGTCCCCCCAGCTTCAACGGGGTCCTCTCCACTGTGGTGGACCCGGTGCAGGCTCTGGTGATGACTCAAGAAGTACAGACTCTGCTGCAAAAGGGGGCTATAGAGAGGGTTCCCCCCCCCCGGACAGGGAGTCAGGCTTTTACAGCCGGTACTTCATAGTGCCAAAGAAGGATGGTGGGCTGCGCCCCATCTTGGACCTTCGCGTCCTGAACCGAGCCGTGGCAAAGCTCAAGTTCAGGATGCTGACACTCAAACAGATCGTGTCTCAGATCAGGTCCGAGGACTGGTTTGTCACGATAGATCTCAAAGATGCATATTTCCATGTCTCCATCCTTCCGCAGCACAGGAAGTTCCTGAGGTTCGCTTTCAGGGGAGAAGCGTACCAATATCGAGTGCTTCCTTTCGGTTTAGCCCTTTCACCCCGCACGTTCACGAAGTGTGTGGACGCTGCTCTGGTCCCCTTGCGTTTGCAGGGGATCCGCATTCTCAATTACATCGACGACTGGCTGATACTAGCACAGTCAGCGCGTCTCGCGGTTCAGCATCGAGATGTTGTTCTCGCGCATATGAGGAGGTTGGGGCTGAGGCTTAACTCCAAGAAGAGTGTTCTTTCTCCTGTGCAGAAGATCACTTATCTCGGGGTGAGTTGGGATTCGGTCGCTATGCAGGCTCGTCTGTCGGAGCCTCGCGTGGGGTCGATCCTCTCAGCCGTGAAAGGGGTGAAGCTAGACCAGCCGCTCACTGTAAAGCAGTTTCAGAGACTGTTGGGTCTGATGGCAGCCGCGTCCAACGTTATTCCTTCGGGCCTGCTGTTCATGAGGCCGCTACAGTGGTGGCTCAAGACCAGGGGTTTTTCCCCGAGGGGGAACCCCTTTTGCGTAATCAAGGCAACGCGGCGGTGTCTCCGCACCTTGGTTATGTGGAAGGACCCCAGGTTCCTGACCCAGGGCCCGTCGCTGGGGGCACCGTGTCAGCGTACTTCTCTGACCACGGATGCCTCCCTGACGGGCTGGGGGGCGACCATGAGTGGTCGCTCGGCCCAGGGTCTGTGGCAGGAGCACCAGCGTTCGTGGCATATAAATTGCCTGGAAATGTTGGCGGTGTTTCAGGCTCTGAAGCACTTCCTGCCACATCTCAGGGGCCATCATGTGCTTGTGCGCACAGACAGCACATCGGTGGTCTCCTACATCAACCATCAGGGGGGTCTGAGGTCCCGTCGCTTATACAAGCTGGCGCGCCTTATCCTCCTCTGGGCTCAGGGGAAATTGCTGTCAGTCAGGGCTATGTACATTCCTGGGCGGTTGAACGTGGAAGCAGACATCCTGTCGAGGCAGGGGCCAAGGCCCGGGGAGTGGAGACTCCACACCGATGTGGTGGAGCTCCTGTGGGAGAAGTTCGGCAGGGCCCATGTGGACCTGTTCGCCACTCACAAGAACTCTCATTGTCGTCTGTGGTTCTCCCTGTCGCCTCCAGCTCCTCTCGGACTGGATGCGATGGTACAGGAGTGGCCGAGGCTGCCCCTGTACGCTTTCCCCCCGATCGCTCTGCTTCCGGGAGTTCTAGAGAGAGTGCGCCGGGACGGGGCCCGTCTCCTGCTAGTAGCCCCGTTCTGGCCGGGCCGGGTATGGTTCTCGGATCTGGTGTCTCTTCTCGACGGCTCTCCCCTGGAGATCCCGTTCAGGAGGGACCTTCTCTCTCAGGCGGGCGGAGTTTTTGTTCACCCCCGCCCGGAGTTGTGGAAACTGTGGGCTTGGCCTCTGAGGGGGCCCAGCTCATAAGTTCCGGTCTCTCAACTGAGGTTGTTGAGACCATTCTACACTCCAGAGCTCCTTCTACGAGGAAACTTTACTACCTAAAGTGGAGACTCTTCACCTTATGGTGTCGAGATCGCCTGCGGGATCCAGTTAACTGCCCTGCGAGCGTGGTGCTGGAGTTCCTGCAGGAGAGATTCTCTGCTGGGTTAGCCCCCTCCACACTAAAGGTGTACGTGGCGGCCATAGCTGCTTACCACACTCCTTTGAGTGGAGTTTCATTAGGGCGACACCCTCTAGTAACTCGTTTCCTCCGTGGAACCTTGAGGCTGAGACCTGTGACACGCACCAGGGTGCCGGCCTGGGACTTATCCATCATCCTTCAAGGCCTTTCCGAGGCTCCCTTCGAGCCGCTCGAGGAAGTTTCTGAAAAGTTTCTCACTTTCAAAACTATTTTTCTTCTTGCTATTTCTTATCTTAAAAGAATTGGGGACTTGCAAGCCCTCTCTGTCGCACCCTCGTGCTTGGAGTTTGCCCCGGGTATGGCTAAGGCCTTTCTCTCTCCGAGGCCCGGGTATATTCCTAAGGTCCTCACTAATCCTGTGAGACCTATTGTGCTCCAGGCCTTCTGTCCTCCTCCCTTTGTGACGTCAGACCAGGAAAAGTTAAATCTGCTTTGTCCAGTTCGCGCTTTAGACGCCTATGTCCACAGAGCTGCCCTGTGGAGGAAAACTGATCAGTTATTTGTTTGCTACGGACCTCCATCCCGTGGGGGTCCGGTGTCAAAGCAGAGGATGAGCAAGTGGGTCGTCGAGGCTATCTCACTGTCTTATGTGGCGGCCGGACAGCCCTCTCCTTTGGCTGTTCGGTCCCACTCCACTAGGAGTATGGCTGCTTCTCAAGCTCTCTTGGCAGGGGCCTCCCTGCAGGAAGTGTGTGATGCGGCGGGGTGGTCCTCGGGTGCTCGCCTCGTAGCTGTCACAGGCGGGCATCCAGACTCGCATGGGGACGTGGGTATTCTCGTTCCCAGAGCGGTGACGCAGCGCGAGTTCCCTTGAAAGGGAACATCTCGGTTACGACTGTAACCTTAGTTCCCTGATAGGGAACGAGATGCTGCGTCACCCAGCCATACTCCTCGCATGCCCGCAAGCACCTTGTTTCAGGCCTTCTTCAGAAGCTAACGGCGTGTGTTTGCCGGTGTGCTTTATAGCTTCCGGGTCTATGACGTCACCCGCCTATGACGTTCCGTCTCTCTATTGGACTGATGACATACGTGCTTCACGACGCAATCACGCAGAGGCGTTCCCAGAGCGGTGATGCAGCGTCTCGTTCTATCCTATCAGGGAACTAAGGTTACAGTCGTAACCGAGACGTTTTTGGATGAACGAGGAGGATTTTTCTTGAAACCCTCCCGAACAACATGTGGAGATGTAGGTGCTGTTTGATAATTGTTTTTTTTTTAGGATTTTTGACCCTAAGACTCAACGAATCTCTGCAATTCTCCAGCTGTGATCCTTGGAGAGTCTTTGTCCACTCAAACTCTCCTCCTCACCGTACATTAGGACGAAATAGACACACGTCCTCTTTTGTAACATATTTAGTTGGAACTTCTTAATTATTGTCCTGATGGTGGAAATGGGGATTTTCAATGATTTAGCTATTTTCTTACAGCCACTTTCTATTTTTGAAGACCTTTTGCTGCACATCTATATTCTGTGGTTTTACTTATTGTGATGGATGATTAAGGGAATTTGGCCTTTGTGTTTTCTCACATTTATATTCCTGTGAAACAAGAAGTCGTTGCTGGACAATTTCATGCTCCTAGTCACCCTGGTGTGCTAAAACATATGACTATTAATGGGAATATACTTCAGATATATTTTACTCATAAACAATTCAAAGGAATAACACATTATTTCATTAAGTGAGTTTCCCTCCACTTTAAGTTTTTCACTTCCATAAAAGGTTTGATTTTTTTTAATGGTCAGATCAGAAGGATAAACAATGCAGATTTATTTTTAGAGCCATCTTTGATTATATTTAGCAGAAGTGCCAACAATTCTGACCACAACTGTATACACACAAGCAAACAAGGAATTGCAGTAAACGAGACACAGGTTAAAAACATAGGTTACTATGCAGACTAACGAGGGTATAATTAGTCACTACGACAGGAAGACAGAGGAAACATAAACAGAATTAAAACCTAAAACATTACAAGCAGCAGACAATAGTTTGATATACAGAAGGTGGTGGCTGGGTTTCCAGATAACATTGCAAATTACACTCACGATCATTATATCTTATGTTGTATGATGGATAAATGCCAAGCCAGCAAGTTTCCCATGCCAGCACATATTAAGTAGCAAATAAGTGCATTGTTACAGAGCTCTCAGGTTCAAAGTTGCTGAACTAAGGCCAAAACGTTTGCCAATATCTCCATAGTTTTGTCTCACCAATATGAAAATACTGTAGCACAAAAACACTGTATTTAATGTGATCATGTGCAATTTTGACCTTTATAAGGGGTTCTGCAGTTACTTGTAGTAGCTGCATGTGTTGTTGAGGTTATATATATGAGGTTATATAATATTAATTGGCCATGCTTTATATTAGGCATTATACTATAAGGTGCAGTTTGTGTATACCATGTGATTTGCCTTACATACATCAGGTTTGTCTTATAAATTAAGGCAAATCACATGGTATGCACCTTTTGAAAAGATTTCCACTTTTAAATTTGCAATATTTAAAAAAAAAATAGTTTTGCAGTAGCTAATCAATTATGTTAATGTAAATTATTTTCACTATAAGCACTTGTGAGTGGTCCGAGGTGCTTATTAAAACAATATTTTGCTTTTAGGAAACAGTTGAGATTAAGGGTGCTTTCACACCTACCTTGTTTGGTCCGGATTTTCTGACTTTTCAGTTTGGTCCGAATCAAAATTACAGGTGTGAAACCTCCCCCGTACCACGGTCCGGACCAAACAGACGAAATTTGGTCCGATGAAAAGAGGTAGTCTCGGTCCGATGAAAAGAGGTAGTCTCGGTCCGGATCAAACTGAACAAAGGTTTAGTTCGTTTCTAGTGTGAAAGCATTTTCTGTATTGTTCGTGCTTTCAGATCATTTTCAGGAACTTCCTGTTTATTTTTAATATTATAATGTTATTTCATCTAGGCTAAATTGATTATGAAAAGTGAAAAGATGTGCAATCTGTCAGAAGACAGAAGGTCAGAAATGATTTTGAAAGAAATTTTGTATGATTTTGCTTAGAATGCCTTTCTTTAATGTGAATTTCGTTTTGTATAAATTGTATCTTAATTTTAATCAATGTTTCATCAGATAATTGCCTGAATTTAATAAATAAGAAGCAAATAGTCTAGCAGACAATAATCAAGGTAGCAATCACATGCTTTGCACATAAACTGGAGCGCGTCTCAAATAAACTATGCTACTTGTCTCACAAACATGAGAAATATGTGTATATAAGGCTTGAAATGTCCACTTGTAAAGGTAACAAAAAGAAAATAGTCAAGCAATGCGCACTGTTCAATAGTGGCAACGATATACGTCCGTTCATTTATTCTTGTCAAAGACGCTGATGTCAGATGCACGTCCGTTTACAAACCAATCAATGTCCAGATGCCGCCCACATAGATGATGACGAGAGGACGCAAGTGTGTCATGTAAAGTTCTTTAGTGTGCTCGCATAATTGCAATGTGAAACCAAACGTCTCGGTTACGTATGGTAACCCTCGTTCCCTGAAGGAGGGAACGTAGACGTACGTCGGACATACCGACAAATTGGGATCACTTCAGGGAGCCCCTATCAGCTTCGATATATAGAGAACAGGCCAATGGGCCATTGGCCTGCGAGATTTGCATCTCGCGCTCCGCCCCGCGCCGCAGGTATAAACAGGAAGCGAGAGCGAATGCACGCTGTTTTTCACTGAGGAGCCGAACTGAGTGGCTCGGCCCTGCAGTGATGGTATAACAACTGTGGTGACGGAACGTACGTCTCCGTTCCCTCCTTCAGGGAACGAGGGTTACTAAACGTAACCGAGACGTTCCCTTTCAGTCAGTCACGTTCGATGTACGTCGGACGTACTGACGAATTGGGATCCCTTTGGAAAACGCCATAGTTACTACCACTTCCAGCGCCCAGCGATGAGCCCCTCAGACCCCGATCTGATGCAGACGGGGAAATTCACGCAGGGAGAGTCAAAGCTGCTATTCCGCAAGACCCACTCAGCTGATTGTATTGGATAACGCTGGGAAAGCGTGCCTGTGAAGGCCGCTGCGGAAGCCACATCATGCCCAGAGGGAGTTAACATGTGGAAAATACACATATGGGCTGGCCGTGGGCAGCACAACATACGGAAGTCCCAGGGGTGGCCCCGGCCAATTAGAGGAGGGGGACAAAACCTTCCTGAGACGGCAGAGAAGACTCTGCCGAGGGAAAGACACAGGCTCGCCATAGGGAGCCGTACCGTGGAAGAATACACATATGGGACCGCCGTTGGGGTCACAACATATGGAACCCAGCCTAACACAAGTTCCACCAATGCATACGAGTGTTAAACCTGGCGTCGAACGCTCCGCCACGTCCGACTGCCACGGGTTGCGGAGGACTCAACAGGGTTCGCCGTTCTGGGGAACTCGACTGGAGCAGATAAGCGCACGTATCCATACCATGAGGGAGGGAATGGCGCAGCAAGCCAACACTAGAATGGGCACTTCGGTGTTACTGACTATGGGAAGTGAGCACACAGGAAGATACCGGCTCTACACGAAGGCTATAAAATCTAGCGAACGTGTTAGGTGTCGCCCAGCCCGCAGCTCTACAAATATCTGTCAGTGAGGCACCACGAGCCAGCGCCCAGGAAGAAGCAACACCCCTAGTGGAGTGGGCTCTTAACCCGAGCGGGCAAGGCACGTCTTGGGAATCATACGCCAAGACGATGGCATCCACTATCCAGTGGGCCATCATCTACTTGGAGACAGCCTTTCCCTTCTGCTGTCCTCCGTAACAGACGAAGAGCTGCTCCGAGGTCCTGAAGCTTTGCGTTCTGTCCACGTAAGTCCGGAGAGCACGGACGGGGCAGAGAAAAGCTAGGGCTGGGTCTGCCTCCTCCGAAGGCAGCGCTTGCAGGCTCACCACTTGGTCCCGGAAGGGAGTAGTGGGAACCTTGGGCACATATCCAGGCCGGGGTCTCATGATCACATGAGAGTTACCGGGCCCGAATTCCAGGCACGATTCGTCGACGGAAAATGCCTGCAGGTCCCCTACCCTCTTGATGGAGGCCAACGCAGTCAGGAGTATTGTCTTTAACGACAAGATTTTCAACTCTGCTGACTGCAAAGGCTCAAGGGGCGCTCTCTGCAGTGCGGTTAGCACCAGAGACAAGTCGCTCTTTCAACAGTGCTGAAGCACCCAGGGGAAGACCGCGGCAGCACACAGGAGGTAAGTGCAGTCCTGTGTCTGCACTCACTGCGACAAACGCCCTCACAAACCGACAGTTGCTGTGAGAACAGCAGTTTGTTATGCTGATGCAGCGGTGAGCACGCGATCGCGCTGATTGTGCCTTTTCGCCAACACAGAGCGTCCTTCTCGTTCTCTGGAGTATCTCTCTGTAGATAGGCTCTCTTTTAGAAAAGCAGTCTTGCTTCATCAACACCGGCTCCAAAGTGAATGACAGCGTGCATTCGCTCTCGCTTCCTGTTTATACCCGCGGCGTGGGGCGGACTTTCAGGTGTGAAAACGCCCTAAGTGTTGGAGTACTTAGTATGAGAGACTGACGCTGGTTTAAGTTACATAATTACAACATGGCAAATGTAGTATGCAAATTACTTTCACCAATCAGGCATAACATTATGACCTAATATTGTGTTGGTCCCCTTTTTGCTGCCAAAACAGCCCCATTGAGACATGGACTCCACTAGACCCCTGAAGGTGTGGTATCTGGCACCAAGATGTTAGCAGCAGATCCTTTAAATCCTGTAAGTTGCAATGTGGGGCCTCCATGGATCGGACTTGTTTGTTCAGCACATCCCACAGATGCTCGATTGGATTGAGGTCTGGGAAATTTGGAGGCCAAGTCAACACCTCAAACTCGTTGTTGTGCTCCTCAAACCATTCCTGAACCATTTTTGCATTGTGGCAGGCGCATTATCTGCTGAAAGAGGCCACAGCCACCAGGGAATACCGTTTCCATGAAAGGGTGTACATGGTCTGCAACAACACAGTGACTACGTTTAAATGGACAGCAGTAATCTAATTATTAGCCTTATTCTGAATAAGACAATATTCTGATTAAGGTGTTTACATGAGTTGCTTTTATAATATTCTGCTCATCTCCCCGTTTTACATGTTATAGAAGATAGATCGATCAACATAGAGTTCGTCTTTGTTATGATATCATATACAGTTTTGGGTGTTTCATTTTAAAATTTTACGAAAGCTTCAAGTGCAGTTAGTTATTTATCATGCTATATGCTATATATGTGCAAATAGACGAAGGCGGATACAAATTTTTCAGCAGCAGGTCTCCTCTGCCACCGCGACAAACTCTGAGGTACTGGATGAAAGCACAAAGTAAGGACTGGTGGGAGAAAGTTGCTTGAAGCCAAGCCATGCTCTCTTGTTTTCTGTCAAATGGTTGACCACTGTGATGTTGTCTGTGTCCTGTCGCAAAATGAGGAGAAAACTCATACACAATGTTAATAGTTAGATTATGGTGTGTACATGTCGATAATGCACTTTGATAATGTGACTAAAATAGGAATACTCCACATGTCTTAATTTGATTTTTGTTTACTTCGAGTATGACTTTAGCCGGATTAAGGTACATAGAAATAGCTGTTTACATGGTAGTTTCTTAATCAGAGTATTGTCTTAATCAGGTTAATATCGGAGTATTATTGTTCATGTAAACGTACTCACTGCAGCAACACCGCCGACTTGCCTTCTTCCCATAGTGAATCCTGGTGCCATGTGTTCCCAGGTAAGTGATGCACACGCACAATGCCATCCACGTGATGTAAAAAAAACATGATTCATCAGAATCCTAGCCACCTTCTTCCATTGCTCTGTGGTCCAGTTCTGATGCTCACGTGCCCACTGTTGGCTCTTTCGGCGGTGGACAGGGGTCAGCATGGGCACCTTGACTGGTCTGCGGCTATGCAGCCCCATACACAACAAACTGCGATGCACTGTATATTCTGACACCTTTCTATCAGAACCAGCATTAACTTCTTGAGCAATTTTAGCTACAGTAGCTCGCCTGTTTGATCGGATCACGCGGGCCAGCCTTCGCTCCCCACGTGCATCAATGAGCCTTTGCCGCCCACCACCCTGTCACTGGTTAACCACTGTTCCTTCCTTGGAGCACTTTAGATACTGACCACTGCAGACTGGGAACACCACACAAAAGCTGCAG
Source organism: Romanogobio albipinnatus (assembly GCA_023566225.1). Taxonomy (NCBI): domain Eukaryota; kingdom Metazoa; phylum Chordata; class Actinopteri; order Cypriniformes; family Gobionidae; genus Romanogobio; species Romanogobio albipinnatus. The sequence continues at coordinate 59,191,676 of CM042241.1, read as the reverse complement.
TTTTGGAGATGCTCTGAGCCAGTCATCTAGCCATCATAATTTGGCCCTTGTCAAACTCGCTCAAATCCTTACGCTTGCCCATTTTTCCCACTTCTAACACATCAACTTTGAGGACAAAATGTTCACTTGCTGCCTAATATATCCCACCCACTAAGAGGTGCCGTGATGAAGAGACAATCAGTGTTGTTCACTTCACCTGTCATAATGTTATGCCTGATCGGTGTATATAGAACCACAGTCTTTACATTACTGCCCTTGAACGAATGATCCTTGTCCTTCAAATGCAGGTAAATGGCTGTGACTTGCCTGGAGGTTTTCACTCTTCTGTGTTGAGCTGTTGGCTTATAAAGGGATTGCTCTGTTTCCTTGATGTCAAGGTATTCTTTGTTGCACTGAGTTGCATAAACTGCATTGCTCTGCTGATGTATAGGTATCTGATCTTTTGTGTGAAATAGTCTATGCATTGACATGTTGTATTTTCCTATGAATTTTAACCTTTTATTTTATACAGGTAAAAAGTCTAATGTTAGTGATGTAGTATTTCAGAGCACTCTGTCATTCTATCTGATGAGAATGGCTAATGTAATTAGGAACTTTCATTTTTTTCACTAGGACTTTAGTTTAATTAATGTTAATCAAATGGGAAACATGAGCCTGTTTTCACAGTAAATTAATATGACATTCAGCAACTGACATGCAAAAAAGATTGTTTGTTGAGTGTTTAACATTCTAGCAGAACTATACATTTAAATAATATTGTAAGAAAAGTTATGGCATGAATATAGAAACTATTTTTCCTTGTAGCTAAAAGGTACTCAAAGTAAATGCAAATGTATTACATTCTGTTATGCAATTGGTCATAGAGTACAAAAGCAGAAAGTAACATGAAATAAACACTGTTTCTTTAGCATCTTACAACTCATGACCAAAGACATTTCCATACAGAAAGCTGTTGCCAAAAACAGAAACACACCTCTTGGCATAAAGTATCTGTAATATTGATTGTGTGTTATGTAATAAGTCACCAGTACAGTTCATTATAGTTCTATTGCTGCAGACAGTGATGATGTGCTGGGACAGAAGAAGCCTTTCATGAAGGAAGATGCCTTACATTCCAAATTCCCACAGAGGTCAAATGCTGCAGAACAATACCATGTTCAGTCCAAAGCCTGCTTCCACCTCCCCATCCAAGACTTAATGTACATGAACAGATCTGCAGAGGTCACAAGCTGTAAGTCACATGTTCCTCACTTTGTTTGACTCTATTAGCAGTCAGAATCCAGGCTGTTTGGCTATATCTGTACTGTATTAAAATGATGCTTATTTCTGATTATTTTGGCTGTTTTAACTGTGAGATGGTTTCTATATAGAACCTCAAAGGGTTCCTTCAGCCGCTTCACATATAGAACCTATTAGGGGTTCCCATCAGGGGATCATTTTATGGATTTATTTGAAAATATTTTTGTTTAAATAAATTTTTGATTTTGATTAAATGTTATGAATTAAACAGCCTGTAAACATACTTTATTAGTAGAAAACCTGAAATAACCTATAAAACTTGAACGTTTTATGCAATTATTTAAGACGTTCTCCTTAAAGGCACAATATGTCATTTTTCACTGCGAGGTCACTTATACAAAACAAAGTCGTAGCTTGATGACGCATGATTTCGTGGAATCATGATAGCTGTTGTCTTCACATCTACAGCCGGTGAAAAAGAATCCAATGGCAGAAATCAAATTCATGGATGAGCTAATGTATTAAAGAGGATAATGCTGGTATCCCTGTTAAAAAAAAACATATGCTGGTTAGGTATGTTTTGAAGCATAGCAGCTGGTCATGAACTGGTTTAAGCTGGTCAAGTGCCGGTCCTAAACTGGTCCTAAGAAACTAGCTCCATCTCAGGACCAGCTTAAACCAGCTCATGACCAACTAAGGACCAGCAAAAACCAGCTCAAACCAGCTGCCATGCTTCAAAACATACCTAACCAGAATATGCTGATTTTTTCAACAGGGATGATGTCAATGATAGGCGACACACGGACATAGTCCATGTCCTGGTTATAAATTGCTTATTTCTCTGGATTTAAAGGTCCCATGGCATGGATTTTTTTTTATCTTATTTTATAATGTATTCTGAGGTGTACTTATATTATTAGTATGATTTTTACATCATAAAATGTCATAATTTAGAAATAAAAGGCATTTTTTTCCATACTGATGTTTGCCCTCTGGCTGAATGCCCTGTTTCAAGGGGCGTGTCTGCTGTGACACTTCAGTAAAAACGCCCCCTGTTTTGATTGGCTGATTTGCACTTGAAATGAGTACTAGATCTTGTAGCGGAGGGGGCGTGGTTTAACGAGGTCTAAGAGGCACGAGCCTGCCAGAGAGACGGATGGACCTGAGTTCACTTCTCATCAGTTCTCTCAGCACGTCTCAGTTCAGTGAACTGTTGTAGTTACTAGCATATACTTCAGGTTATTCATTTATTTCTAGTCAGAGGGACTGTCACTCATGTCAGAAAGTAAGTAAGTTACTCAGAAAGAGTAACTTTAGTAAATGATGGATCAGCGCTGACTCGAGACACGAACCATTTAGAAAGTTTCAGTTCGATTTGGTGAACTGGTTCGACCGGAATCGTTCGCGAACCGGACATCACTAGTGGACCAGAGACAGAGCGATTGCTAACAAAGTTATATTGTAACTACTGAGTTGTGAGAGCGCTGTCAGCGCAAGTTTATTTTGTTTGTATCTGAGAGTTCTGAATAAACACGAGTCCCAGTCACGCCAAGCCTGTCTTCCTCCTTATTCTACCAACTTTGTAACACATGTAATGTACCATTACAGCTGTCGAGATGAACGAGTTATGAGTAAGTGTTGATTATAGCATTCATTTTATATATTTTCCTTCAGTGACCCGCATTGAGTACACAGCGCAAACAAAGACACAACAGCGCAGTAATCGAATGTAATCCAGATTATTGTGGGGATAGCTGGCTAGCCTAGACTGGAGACCCTCACGCTTACCCCCCTTCTGCTTAATCTCGTGCCGCATATGGCGCCTCCGCTGTGGGCCAGAGAAAGACAGCCAGAACTCGGTTTACACTGATCAAAATTTCTAGCCACTTGGGGACAATATTCAAGCTATGGAAACTCATATTAATGTTGAATATGAATTAAAATTTCCTCATAAAATGAAAATTTCATGCCATGGGACATTTAAACATTTTTGGAAATGTTTGGGATAATGTAAGTACACAAGTCATAAAAATATATAACATTACTCTAGTGGTTTTTGGATATTTTTATTGTGCCTTTAACATAGAAACTTTGTGGCAAAAAGCATTCTTTAAAATTGATTAAAGAATCCTAGGGTTCTAAATAGAAACTCCATTGAACTTTTTTTTTTCTCTAAGACTATCATTAAACATACTTAAGCAGTCTAAATAAAACTAATCTACCAAAAAAATGTCATTCTTACACCAAAAAAAAAAAAAATGCTGGGTTGTTTCAACCCATGTTTGTGTAAGAAATGGACACCCTAGCAGCAGCAAATGTCATTTTCAGCCAGGGTCATCTAGCAACTCTCTGTAGACTTGTGAGCTTGAAAGACCAAACTCTAGTCAGGCCAATCACATCGTGTATAGAGTCAGTAGGTGGGCTTAACCAAATGACGGCAGAGTTGTGACGGTACCGCATGAAAAATCCCTGCTACTTCCCTGCTAACAAAGAATGTTACGACACTGAAGTCATTCTTAAAAAGGGAAGATGTGTTCTGAGTTTTGCAGACCGGATACAGCAAACGTTTAATCTATCAACTAGCTCCGCTGGTTGGAAAACGCATGGGACTCTACGCATGTTGAAACAACCCAGCATTTTTTAGGAAACCATTTAAAATGTGAAAATTAAAGTTTATAGACGTTTTAAGAAAGAAAACATTTACCTGTCGAGAGTGTTTTGATGGTCAGTGTGGCTGTATAGCTGAGCTCCAGAAAATCAGAATTGAGGTGGCTTTGACAGTTACATATTTGGAAAACAACAAGGCGGAATAAAGAACTCTAAACTCTAACACAAAGAACCATGGGTTCTTCAATACGGTTCTAAATAGAACTTTTCTAAATAGAAAAAAGAACCTATAAAGAACCATATTTTTTCTTTTAGAGTGTAGTAATTGTTTAATTTATTGTATCCTATTATTAGACCCTAAATCAAATCATAATCAAAACAGATTTTAATTTTGAGAATTTGGAGTCTCATTCTCTGGCAGTCCACGTGATTTGACAGATAGTATTGTTGGCTGAAACAAAATCTCATTAATTATTGTGGTTGTCTCACTCTCCATGACTGGTAACGCACGGCTGCTAGTATGAATATTTTACTCCTCGTGGGAAAGCTTTTAAAGCGCTCACAGAGGATTTACACTTGAATCAGGCAGATCAATTGATATCTTTCTAGTGTCATACCTGGTTTTCTGAAAACATGGTAGATAGAGAGCGAGCGAGTGAATGAGAGAGAGAGAGAGAGAGAGAGAAGAGAGAGAGAGAGAGAGAGAGAAAAGACACTGATTTCTGAAAGGGTTTTTGCAAAAATACATTAGCATGTAATTGTAGATGTCAGCAAAGATATCTGCAATTGTAATGCAACCTGAACTTTTTAATGAAAATATGATGCTGTCTCACAGATTTCTTGCTTGAGTCGTTCATTTTGATGACAGATTGCTAGGTAAGGAAGAATTTCACTTCTATTTAAATCTGTAACATCAGTCAGGACCACTGATGCTAACAGTACTCCTCAAAATGGGAAACTGAAAAAGAACAGGAAGGATTAGCTGCATTAGTTGGGAATGCATATGGCTCACTAGCACTATGGCATTAACCGGGAATTGCATTGTGGGATATGTCCTCTGGGGGATTCGTATGAATGGGTGCTCTGTACAGTGCAAAGGTTCATGCAATATTCAGTATGCAGAGCCGTCTCCAGATATAAGTATTCAAAGACAATCAGACTTCTCAGAACTTTGGTGAGGAAAATAGCCTGTCGAGACAATAGAATATTATTCATGCCAACGATGAGCTGCTCGCACAAATCAACTCAACTGCTGTACCTTTATAAGTAATGATATGTTTCAGAAGCGGATACGTAGAAAATGATAGGTGGAATTATATTAGAATGAGCTCCCAGCGGTATTTGCCCTCTATTGCCAAAAAGAAAAGGTTTAGAAAGTTGGGTTCGTCATTTGTAATGACAGGTCTTGAGCTTGACACTCATCTCAAGAGAGTGTGTGATTTCTGTGTCGATTTCAGAGATTTGCATGTGGACATTGTCTGGTAGTTATGAAATATACATGTGCCAGACTTGTCAGGATTGTGCACCATTAGGATTTGAAATGAGAAAGCTTTTTAAATTCCAATACAAGTACAGAAAAAAATTGATTTTCAAAGTTGAATTAAAATGTATTGAAATGCAAGAAAAGTTAAAATAATCACTAACTACTAGGGGTGTAACGGTACACTTATTCGTATTAAACCGTTTCGGTGCAGGGCTTTCGGTATGGTGCACGCGTGTACCGAACGGTTATGAATGTAATCTTTAACAGTTAACAGTCGGCTTGTTGTAAGCGCGGAACACACTTCAATCCGAGTTCCCACACAAACATATTAAGTATTCAGTCCATTTTATCACGAAATTCAAACGATAAATGCCGTTTTAATGCTCTTTAATGTGACGTGACTGATAGACTCGTATCAGTTCAACTTAAAGCGGCAGCGTGCGACGCGCAAATCAATGCGATCATCTCTTCCTAAAGAATAAACATAAATGAATACATCTTAAGGTATGTTGAGGATACATTACAACTTACTGAAATGTATCATATGTCGTGTAATCGCTCCATCTGTGTTTCAACCGCGGAAAGACAATAAAACTGCTTGTAAACAATGTCATACAGAATCACGTTTATTCCGAAGTCATTCAGTGTCCACAGCTGTTAGCTCACTAGAGAAACCAACTCTTTCAATGATTACATGCACTATATTAGCCGTTATATTCATTTTATTACCCTATATATATATATATATATATATATATATATATATATATATATTCATTATATACTACTTAGCCTGTTAGTGATGTCTTGTTTATTTAATGTATTTTTAAATAAACCTGTCATGAAAATTACAGCCACTAAATGATTATATTTAAACAACGAATAAAAATAATTAGATTAGGAAGTTAATGCAAAAACTGCCTTATGTGAAGCTTATGAGTGTTGATTATTATATCTAAAAATAAATAGCAACTGAATTTAGGCTAATAGTTTGGGCTCTGTTGTTAATCTTTAATAGCTATATGTAAGTAAGGGCTCCCTATATAGTTTACAGCATTATCCTTTAAGAAACTTTTAGTTATAATTTAATTAATTTAAGGACAGACACAATTTCTCATTAAACCTGTTACGAACTGCTCCGAGACTCGAAGGTGGATCCAAATGCAGCTTTATTTGAGGGCAATCCAGAGGCGTAATCCAAAGTACAGGCAAGGGTCATACACAGACAGGCAGTCCAAACAAAGAAACGAACAAACAAACAAACAAAACAGGCAGGGACCAGAGGCAAGAGAGTAATCCAGGGAACAGGGCAAGAAATCCAAAACAAGAAAACCAGGAGACAAGAAAACCAGGGGAATGCTCAGAATTGCAGTGTAACACTTAAACAAGACTTTGCGGTGAGTGAATGAATGACCATGGTATAAATAGACAGAGACTAACAGGATGGTGAGACACAGGTGAATGCAATCAGTGAATGAGGTACAGGTGAATGTGATCAGTGATAAGTGATGATGAGTCCGGGCAGTGAGTTATGGGAAATGTAGTTTGTGAGTGATCATAGTCTTATGTGGAGTGCCCTCTGGTGGCTCTCAAGGGTACTCCAGCTGGTGACCGTTACATAGCCCCCCTTTAAGGAGCGGATTCCAGACACTCCTAAAACTGTCAAGGAGGGAGGAGGAGCGGAGGCGGACCCGGGGGCGGGATGGAGGGCCAGGCCCGTGGAGCGGATAACGACCTGGAGACTGCGGCAAGATGGGAGGCCAGGGCGGATCAGGCTGTGCAGGCGACCATCTTGTCCTGAGACACTGGTTCGGCGGAGACCATCTTGTCCTGAGACACTGGTTCGGCGGCGGCCATCTTGTATGAAGACACTGGCTCGGCGGCGGCCATCTTGTACGGAGACACTGGCTCGGCGGCGGCCATCTTGTACGGAGACACTGGCTCGGCAGCGGCCATCTTGTACGGAGACACTGGCTCGGCTGCGGCCATCTTGTACGGAGACACTGGCTCGGCGGTAGCCATCTTGTACGGAGACACTGGCTCGTAGGCGGCCATCTTGTACGGAGACACTGGCTCGGCGGTGGCCATCTTGTATGGAGACACTGGCTCGTAGGCGGCCATCTTGTACGGAGACACTGGCTCGGAGACGGCCATCTTGTACGGAGACACTGGATCGGAGGCGGCCATCTTGTCCGGAGACACAGGCACGGGAAGAGGAATAGGAACAGATTCAGGCTCGGCAGGACGAGACTCTTGATGGGCTGACGTGACGTGAGGCTCAGTCTCTGGATCGGCAGAAGTGACGTGAAGCTCAGTCTCTGGATCGGCAGAAGTGACATGAAGCTTAGTCTCTGGATCGGCAGAAGTGACGTGAAGCTCAGTCTCTGGATCGGCAGAAGTGACGTGAAGCTCAGTCTCTGGATCGTCAGAAGTGACGTGAAGCTCAGTCTCTGGATCGGCAGAAGTGACGTGAAGCTCAGTCTCTGGATCGGCTGACGTGATGTGAAGCTCAGTCTCAGGGGCTCTCAGTCTCAGGGGCATGACGCATACTGCCTTGGCTTCGGCAGATTTGGCGTGAAGTGCAGGCTCGGCTCGACTGGCGTGAAGTACAGATGGTGACATGGCGTGCCACGGAAGGAAGCTCTACAGACATCTGGAGAGTGCCTCTCTCCAATCCAGACCGGAAAGATCGGGGAGCTCCCTCGGGTTGACCGCCTTAGCCCCCAGCCGGTAACACAACTTAATTGCCTCGTCCCCCAGAGAGCAAGAGGCAGCGAGAGGAACAAACCCCCAGGTGTACTGGAACAGATCGCGGCTATCCAGGGCCAAGAGTGCGACCTGTCCAGCGAACTCCTGGCTCATGCTGGGAAGATCAGGCGAGATCCGTTCTGCTGGATCCCTGGAAGTCATAGCTGCTGGATCGGGGTGTGGCGAAGTCTTCTGTTACGAACTGCTCCGAGACTCGAAGGTGGATCCAAATGCAGCTTTATTTGAGGGCAATCCAGAGGCGTAATCCAAAGTACAGGCAAGGGTCATACACAGACACGCAGTCCAAACAAACAAACGAACAAACAAAAAAACAAACAAAACAGGCAGGGACCAGAGGCAAGAGAGTAATCCAGGGAACAGGGCAAGAAATCCAAAACAAGAAAACCAGGAGACAAGAAAACCAGGGGAATGCTCAGAATTGCAGTGTAACACTTAAACAAGACTTTGCGGTGAGTGAATGAATGACCATGGTATAAATAGACAGAGACTAACAGGATGGTGAGACACAGGTGAATGCAATCAGTGAATGAGGTACAGGTGAATGTGATCAGTGAAAAGTGATGATGAGTCCGGGCAGTGAGTTATGGGAAATGTAATTTGTGAGTGATCATAGTCTTATGTGGAGTGCCCTCTGGTGGCTCTCAAGGGCACTCCAGCTGGTGACAGTTACAAAACCACTGCTGATTAAAAATTAATAAAAAGCAATTTTGTAAAACTGCTGTACCGAAACCATACCGAACCGGGACTTCAAAACCGAGGTACGTACCGAACCGTCAGTTTTGTGTACCGTTACACCCCTACTAACTACCAAAAGAAAAGACAAACTTGAATAGATAGATAGATAGATAGATAGATAGATAGATAGATAGATAGATATAGATAGATATAGATAGATAGATAGATAGATAGATAGATAGATAGATAGATAGATAGATAGATAGATAGATAGATAGATAGATAGATAGATAGATAGATAGATAGATAGATAGATAGATAGATAGATAGATAGATGGATGATGAATGGATGGACGTACAGATGGATGGATGGACAGACTAGATAGATAGAATTTTAGTTCAATAAATTCCTATTGCTGTCATTCCAATTTTACATTTGTACTCATGAGAAAATACTTCAATAGATAATTTTTTCCTAGTAAATTTGTTGGCAACTTGTTCCAGCCAAAAATCGCTCAGCCAGAAAAAGGTCTGACAGTCATAAAAAGCGACCAGTCACAGTTTGTTTTATTAAAATGTAACATTAAAGATAATTTTATGGCACACACTTGAAGTGCCATTGGGAAAAAAAAGTAGCAAGTGCAGATTACAATTATTATAACTTAAAATTAACATACAGTTCAGAAAGTTTACTTGCTGCCAAAGTGCCACAAACAAAACTATGAATATCTTTTATAGATGCCAGTAACTTGGAAGTTTCTTTCTCCCTTAAAAGCTCTCATTGTATCAACCTGGTGTCTTGTAACCTTGGTGTTTCTGCCAGCTCTTGCTTTTTGTGTGGTAATATACATCAGACGGTCAGCAAAGGAACCGTGGGTGATCTGTGGGCGTAATGTCTGAGTCTGAGAGCATTTGTGCCCATTGTAGCTGCTTTGATGACTGGAGTCGAGGCTGGGTGTTACATCTTAAAATAGCAAGATGGGTTTGGGGTGTTCCTAAAACCAGTGTCTGAATGTGAGTCATTCATTATTCATGGGGGAAGACTGTTCTCCTAAAGTTGAAGCAGGATAAGATAATGCTAAATAAATAAATAATGCCGGTTATGGGCATTGGATGTTGAAGCCAAGTAGTCTAATTGTTCTTGTTCACCAGTGTTGGGAGTAACGGCGTTTAAGTATAACGGCGTTACTAACAGCGTTAATTTTTCAGTAACGGAGTAATCTAATTAATTACTTTTCCCAATGTTGCAACGCCGTTAGCGTTACTGAGAAAAAAAAAAGCGGCGTTACTATAATTGAGCTCACTGAAGCGGTTTTCATCCGAACAGGCTCTCTGTCAGTCGGACCTGCAACGTGCGTGTGTGTGTGTGTGTGTGTGTGTGTGCGCGCGCGTGGTACACATAACTGATGATGATTGGTGGGTGGGAGACAAGGTTGAGGTTGATAGGTTGAGTCCACACACACACACACCTATGACGCACAGTCGCACACGCATATGCATAGTCAGCGATGGCAAGTCCAACGACTTCAAAGGTAGCTTTCGCAAACTGGAAGTATAAGCGCTACTCTTCCCTCGTTGAGGTGAAAGGTAAGAATGTTTATGTGACGTGCAACTTATGCCCAGGAAGAAAGAGTCTCTCCACGTCGGTGGCCAGTAATTCTAATCTAATGAAGCCTCACATCATCACAGCCACAAAATGAGCGGCTAAAAACCCAGGCAATAACATGAGCTCCACTACCAAAGGAGTAGTAAAGTACTGATAATATTTACACTATAGTAGGTCTACTGATAATATTTACAATATATTGAATTTGATAGGTGTCTCTCACATTGTCCCACAGCAACGTTACAATAGTGTACATTAATGTACAATGTTTAGTGTCTAATTAATTCATTTAACATATTTAAATTGGGGGCATCCAAGTTATTTGACATATTTGAACTTTTGACAAAAAAAAAGTAACGCAGTAATTACTTTCCCTGGTAATTAGTTACTTTTATAATGATGTAACTCAGTTACTAACTCAGTTACTATTTGTAAGAAGTAACTAGTAACTATAACTAATTACTTTTTTAAAGTAACGTGCCCAACACTGTTGTTCACATTTATATAATATGTTTTTACTTAATTCAGTATTTTAATAATTGAATATCTGGACCATGCATGGAGATCACAATATATTTGAATAAGCATAGCGAACAATATAGAGAGTTATAGCTGTGTGAACTTGAGTGTGCACAGTTGAGAAATTCGAAAGTGGTTGAATCGTGTGAAGGTTGTACAGGTTGAAATTTTAGCAGGAACATTTCTGGTTAAATCCATTACAGCGAGAGCTTGCTCCCAAAACTATCTTTAGCTTTGAAGTTCTGATCGATGTTTATTAAATGAGTTCTTAACAAATGTGCTATCACAATTCATATGAAAGCATTGAACGCTCATCTACCAAGGAACTGCATGTACAACCAAAGTAAAGGTTTGCTGCTATGCCTGAAATTAGATGCATTCTCGGGTTGTAGGCAGGGATTCGTCTGGGGCAAAATCTGCAAGAACTTCTATTCGTTACAAGACAAAAATGACTGGCGCCTTATGTTGTTAATCCATTTTATTTTTTCACCACATGTGAGGGTTCTCCCACCTCCAAAATCCCAATTTAAACTCTAGTTGCGATGTCCAATTTGTGAACTAATCAAAAGCGGTCTGAGCATTTCATTCACAAATCTAACTAAATCTGAGTGGTTCTTAAGTCAACTTGAAAATGAGCCGAGAATTAGTGAGCTGATACTGTGAGTATTTGGAGTATGGCAAGCCGTTTTAACTTTTAATCATTCTCAGGAGATGAATTTTTGATTTCTTATTTTTGATATCATGAATTAGATTTCTACTATTAACAATGACATTTTTTGATATCAGGAATTACATTTCCACTAGTAAAAATGTTAAATCTTGATATCAACAATTATGTCATCACTCGCAGAAATCAAATTCTTGATATCAAGAATTACAACTAGTAAAAACAACAATTCTTGATATCTCTAACTGTATTTTCACTAGTGAAATGTCACCATAGGCTACCATTCAAATTCAATTGTTGACATCGAGAACTAATTTCTTACTAGTTCTATAGTAAAAATCATCATTTTGATACCAATAATTCTTTGTTACTTGTAAAAATATAAATTCCTTAGCCTGGATGCCAGCAGAAATGAGCCCCGCCCACAACATTTGAGGTCAGGAAGTTCGGTCTGGACTTGATCCTTTGTGGAGCAACTATGCTCGAACCAGAGCTGTTCGGACCAATCAAATTGTCAGGGCGGGGTTTATAGGATGAAGGACAGATGATCAACAGTAACGTCACCAAAGAGCGCTTGGGTTGAATTCGTTCTATTCCTAAACGGAGAACTTGTTCGTATATGCCTTCACCTTTACTATTTCTCTCAAAAATGATGATTGTGTTGGTAAGTACTCCATGTATCCTTAAATTCTTTTTTACAACACCAGCAAAGATCGTTTACACTCATCTTCTTCTTCTACTTCTTCTTCTTCCAGCGTGCGTGCAGTTGAGTTCTGTTGACAACTATGCGTCGCTCTGTTGCTCTGATTGGTTGTAGGTCTATCCAATTGATTGCAGAGGCATTTCTTTCCAAAAATTGCCATTGTTACTAGTCAAATTTGTATTCCTGATATCAAGAATAGCATTTTAACTAGTGAAAATCGAATTCTTGATATCACAAATTCATATCCTGGGAATTAATAAAAGTAAAATTGGCTTGCCATATTTTGAGTGTACTATTGTTTTAGACTTGATCGTGTGACAACACTTTTTATCAGCAATGTTGACTACTGTCATAATATATAACTGGATTGGGGAAAAGGAATGAAATTACTTGAGAATGTTGTATGAATGAGCATAAAACAATCCAAGAGGGATAGAGTGCAAAGGAAGCACTGCAAATTCAGTGGCAGCCACCAAGATTGCAAAAGAGGTGGTGTGAAACTGCAAACATGAGATACAGACAATATAAGCCACTTGCTCTCTGGTTGTTCTTACACTACTCAGGGAATCCAGCTAACTACAGTAGAAAACGAGGATGATAATTGGTAGACTGGGTGGAAAGTACAGTAGCGATCACCATAATCACATGTAGATGGCAGATGAGCTCTCCGGTTGGAGTTATGCTAGCAGTCATAAAAAACCCAGCAAGTATCACGATGGGCTGATAGGGCCCAACAGGTAGAAAATGTAGGTTCTGTAAGAGACAGAGAGGCAGGGAACAGGAGGAGACACTGCAGGTGCACTTGCAGTCATCAAGACCACAGGAGGAGAGCGAGTTTGAATGACAGGCACTTATGCAGGCGTCTCAATGGAAAGACCTGAGCGTTTGGAGAAAGGAAATACTGCTGTTCTCATGGTGGGTAATGGATGTAGTTGAAGGAAGGTAAATGGGAGGGCAAAGGTACTGCAATTATCTGGGTTGCCCAATGATATCCCAACTGAATGTGCGGTAGGCACAGTGCACTTAGTGGGTGTGTTGAGCTACAGGACAGGGTGGTGCAAAATTCTGAATTTGTGAATTGGTTTTCTATCTTGAGTTGGAATTTGAGCTGAATTGGCCACACCCCACATTATGTTGAAATAGAGTTTCAACACAGTTTCACAACTGGCTCAATTTTGACTTTGGGGCACATTTTAACATTTGGGGAAATGAGGGCCAGATTTACTAAACAGGGCACACTGACGATGTGCAAATGAAAGAACATAGACGCAGCCGGATCGTTTTTTTGGGCCAGTAAATAATGGTGCAAACACCAGGAAATTGACAAGCGCAAATCTTGCAAAGAGATAATTCACCCACAAATTTGTATGTCATGATTTACTCACCCTCAAGTCATCCTAGTTCTGTCAGGACCACTATCGTCAAAGATGATTGATTGCCTATTAGCATATAGTTTGGATTGCCGGTATGGTTCTGTTCTGGGCAAAAACTTCCTGCGCATCCATGCAGCCTAGCATGGATAAGAGCAGGGAGAGCAGCAATAACCCCCCTTAGGGTAAACAGAACAGAACCAACATAATGTATGCAGATATCATTAATCATTATCATATCAAATGTACAAAATAATTCAGGAGCTTAGTCTGATTCAAGGGGAATTTGAATACCAAATCCTGACTGACGAGAGGAGGAGCTGGGGGTGGAGGAGGGTAAATGAGCTCTGGAGAAATGCGATAGCTGCTGATAATACTGAAGGAGCTTATATAAGTATGCTGTGATAGATGTCGTATTCCTATAGGTAGACGTGATCAGCTGACAGTCAGCTGATGCAACCTTGATTAACGTGACCTGCCAGAACTGACGCTATACGCTTGACATGTATATGACATTCTTCTTTCAGACGAATACAATCGGAGTTATATTAAAAAAGTCCTGGCTCCTCCAAGCTTTATAATGGCAGTGACTTGTTGGTTTGTTTTTGAATTCCATAAAAGTGCATCTATCCATCATATAACTGCTCCACATGGCTCCCGGGGGTTAATAAAGGCCTTCTGAAGAGCAGTTTTGGCGTGTTTGTGTAAGAAAAATATCCATATTTAAAATTGTATAGACTAAAATAACTAACTTCCAGAGGTCGACTAAGGGCGAAAGAATGACCCATGACGCGATGTACAGGAGCATGGCACGCTTTGAAGCGGATAGGGCTGGGCAACAAACTCAAGCCCCTCTTCTCTTATACGAAATCCTCTGCCATTTCTCTTTAAAAATTCTTGTTTTAGACTCTAATTCATGACCGGTGTTTTGCTTTATCCTCTGCGCTTCTGCGTTCATCAATACGCATGTGTCAAGGATTCAAGGGTCAAGGGTTAATCTTTCGCCTTAGGTCAACCTGCGTACTGCTGACCGCCGGAAGTTAGGCTGCGTGTCCACCAAAGCGTTTTTAGCCGGCTCAAAATGCTAGGCGCTCTGCTGAAAACGTCTCGCTGTGTGCGCTTGAGAGCATTTTGGCAGTGCAGAGTTTTTTTTCAGTTGAGACTCTCTTCTTGTTATGATACGGAATATCCGCGGAAGTTACTAGTATCTCATTTCACAAATAGTTTGTTTCTGTATTAATTCTATATAAAAATGCTGATACAATGTAAAGTATTTGCTCTGGCTCTTGTTTTAAAGTATTTTGGTCCGTTATTATATTGCTTGTTGTCATCTGTTGACGTTGTATAGTAAAAGCAGAATGTGGCGGTTGGTCAGTCAGTGTTGTATTTGTCCTGCCCCTCCTCCACTGTGATTGGACGGCTGGGTGAAAAGTGACAGTGATGAGCGCTGCGCTTTACTCAAAGTTGAATATTCTTCAACTCTCGGCGACCAGTAAAAAACGCTGAGCGTTCAGCGCTTGAGCGCGAAATACTCGCTCAGCACCTCGTTACGCTCATGGCGTTCTAAAAACGCGGCGCTCCCATTGAAAACAATTGAATACGCCAGCCAGCCGCGTGAAAAAAACGTGTTGGTGGACACACGGCCTTTGTTATTTTAGTCTATAAAGTTTTAAATATGGATATTTTTCTTACACAAACGCGCCACTTCACTTCAGAAGGCCTTTATTAACCCCTGGAGCCGTGTGGAGCAGTTATATGATGGATAGATGCACTTTTATGGACTTCAAAAATGAACCAACAAATTACTGCCATTATAAAGCTTGGAAGAGGCAGGACTTATTTAATATGACTCCGATTTAATTTGTCTGACAGAAGAATGTCAATCTAGAATGACTTGAGGGTGAGTAAATCAAGGGCTAATTTAAATTTTTGGGTGAATTAAATACTCTCCTCCCATAAATTTTGCATCTGAAGGGGAAACTCCTACAAATGCATTTGCAATAAGGTCAGCTGCAAAAATAACCCTGTCCACGTATTTCAGCACAAATTTTTCACTGAATGTTTTTAGTAAATCCTGACAGTAGATTTTTAATGCCAAGAGGGTTTTATCTGGCTCATGCTGTTAGTAAAACGGATCCAAAGTCTTCTTTGTTATAGGTATAAAATGGATATTATATTATATTATATTATTATATTATATTTTATTGTGCTGTCACTTAAACACGTTCATAATATTTAACAATTAATGCAGCATCCATTTTTCTGTCATCCTTTGGCTATTGGCTAGTGTTTCATTATATCACGCTCTTATTCATGCACATGCTTTTAACATTTATATTTAAGAATTATATGATGAGCATTGCCAAAGATGATGTTAAATGGACTGAAGCAATTATGTTTTTGTCATAAACATTTCATTCTTGATTCTCTCATTGTTGAGTGCTGGATAATGTTGGGAAACAGTATCTGAGATATCAACACCCCCCCCCCCCCCTTTCAGATTGAGTTATTTGGTTTTCAAGCCAAAAAATAGACTCTAATAAGAGATTAATATGAAAAGGGGGGTAAATTAATTCATCTTGCAGAAGTGACTCTATTTGGCTGGAAATCAAACATTACCCATTTTCTCTAAAATTATTCCTGGAGGTTCTGAGGGAGGTGTAGGTTGGCGGAAAGGAAGCAAAGAGGAAGCTGGGTTTGGATCGGCAGGCGCCACGGTAAATTTGTTGAAACAGCAGCGACTCAAGTCCTGCTGGTGAAATCCACGAGTACGGAGCAGCTGGCATCCTGGCTGGCGTCGCTTTTGATATTACAATGAGAACCGTATGGGCTAGATTTGCTGGTGTTACAGGCAGTAACTATATTCATATGGACTGAAGTAATCATATTGGTCTCATTCCAAATATGACACTATTGAGATTAAGCAGTTTACATGCATTTCTAATTGGCTTTCTAACTGTTCTGTTCGGTATGTTACGGAACCATCATCATCAAAAAATTATAATAATAAAGTGAAGTGTTAAAGATGAAGTATGCAATTTCAAAGAGTGGTGGATACAGATCAAGCTGGTGACCAAAAGTTTGCTATTCATGAACCATCACCATTCTTATACTCATGTTGCTCATTAGCATGGACAAAGAATATGTGTTCAATAGAGGTTTCATGGGTCAATGTGAATCATTTTAGATTTAAATTCAACGAGACACGATAGTATATGCATGACCTGACGTTTTATTATTATCCAAAACGAAGCAATATATCCATGCTACTAACAATATACTGATGTAGCTGATTGAGACGCACCCATGTTTTGACTGATGAAACGTGAAGACAATAAACACAAGATTGGGACAATATATGGTTTATGTGTGTTTTCCAAGCCATAATGCAGTACTATTGTTTTTTATTTCTTAGCCAGTTAAAAGCAAGAGATAATAAGAATAAAACATGTCATTTTGTATATATATAAATTGTTATATGTACCAAAATGCAGCAAATGCCATTTTCCCACAAATTTACACCAGAGTGCAAATAGCATCTCCCTTATGTGTAGAATTTTGATTTGATCTTTGCCCACTTATTTTATTGACAAGCATGAACTGAATTACAAGTTATCGCCCAAAGCATTTAAATGCCAATCCACTCAGAGTCATGCTTTGCATTCTAACCAAGACTTAAATGCTAACCTAAACCTATAGTGTATCTATAGATACTGCTGTGAATTTTTTTTTTTTTTATGAATTATTACAGAGTGTGAGACAGCGCAAGAATCAAGAGTCTGAACTCAGTATAAATATTACAGGTTGAGATCCAGCTCTGCAACTGATCCTGACCTTCCCACTGGACCTTACAGAGAAAGAATACCAAATAATGTGAGGAAATAGCTCTATTATAAAGAACAATCTCGTTGGGACCTGGGAACCAAAGGGTTTTTACGGCAGATATAGCTTACCCTAGGGTGTTTGCCTGGTATTTTCTTCACTTTTCCCCCGTCTTTTTGCTTTGTTCTCAGTTTCTTCTTTGATGGAAAGCCTCTGTGAGTCATGTGTTATAATTATTGCTCTCTCAACTGTTGCTGCTACAAAAGTCATTGGCAGCCTATAGGCTAAAACCACGTCCTTGCTTTGAACACCAATCAAATACGCAAGCTCTGTCGTTCTTCTACTTATGATCTGTGCCTGTTTTGGCATGATATCTGCGCCTGTTCCTGTTATAACCATCCTCAGCTGTTGCCCTGGGAACACGGATAACAACAGGCTGAATCCTGTGCTTAATTTGACATGAAATCAAACCTTGAAACTTTCCCTCCTAGAATTCTGCCTGGCAGAACAGAAGAACTTGTTCGGATTGATGACACAGCTCATTTTAAATATGCACATTTGACAAATACCAGCAGAAGTGTCTGGTTTACCAAAAATACGTTGCTTTCCTCAGTCAAACCAGTTGACTGCAAGCACAAAAAAGACTTCAGCATCTGTCTGTCTGTCGGATAAGTATAAATCTGAGAGATCTGTTCCAGGAAGTGCTATTATGTGCCAAGAGTTTCTATCACTCTTACCTGCTCGCAGCTCACAGAGCAAGGCCTCCAAATATCCCCATTGGTTTAAACAGATGTGTCGGGTAGATCACATTTAAATAGCATTGATTTCTGTGCTGTGCAGTGGGGGATATAAGATGATGGACCATAATGTCTTCTTGAGCACCTATGGAGAGAGAGGATGAGAGAAAGAGAGAAAGTGATGAGTGTGTTCTCATCTCTGGAGGCCTGTCCATAGCTGTGCTATTAATCCAATACAATATATCTATTTAATACTGTGAGTCTAGGCCTGTCTAGCTGTTAGTCATTTTAATGCTTTTAGAATGACAAGGCGGTGGATTTAACTCATATAGGAATGACACGGATGCAGACAGAGATAGAGAGTAACATGCACAAACAATTATTGTATGCATATTATATTATACATTAAACACCTGACAAAATGCCTGAACTTTGAGGTCAAAATCGAGGTCATTTGGTCTACATAACATGTTTTTTTTAGAATCCTTGGATCGATCGCATATTTTGAGATGTAACATGTATTATGTTTTTAAATTTTGTTCAATGTAATTTGGGGAAATGCAGAATATCTGAACTGCAACAGTTATTTTTAACTTCCCATAACTCTTGGTGTACTCGTTACATCATAATGAGATCTATGCTAATATTAGTCTCTCTGTTTATCCCGAGGTTTACCATAGTCAGCCGGATCTGTATGGCAAGCCGTTTTGACTTTTATTCATTCACAGGATATGAATTCTTGATATCAACAATTGAATTTCAACTAGTAAAAATTCAAATTCTTGATATCAGTAATTGTATTTTCACTAGTGAAATGTCACTATAGGCTGCCATTCAAATTCAATTGTTGATATCAGGAATTGAATTTTTGATATCAACAATTCAATTTCTGATATCAACAATTAGCATTTCTGATATCAATAATTCAATTGCTGATATCAAGAATTCAATTCCTTATATAAATATAATTTCAGATATCTACCCAGCATTTTCCTTGCCAATGTACGGTCGCTAGAGAACAAAATGGAGGAGATTCGACTCAGCATCACATACAGCAAGACACTTTTGAACTGTAACATCCTAATTTTCACGGAAACCTGGTTAAACAGCGGAATACCGGACACCGCTATTGAGCTAGCAAGACGCCACACACTCCGGGTGGATAGAACATTAGATGGCTTCGGTAAGACCAGAGGTGGTGGATTGTGCATTTACATTAACAAAGCTTGGTGCACAAACTCTGCTATTGTTGGGAGTCATTGTTCAGCTAACCTTGAGTTTCTCATGGTTAAATGTAGACCGTTTTATCTACCGCGGGATTCACTTCCACCATTATAACTGCAGCCTATATTCCCCCGGATGCTGATGCTCAGCTTGCTATGAAAGAACTTCATGCAGACATCAGTAAACAACAGACTGATCACCCGGAAGCTGCTTTTATTGTTGCAGGTGACTTTAATCACTCAAACTTAAAGTCAGTGCTACCCAAGTTTCACCAGCATGTTTCCTGTCACACCAGAGGAAACAAAACCTTAGACCATGTTTACACTGCACACTGCACTATTGCCCAAGCAGCTGTACCAATATGCTTTAAATGCACTTCCATTGTGCCAGTGCCAAAACACTCTAGCCCGAGGTGCCCTAATGACTACCGCCCTGTAGCACTCACACCCATCGTTACGAAGTGCTTTGAGCGGCTGGTCCTGGAACACCTAAACGACTCTATTCCATCCACATTGGACTCACACCAGTTTGCCTACCGCAGCAATAGGAGCACAGATGATGCAGTTTCCATGGCACTACACTCTGTGCTCACTCATCTGGACAATAAGAACACTTATGCACGCATGCTGTTTGTTGACTTCAGCTCAGCATTCAACACTCTCATCCCAACCAAGTTAATAGCCAAACTTGGAGACCTGGGAATCAACACCTCAATGTGTAACTGGATTTTGGACTTCGTAACTGACAGACCCCAGAATGTTCGATCAGAATTCACCTGCTCCACTTCCATCACACTTAACACTGGTGTACCACAGGGCTGTGTGCTAAGTCCGTTTCTCTACTCCCTCTTCACCTCCGACTGCAAACCTGTGTATGGATCTAATTCCATCGTCAAGTTTGCGGACGATACTATGGTGATTGGTCTCATCAGTAACAATGATGAGACTGCCTATAGGGAGGAGATCCAGCACCTGGCCACATGGTGCACTGAACATAACCTGCTCCTCAACACCACCAAAACGAAGGAGCTCATCGTGGACTTCAGGAAAGAGTCAAGAGGCACACACGACACCATCCACATCAATGGAATGGCTGTTGAGCATGTCTCCAGTTTCAAGTTCCTGGTGATCCACATCTCGGCGGACATGTTGTGGACAAACAACACCTCCAGCCTGGTCAAGAAGGCTCACCAGCGCCTTTTCTTCCTGAGGACACTGAGGAAGAATCATCTCTCCTCGGCTATCCTGGTGAACTTCTATCGCTGTGCAATAGAAAGCATCCTGACCAACTGTGTCGCAGTATGATATGGGAGCTGCTCTGTTGCGGAGTGCAAGGCACTGCAGCGGGTGGTGAAAACTGCCCAGCGTATCACAGGGACTCCACTACCTGCCGTCGAGCACATCCAGAGGAAACGCTGTCTGCATCAAGCTCACAGCATCCTTAAGGACTCCTCTCACCCAGCCCACAGACTGTTTTCTCTCCTGCCCTCCGGCAGGCGTTTCAGGTGCCTCCAGACCAGGACTAGCAGACTAAAGAACAGTTTTTTTCCCCAGAGCTGTCTCTTTATTGAACTCAAACCCCCATTGATCCACTTCCCTCATATACTGCTAACTCTCCTCTCCTACCTCATATCTGCCTTCACTTGTTATTTGCACTACTGGAATGTCAATTTGCACTACCGACTGTTTATTACAGTAACAACTGTTTACTTATGCATCTTGCACTGCCATACCTTAATTGGATTATGCTCATTTGCACTGCCGACTGTCGACTTTACATATGCATTTTTCACTGTATTACATATTACTTCTAACTGTAATATGCAATCACTTTCCACTGCACTTTTACACTTTTTTTCGGATAGCTTCTGTCCATACTTTATTGCACTACCTTAATCCACTGCTATATTCCTCATCTTAGCCTAACATATCATTGTATACCTCTATCTGTAAAATTATGTTATAGTAATAGCCATCGATATATCATATTATATTCATAGCACATATTCACCTGTAAATTCTGTTTATAGTAACAACCATATCTCTCTCTCTCTCTCTCTCTCTCTCTCTCTCTCTCTCTCTCTCTCTCTCTCTCTCTCTCTCTATATATATATATATATATATATATATATATATATATATATATATATATATATATATATATATATATATATATATTCAGTACATATCCATGTCCTGCACTTATGCAACCATTGTATATCCTGCACTTGCTGCTATTGCACTTCTGGTTAGACCTAAACTGCATTTAGTACCTGTACGTGTGTAATGACAAAAAAGTTGAATCTAATCTAATCTAATCTAATCTAATAATGTCCACCACACACTAGTTTATGGTGGAGAGGAGACTGAGTAATGAAGCCAGTCAGTATATCGATATATGGGGATTATTAGGAGGCCATGATGGACAGAGGCCAATGGGCAAATTTGGCCAGAATGCCGGGGTTACACCCCTACTCTACACCCCTACCAGGACGTCCTGGGATTTTTAATGACCACAGAGAGTCTGGACCTCGGTTTAACGTCTCATCCAAAGGACGGTGCTTGTTACAGTATAGTGTCCCCATCACTATACTGGGGTGTTAGGACCCACACAGACCACAGGGTGAGCACCCCCTGCTGGTCTCACTAACACCTCTACCAGCAGCAACCTAGTTTTCCCAGGAGGTCTCCCATCCAGGTACTGACCAGGCTCAGCCCTGCATATCTTCAGTGGGAAACCAGTCTTGCAGAGTGATATGGCTGCTGGCAATATGGCATAATGGTTTCTATTTTTAAAAACGTATAGCATGTGTCATTATCGGTCGCAATGTGTAGTGAGTTGGCTCACGTGATTTAAGTTTGTGCTTCAGAACTTCTGTTAAGGGAGTGTAACGGAGGTTGCTGCCTTTAGCCTCCTTGTTAGAGCGTCCGTCTCTCATGCCGGCAAACCTGAGTTCGAGTCCCGCTTGGAGTGGGCAGTTCGAACAGGAGGGGATACATTGGTGCCGTGACCCAGATGGGAGTGAGATGTAGGGGGGTAAGTGTAACGGAGGCCAGCTAGTTGCTGTGCAAGTAAACCTCACTTCTCTGATTTCAAGAGATACTCTAGGGACTGACGCTAGAGGTTGCAGCCTTTAGCCTCCTTGTTAGAGTGCCCGACTCTCATGCCAGCGGACCCAGGTTCGAGTCTCGCTTGGAGCGGGTGGTTCGAACAGGAGGGGTTACATTGGTGCCGTGACCTGGATGGGAGTGAGGTTTAGGGGGGTGAGTGTCGGAGGCCAGCTAGTTGCTGTGCGAGTAAACCTCAACTGCTTTGTTGCATTAATTTCCCTATTATCAGTGTAAAGCTGCTTTGAAACAATCTGTATTGCTCTATATAAATGAAGGTGACAACTTATTTGTGAGGGAAAATAGATTTGTTGCAAAGCATGTTTAAAGTCAGCATAAACTAAATTTAGATAGTATTTTCTTCCCTATTGTATTAAGGGCACTGTAAGTTGCTTTGGATAAAAGAGTCTGCCAAATGCATAAATATAAATATATTGTGAAAAATGTAGGGCGGGACTTGATTTTGTCCATCGGGAATTGATTGGATGGTTGTGGTTTGCTATTGGTGGATATCATGTGAGTGACAGGTGGATTCCGCCCTCACACCAGTAAACTGGTGTGTGTGTGTGTATGTGTATGTTGAACTTTTAAAAAATAATGTGCATAGATAAATCAGTATTCCATAAAAAAAAACATTAATTATACATTTTGATTTCATGGTGACTTTAAATTAAATGCACACTGACTTGGTCAAATCATAATCGGAGAATAATTTGTGAAATATGACTGTATAGTAAAACTGGAGCTTCAAATATTCATTTACTAAAGGGAGAATATTAATAATCGCTATTTTAAAATTGCAAAATTGTCACCTTTTGAGAGCCCTTGCTGTCATTATATTTACATGACTTTTAATTAAAACAAACTTGTGTTAGCATTAATTTATAAAACAAAAAAAAATATTATTGTATATTTTTAGACTCAACATTTTCCTTATCAGGGACTCTAGAGAAAAGTAGGAATAGATCAGCATGGGCGCGAGAGATAGTCTTACAGCTTCTCTTTTTTTGACATTTGCTACATAAATACATATTTTCTTTAAAGTGAGCATTCAATTAATTTCTAAGGTGTGAGGGTGAGAAAATGTTGTAATGAGCTCTATTCTGCGTGTGTACCATAACAAAACTTTGTTCTTCGTAATTATGGAAGTGAAATGTGTAATGTGGGCTGGTGAATTAATCTGTATAATGACTATTCCTTTTTTTTTAAAGGCATGTTTAACCATACTAATGGTTTGATGCAACAGGGCAGCTGTAGTTCTCTCTCTAAGCAGAGATACTGAGATTGAGAGTCTCTGTCTGAGCCTGAGGCATTAAAATGTATGTGGCATCTGCAGATCTGGTATGGATTGCATTCAGCATAACCCATTTAATGCATTTTGCAATTGGCGATGTGTAGAATTGTGTCCTGTACTGGTGTTGTCTTGGCGGTTTTTTTGTGTGTGTGTGGTTTTTTTTTGTTGTTGTTGTCTTTTTTGTTGCCTCTACTGTAATTCGTCTGCATTGGAGTTGGTAATAGTTAATTTGTTAAGTTTGTTGTCTTGAAATTGGAGCACAGCTCTAGACACAAAAACCTGATTGATGCGCATCAGATCCATTTGCAATTCGCTCATCGATCCAAAGGATGCTGTGAAGAATGTGAATTTGTCCCGAGACGTGCGAGAACATCAAATTAATCTTGAAATGAAATTCTTTGGTAAATCCTTGATATCCGTTTCTAATTATGGGGCGTTTAGGGAGTCTATATATATATATACATATACACCACAATTTTATAATATTTCTCGTTCCATTAACCACCACAGTTTTACAAGTTCGTCGTTACACTAAATAGACGCTGAAGATTAGACGTAGCCTAGCGTTCGACATCTGTGAAACATTTTAAGTAATTATATAACGTTATATCATATTTACATGTCACAAGTCTATATCATTACAATGGTTTAAGACGTTTAACAATTTTGTTCCGAGACTGCAAGGAAATTGCTGACAGAAATTAATTAAGTCATTCAATTAGCACACTGCTATTAGCAGAACATTGAACAGCTAATAACTCCCACATACTGACAAACGTCATACTTGTCTCTCGGGCTATTAGTATGCGAATTACCCTGGATAAAATTTACTCAAGCTCTGAGTGAAATTCATTTTCTGTTCGCCTGAAAGTTCCGTCCCCGAGAATCAGTGCGACGAACAAAATCACTCAGATTGCGTCCGTGTTAAATTTGACTGCAGAATGCATTGTTGGAAAATGTCTGGGTGAATATGGATGTTTGGCTCTGGAAAGAATCGTGTCTTTATGGTCTTGCTCTCCTCTGTAATCCCCCGAGCTCCTCCCCTCGGTGCGTGGAGAGCTTCATTTGATCAAATCCTTCAAGTTGGAGCGCTTCGCTGAATCGCACTTTTCCACAACATCTCAACTGTGGCTTGCCTCGCCGCGCTGCAACTTGTACGAGGACTTGTTTTCATCAATAACTGACGCTGAAGAGGGGGAAAGGACACTGTATCCTGTTGTGATCAGCGATGGAGAGGGGGATCAGATATTGCCGGGTTAATGTCAGTGCTTTCTGCACCCTGCTTTTGGTTTTGTTCGCTTGGGTTCCGGTGACCAAAACAGTGATAACTTGCAGGTCATGTCACCTGCTGGATAAGTGGAGCGGTCAGGAATTATTGGTGAGGATGGACAGTGACTCTGGTAAAGTTAGTGGAAAAAATGGAGACGGGTCAGCGGCGCTGTTTAATTCGGCTGGTGCTGAAACTGCTCAGCCCGACTGCGGAGCAACCGACAACGGCGAACATGCTCACTCTGTGCGTAAAAGGAATACAGACAGGTTTCGCTCAGAGAAAACGCCACCCGGTGATAAATGGGAGTCGATGCGCAGTAATGGCAAAGTTTATAATCTCAAACTGGCAGCCTCTCAAGCTTCATCCCCAGGAGATCACCATCAGCGAGTGCGTAGAAGCACGCAGGGACCCGGCTCGCCCCCAGGTGCGCGCTCGCCGCCGGCTTTAGGCAACAGCACCGCGCGAGCTGCGCGCAGAGTCCCCCGCTCTGAGCTGAGGTGGAACAGGGACGAGCGGAGAACGGCCACATCACGACAGGAGGAGCTGAAACTTACCAGCTCTACCTTTGCACTGACAGGGGATTCCGCTCACAACCAAGCCATGGTGCACTGGTCAGGCCAAAACAGCAGCGTAAGTGCAAATAAAAACCATGCAGTTCACACTTTTGAGATATCCCTACATTCTGATCTAAATGAGTGTTTCCGAAAACGCGCGTGTGTGTAAAGGCTGTGTGAGGGGTTTGGGGCGCAGAGACGAACAGATGTCCATTGTTGATGTCCAAGAGATGTTTCATATGCGTTTCACGCCAGTTTTATTTGTTAAACTTTCGTGTTTTTTGGTTAACCCTGGCAAAATGAAGGACACTTACCTGTGCAACACGTTTCCCACTTATGATTGTTTGTGATGTCGAGATGTTGGCTCACCAGCTCATGCTTTTGAATGTTAAGCTGTGTTGCTTTTGTATCCCTAGAAACAAATAAATAAAAACAGATTAAAATGCTCTCTACACTTGGCCAGGCTGGTGTGCTGGCTGGTTTGAAATTAATTTTCGGCACTTTTAAGATGGTCAGACTAGAGAACCGACTTGTCCACTGTCTAAGTCAGCTAAACAGCTTGGCCAAGCTATGAGACCATCAGCTTATGTTGGCTGGATGTGTGTGTGTAGGTGGGTTTTATTTCAACTGGCATATTTTTAGGTGATACATGGGTCTTGTTTGTTACCTGAAACACTTTAGCAGAGATATTGTGAGTGACTGAATGAACTGAATGAAACCCACTTCATACAGATCCATAATGTGCAGTAATCACATTTTATACACTGCAATCTGCAATCTGGTATATTGATTTAACCCATAAAATTATTAACAGATAAGTATATTTTACTTGTTGTATAGCCAAATTATATGGTATTAATAACACCAAATAAAAAAAAAATGCAGTAACACGTTTAGGGCTCAATTCTCACTATTAAGTTGCTTATTAGCATGCATATTAGGATAGTGGCTGTTTATTTGTACTTATAAAGCACATAATAATGCCTTATTCTGCATGACCTTATTTTACATCCTTTAATCCTACTCAATACCTAAAATGAACAACTACTAACTATTAATAAGCAGTAATAGAGGCAAAATTCGTAGTTCATAGTGAGAATTGAACCCTAAACTAAAGTGTGACCAAAATTGAAAACATGATACAGTTTTTGGTAACGCTTTAGTTTAGGTTCCAGTTCTCACTTACTAGTTGCATATGCATGCATAGTATAGGATATTGTCTGTATACTTATAAAGCACATATTAATACCTTATTCTGCATGACCATATTCTACATCCCTTATTCATACCCAATACCTAAACTTAAACGCTACAAAAACTACCTTACTATCTATTAATAAGCAATTATTAATTGCTTTAAGTTTATTAAAAGAGTTTATTAAAGCAAAACTCTTTCAGACCCTTCAACACTACATTTCAATCACAAATGTCACATTTAGATTACTGCATATTGAGTAAACTTTCTTTCTTTCCGTATTGTGATAATGTACTAATGACTATTTTGCACTGAGCTATAATGAGCATTTTCCACAATTCTCCTGTGCAATATATCACATCAGAGCAACTACATTTCAGATATAATTCCTCATCCCCATTATATTTTCCCTCCCTCGCTTGACAGAGCAGATGTTTTCTTGCCTTCAGGTAAAATCTGAGGGCATTTCCTAATTTAAACACTGTACTCACTAACACGACACATTTGTTAGTGAGATGACAGTCAACCACTGAAAACTTTCAGGACAGATACGGGGAGAAAGTAACCTCAGGGGAATGAACTTCAGTACGTCCCACTAGCAGAACTCAATCATTTTGGCTCAGAGCTGCTGCCATTATCATATTCCTTAATTGAATTTTCCCAGTGTTGTGCTGTGTGAATAGCATATTCAGTAGACTCGATATATATGGTCTTTTTGGTTCTCAGTAGGTATACAGGAAAATTAACAATGGGCAAAGTAAAAACGATGACTTTCATTAGGTATTCAGTGTCATTGCAGTATAAGGAATAATTGAGTAGGCCGGGAGTTTCTTTCCTTAGGTACTGTATGAATAAAGAAACAGCTGTAGTGTATAATGATTTTCATTGTGCAAATGGAAATGAGGATTAATGTTGGCTGGATCTGTGACATGCTTGCTGTATATCACAGATTTTTGAAGAAGAGTTGAAGAATGCTATGGGTTTGGCCAGTGTTGGGGGTTACACATTAAAAGTTATGCGAGTTATGTAATCAGATTACCTTTTTCAAGTAACTAGTAAAGTAACACATTTTAAAATTACAACAAATTATTACTGAGTAACTGAGTTACTTTTTCAAATAAGTAACACAAGTTACTTTCCCATTTATTGACCGACACCTTGTAGCAACTCATAATGTAAAAATACACATAATGTAATAAGTATTACATTATTATTGTAATAAAATGTTCATAATGTAATCATTTTCTCAAAATGTAATACAATCTTGAGGTCGTACTGTAAAGAAAATTTACATTATGAGAAAATTATTACATTATAAACTCACCAAAAACACATCATATTTGCATTTTTGTAATAGCTTTTAAAACATACAAATTATTAGTATTCCCTTACAGTACATTCTTAAAAAGCCAGTCTTAAACTACATGTGAAGTGCAATATTTAAATATTCATGCAATTATTTGTATTATTATTATTATTATTATTATTATTATTATTATTATTATTGTTATTATTAAACATAAAGCATTGGTATTCCTGTAGAGTACATTTTAAAAATCTAAATCTAAGTCTTAACCTGCCTACAAAATCCACCAGATTACTGATACTACTACTAGTATTACTACTACTACTACTACTACTACACACTACTCCTCCTCCTACTTCTACTTCTAGTACATATGGTATACTTACTGTTAAATGACAAACAGTGTTAAATACCAACACTGTTAAAAAAAAAATGCAATATCAATATAACAATGGTGTGTGCGTGTGCGTGTGTGTGTGTGTGTGAGTTGAAAAATACAGTACAACACACCCCTGCTAAAACTGGTGGGTTTTGTGATGTAACCCCCCCCCCCCCCCAAAAAAAAAAAACAACAAAACAAAACTTTTACACCTTTAAACTACTACTACTACTCCTACTACTAGTCCTACTATGAGTAGTAGTAGTAGTAGCAGCAGTATTACTATGCTGGTGGTTTTTGTAGGCAGGTTAAAACTGGATTTAGATTTTTTAAATGTACTATAAAGCATTTTTCAGGTAGTTTAAGACTGGCTTTAGATTATTTTTTAAGGGAATACTAATATTTTTTATGTTTAAAAAGCTATTACAATACTGAATATATGACGTGTTTTTGGTGAGTTTATAATGTAATACATTTCTCATAATGTAAAAATTGTTATTACACTATGAGCTCAAGATTTTATTACGTATTACGTTTTATTACAGTTTTTACATTATGTGCAGTTATTACATTATTAGCTGCTAGCTGGAGGTGTGTGCGCTCTATGAATATGATGCTTATTGCAGTTCTAGACTACACATAAGCAGACATTTACTGTTGTATTTCAGTATTCCTCAAAATGAATAAAAACAGTGAAATGCAAACTCAGAATATTACGCAAACGTGCAACAATTAAAAATGTTAATTCAAATAATTAAAAATTAATAATGTTAAAGAACACAGATATACTTTATATATTTAATCTCACTTTATTAACCAATATCTTTGCTGCTCACCTTCAACTGACTTTAGATAAACATCACTTTTGTGTTTCATTGCTGAAGTAAGATGCTGCATCCCAATTCACCTACTTATATTATGCCCTAAAGTACTCTTTTTGTGAAGAAATAGTACATACTTTTGAGTGTGTAACAGAAGAGTAGGCAAGCTTTGGGACATACTACTTCGTCATCTTTAATGGACAGCTCAGCCACCGTTTAAAGGTCCCGTTCTTCGTGTCTTTTTGAAGCTTTGATTGTGTTTACAGTGTGCAATATAACGTGTTCATGTTTCGCGTGTAAAAAAACACAGTATTTTTCACACAATTTACTTATCTGTGTACCGCTGTTTTCACTGTCCTAAAAACGGCTGATGAGTTCCTTGTTCTATGAAGTCCCTCCTTCAGAAATACGTAACGAGTTCTGATTGTGCCAGCGGTTCCCGTGTTGTGATTTGACCGCAGCTTAGCACACGTGGCACGGTTCCTGTGTTGTGATTCGACAGCAGCTTAGCGCACGTAACTTGAACGGAAAGGTCACGCCTCTTAACGGGGAGATGTATGCGCTCAATGATCTCTACAGCGTCCCTGGGAAAGCCAAACAAAGGTGATTTGACTCCGGGATGAAAATAACAGCGTCTCGACGACATGGCGACAAACACACTGAAACGCAACACTTCCTTTTCTCCACACAACACTTCCTCTTCTCCACGTGGGACAGCAACAAGACCACGCCCTCTTTTTTGCGTATTCTTGAGGTTAGTCTGTTCTACTGTTCTACTGACGTCATTAAAGAAGGAAGTACCAGGATGTAGTCCAAGCCGGCCGTTCGCTGTAGGCTTTGAAAGGGAACTTCTGTTAAATAAAATATCTCGCTTGGCATTGAACTTTGAGCTTTATAATTTTACAGGTATTATTTATGCTCTAACAGCAACATTACACACTAACTAAAGTTTGAACAGTGGGATCGCGAAGAACGGGACCTTTAAACTGTCAATCATCCTGTCACAGTTAAAATCCTCCACATTTCAATTTAATTGAATTTCTTACCGTATCAGAGAGAAATGTAGTAGCAAGTTGATCTGTCAATCGTGGGTCTTTTGTGCGGAGACTCTCCTCGTGTGTTTGCAATTTTAATATAATGATGCATTTAAAAGTCAATCGTATCATTACAAAAGTTCACAATGCTGTAGCAGATTAAATATAATGTGGATAACATTGAATAAATATATTTATATATTAGTCGTTAGAGTGTGCACTTCGGATTCTAACCGGAAAAAAGTAGAGCATCCGAGTATCTTTGGAATACTCATTTCAACATACTAAGATTTGAGACGCACTAATTCTACTTTCGAATACTATTTCGCATGGATAGTATATGAATTGCCAACCCGATCTCACTGCAATTCATTCGTATTTTACGAGGTGGCTAATTTGTATTCATTTGTACAAATTACCTACCCCTAACCATGCCCCTAAACCTACCCCTCACTGGGGTTTAGACAAATCGTACGAATTCTCACGAATTAGCCACCTTGTAAAATACGTACGAATTGGTCGAGAGATAGTGTTGGAATTGCCTATGCATATGCTTCCGTGATCCAGAATGGCAGCACATCTGAAAGGTTTGTTTGAGCTGCGCCCTCTACTGTACAGGTGTGAGTTTGCATTTCCTTCAGCTTGAAGTATTTCACTTGTGGTGTGAAAGAGTCTTTACATTTAGCCTTTAAAAAAAAAATAGAACTTTGTTATTAAAATACAAACAAGCCTAGCCCAGCCCAGGTGAGAAAAAGTAACACAAAAGTAACGTAACGCATTACTTTCCATTAAAAGTAACACAATTAGTTACTTTTTTAGGGAGTAATCCAATATTGTAAGACATTACTTTTAAAAGTATATTCCCCCAACACTGGCTTTGGGTTGTGGCTGTTTGTGAGATGGTGAGAGCTAGCATTTGTTATTGTATTCTTGATCTATGAGCATGTAAATGTTTATATGCATGTTCATGTGTAGTGCACATCTTATAATAGCAATATCTTTATTATATTTGCATATATTTATATCAAGGCATGCAAAGGCTTTTTTCTTAAAAAAGACAAAAAAGGGGGAAAAAACGTCTGTCCTTTAATCCAGTCAGGGTCTGGGAAATGCGTCATTTTTAGGCTATGCATAACTTAATAAGTTCCCTTAGTGGAAAAAAAGCCAGATAAACACTGCGTGTCACTGCGTTAAAGCCATTTTATACTGAATATTCAGTCCAGGGCAGTTGGGTGACTATTTGTCCTGAAGAAGTCCTTGCCAGCAAGCAGAGTATCAAGAGAGAATCTTTTGTAGCCAATTAGTAAGAAGTTATTTGCAAAAAGTTTCTGAGAACCCTGTAAAATATGCAATCAGCACCAGTTGTCATATGTGACATAGTCTCACGCTAATGCCGTTAACTCACTCAAATCTATTTCTGGCCTCTTTTAGTGCAACACTTGTAAGAGGAAAGAGCAGTATATCTGATCTTATAACACTACGTTACCAACTGACTAAAATGCAATTAATTGGATGGTTAAAAACATATTATGCAGTCAACACTGTCTCTTTGATTCAAGCCTAAATAGCACAATGGTTTGATGTGGGAAGCATCATGACTAGTTTGGAGTTGTTTTTGCAGGGTGGTTCCTCCATCTAAGTGCTCTTAAGAAACATAGTCATCTCCCCAATGTCCCAGTGGATAACTATTAGCAATACTTTTTATTTGTACAAGGCTTCACACAATATGTATTGTTCCAATACAGATTTCCAAAGAATAATGCCTTGCAAACCCGCTTCACTGATACTTTATTTCCAACCTGAGTGATATTGAGGTTGTATTTCTTTTTATTGAGTAATAAACCACATATGTTATTTTATTTGAAAGGCACATAAACTTGTCAACAACAGTAATGCCAGGACTAATGTATTCCACCACTAAAACATCTTGCTTTTCAGTGTCCTTTCTTGACCCCTACCTCAAATATTGCACACACTTATTTGGTTCAGACTGAAAAAAGCTATTTTACATTTTAAAAGTGAGAGCGAAAAAGAAAAATAATTAAAACTAAACAAAACAATAAAACAAAAACATCCTGTGCAAGGGTTTGTGGGTGGACAGCTGAAGGGCAACCATTTTTATTTTTCTGATATGAATGGTTGCTCTGCCATGAAGTATTTGGCAAGAAATGTAAATGAAGACAAATAGCACTGAAATGCCTTTGCTAGACAAAATCGAACAGCCACCACAAACATTTTACCCTTCGAGATAATTTCTCCTGTTGAAACAAATAACTCTCCAGTGTAACTGCATTCCAAACATTCAATACCAGGGCATTTTTTAAGCTCTTGAAAAATGAATAGCACCCTACTGGAAATGGCAAACTCATAACAGTATGGCACATTGACTTATTGCTAGCATTACAAACCAGTTGTAGTTCAAGCTATAATTCAGTTTGAGTCAACATGAAACCCGACTGACCGTATTTACTTTATTTATACATGTTCCTGATCATAATGTGATGGATTCATAGGTGGATATAATCCAACGAAAAGGTCTCATTGCCAACGTGAAGCTTTTGTGTTGACTACAACTGTACAATATAAACACAATCATTTTTTTTAAATGGTCATGACATAAGAAATCAAAATCGCCTTGATCTTTTGACACGTAAGAGTTCTTTGTACTATTAAAACATCCTGCAAATTTCAGAGCTCCTCCTCATTATGAACAAAGCATTTATTTGATTAAACGGCTCCAAAAACAGCTTGTTTGGATATTGCAGGATTTGTGACATCACACGAGCAAGTTCATTTGCATATGCTCGCCTCCAGAGCAAGAAGTCGACCTTACATCATAGCACCATAAGCCCCACCCACTGGCGTTCAGTCGCTTATGTGGATGCAAGCGTCACGTCAAAAGCGAAAAGAAAACATTATCATCACTGATGCTGTCTACACTGGATACAGTATGCGCGCTCACATTACTCCATGCTTGAGTCTGCCGACAACAGGACAAACGGAGGAGTAAATAGAAGCGTAAAGGAACAATTCAATTTTACACAGCCTGTAATAGTTTGTTTTCATCTCTGTACTCAGAAGGATACCAGTATCAGGTCTATTTTAATGTTGGCATAAATGAGATTGTATGTTTGTTCAGAGAATTTGACTGCAGATTGTTTTGCAAACTTTCGCAAAGAAACTTTTGTTGACAGATCAGCAGCTACATCACAAATAATAAAGTAAACAATTTCATAATGCTTTGTCTGTAAATTATGGTTTTATATGGATTTTCAAAACACTCCCGTGCAATAGCGAGTGCCATTGATACTGTTGCAATGCAATGATACTGCCCCCATCAATGACGTTAGCCAATCATAACAGTGGCTGTTGACTGAAAAACTTTAAAGGAGCCGCCCATTAACTATTTCCCCGCTATCGTTTTTGAAAAAAGTTGCCATACACCACCAACTTTTTTGATCACTTTCACAAAAGTTCATGGCCCCCAGAACATTTTGTATCTGAACATGCAATATATATATATTTTTTTAATGATGTTAAATGATTTAAATTATGTTTAATGTTGTAACTAGTGAGCAGGGATGAAGCTGAGTGAGAATCCAAGTGCAGCATGAACGATTTAATAACAAACAACATCAACAGAAAATTCAAGAACAAGGGTCTCCAAAAACAGGCAGGAGCACAACGACAGGAACACACATACAGGAGCGACCAACAACAACTGAAGCACTGGGGTATATATACACAAAGGGAAGCAAGGTTAACAAGATAACAAGGGGGTGTCGTAAATGGGAAACACCTGGGAAAACTAATCAACATGAAAAACTACAAAGGACTACAACACATGGCACAAGACAGGAAATAACAAAAGAGTCCACAAACTCACAGGGAATTTATGACAAATGTTGATGACCATGTTATTTTCGGCTTCTGCTTACAGCATGCTATCGCTTGTTTCTGCTTGTGTTTTGATCAGGAGATTCAGTACTCTTTCAGAAGATGTGTAATAGCGCCCCCCTATCCGTATAACAGCGAAAGCCTGAAATTTCCGTCAGTGGCAGGGAAGCATTGTCTCACAAATGACAGAAATTTTAATCAATGGAAATGTTACGTATTCTGTCTCTTCCCTGTGTTGTTCCAAAACCTGTATGATTTTCTTTTGTTCTGAGGAACACAAACAATATTCGGAAAGATACAAGGCTGAGTAAATGAGTAAATCATTTTTATGTTGGAGGGTATCACTTCTTTTAAAAAAATATTGTGTGTTTATGCTATTGTACAGTTATGATCAACACAAAAACGGTCCTTTTCTTTGGAATTATGTCCACCGATGAATTGTTCACATTATGACCAGTAACATGTATGAAAACAGTGCTGTCAAATTGATTAATCGCAATTAATCGCATCCAAAATAAAAGAGAGATATTGTCACAATCACCAGTGAGAGTGCCGGTGTAGTCCACCAGAGGGCACTCCACCTCAGACTATTACCATATCACCATTACCCATAATACTCTCTGCCCGGACTCATCATCCCTGATTACATCCACCTGTGTCTCATTACCCTGTTCACTTCACCCTATAAGCCTGGTTATCTCAGTCATTTATTGCGAAGTCTTGTTTGTTGTATATACTGCATTTCTGGGCATTCTCCCTGGTTTCTTGTCACTTGGTCTTGGATTATTCGCCTGTTCCGTGGATTACCCTTTTGCCTGTCTCTCCTTGTTTGCCTGTTTGTACTGCTTGCCTGTGTAGTACCGGTTGCCTGTTTTTGACTACGATTTGTGGATTACCCTTTCAATAACGCTGCGATTGGATTCTCTACCTTCTGTCTCAGATATGGTCAATTCTGTTTTCATATTGACTTTAACTAAATTTTGGTTCAGTGCTGAAGTACGGGCATTTACATGTAGGGGAGCGCGGGGCACAACCTAACACAGGGTTAGTTGTAACATGCATATTTTAACCCTTTCCACACATGCCTCTCTGGAAGATATTACCGAACATGTATTTAACCATTGCAAAAGTAAATTTCTTACTTAAGCTTAGTGTTCATCTCTGTTTTTTGTGTTTATTTAAAATAAGACAAATCTGATATTATTGTAATCTTATATCTGTTATTTAACAGTTTAGTTTTTTTTTTTTAATATAGGTCTATATTAAATATTTAAACTACTTGTAAACATTATATTATACTGCAATTTCAACAGACCTCTATTCCAAAAATGTAGCCATAAATGCTTTTTTTGTGAAAACTAAACTGAATAATTGAATTCATCAGTTCAAAGGAATTGATTTGCTGAAACTTACCAACATAAGAAAATTTTAGGAGTGCTAATCAAAAATACAGACCTTTTTTGCTTAAAATGATTTATAATACATTTCGAATTCCCTTTAGTGATTTGGTTATTCAGTGTTTTGAGAGTGTAGTTATGGTAATTAGTCTGTAATCTTTCTTCACTTCCTTGATAATTGAAGGATTGCATCTTTTCAGCTGTTCCTCCATCATAGCAGATAGCCACTTATAAGTTCATACTGTTCAGGAGCTGGTGGCATTTCAACTCAAAGTGTGATGTGAATATGAATGTATTAATAGTAGTATAAAGCACTATTAGTGCAATGGTCAAAAGTACATTTCTTTCCCAGGATGCCGTGCTGTAACGAGTGCAGTGTTCTTTTTAACTACTCTGTTAGCTGGACAGTGGTCATCTTCAAGTAATGTTGAAAGGTGTGTTTGAACATCAGGGGCCGTATTTACAAAACATCTTAAGGCTAAAAGTAACTCCTAACTTGCTGAATTAGGAGAAACTCTTAAAAATAATGTTCAATCCTAAAAAGAAATCCGTCCTAATTTTAGGACTCCTACATTTTTGCTCTAAGAGTATTTCACAAAGCATTTTAGCACTAAAACTAGCTCCTAAACCCATGAAACCAAATCACTAAACAATCCTACTGGCTGTTGCCGCAATCCACCCAAATACACTATACAACATTAAGGCAATGATAATAAATGTATCTTTAATAAATAAATAAAAATATATCAGATTACTTGTGGCAGTTGTTTTCACGAGTTCACACTTACAATTGATTGAATAGAGTAAAAAAAAAAAAGAAGCATATTAGCCGCACTGTCCGAGGGGATCGAGGGCTCAGAGCTTGGAATTTAGCCCAAACAGAGTTCTGCCCCGCACTGCAGACCGTGGCTGCGTCCGAAAACCTAGGCAGCTGACTCATTGCCTCGCTGCCTTATCAGACAATGGCTTGAAAGGCAGCGTTTGTGCATGAAGGCACCTCACGAAACTAATTTCGGACAGACTTCTTAGGCAGTGTAACAGTTTAATGATCTACAGCAAAATAGAGAGAGCTTTGGTGAGAACTAAACAAAATTTAATTACTACATTAGTAATTTATCGTTAGAAATGACATCAGAAGTAGAAAATGTTGGTAAAAAACATACATTTACACACAAACTGACCAGCAAACGCAACTTTCAGACGCCATCTTTTTTTTCCCAGCTCAACTGTCACAGAATGGAAAGCACTGGATTGTAGGATATCAAAGGCAGCGAAGGATACAAATATGCTGCCTTCAAAAATCGATCAGATGAAGGTATCTCTGGAGACAGGAAGTGAAGCTAACATTAGATTTGGACGTGCCTTCATGCCTTCCTGCCTTGAAATGTGTCCTCTAAAGGCAGCATTTTGCAGGTTTCGGACGCAGTCCGTGAGTAAGGAACGGGGTGGTGGAGGGATGCAGAAAACTGTTGAGTTAACTGGGTGAGTCGCCTCTCGGCTGTGTATATACTGTACATCCTCTCGCGCTGATTCGATATAGACCATTTGAACGTACTACTCACAAACAAAATGTTCGCAAGACGCAGACATGTAAGAGGCTGACAATTAGATGAACATACACTAGTTTAATTAGTGACACTTGGCCTACTTTGTATAATCTTTATTTGAATATGGCAACATTTTTTTTTTAAATCTGTATTTGAATATGGCAACATTTTATTTGAATATACCAACATTAAACCTCGTTCAACAAAATATTTCTATAATTAAATCACTGACAGAGACCCCTCCCCTATCAGCCAATAACTGTGGTCATAGTTAGTAACAATGTTGACATCATCCATAGCAACGAGGTCAACCCCGCACTTACTCTTAGCTTAAGACTTCACTCTATTCCTTAGTAAAAGTTGCTCTCTGCAGCTTTGTGGATAGGTTTTAAGAGAAAACTCATAACTAAGAACTTTTAGTGCCGTTTAGGAGAACTCTTAGTGGCAAGATAAAATGTTTTGTGAATACGGCCCCAGAGCATTACCTTGATGCTTGCTTTGTATCCAAAAATTCACTAATGCAGCAGATTTTTATAGGCAACAATCTCAGTGAAAAACTTTATTTTGTGGGTAAAATATGTTATTGATAGGTTTTTTTCATAATATCACACTGCATTTAAGACATACAGTAGTTCTTATTGAAGAGCATTTGCTTTCCGATTTCTCTTCCGAAGTTATGAAACAGTGGACATGTCTATTCCCTAAGAAAATAAGTATGATTTAATTTCTTGTCCAGCTCCATATGTTGTTCCACAGTATAGTCAAGCTGCAATATATTTTCAAGATATTAGATTCAATTTAATTTCAAGTCTATTAGCCAGGCTCAAGGTAACATCATGTTATGTAGTCATGATTACACATTGCTGTATGACTCATAAAGCCTAAGATGTACACACACACACACATGTGAAACCTGTCTAAATGTGACCCATATGTGGCCTTGCTGTTGTTGTGTTGTGTTGACATCATTTCAGAAAGACTGGCACTTTTGCATGGGAGTAAGTTCATTTGTATCTTCTAATAAGGATCAGTTGTTGTATTTCATGATAAATAATACATCAAGCCAAATGTAAGTGTTAAAAAGTGATCCTCTCAAAATGTTCATTAACTGAATGAGTGTTAGCATCACTCTAAGTGGAGAGAGAATGACACAGCGAGAGACAAATGTCAGAATGAAAGAGATAAACAAGAGTGACATATCACTGTGTGGAGAGAATTCACATAAGTCTTTTTTTTTTCTCCCAGCATGCATTTCATTCTTTTTGACAGAGGTGAGTGCTAGCGGTACTTAAAGCTAGTCTGGTTTCCATATCCCAGAATGCAGAGGGGAAACACCCATCTCAGCCACTGGCAGCCTGTGTATATCTGTGGCACAAATTGAATTTCAAGCAATCTGTAGCCCTCAGGAACAGAAGTGAAAATGCCAAAGAAAACATGTTTTTTTTTTTTCAGTAGAGGCGAATCATGCTGAGAGATGAGATGAAAGATTGTGATAATTGCGCGAGTTAGCCGTTGCATGCTAGAAAATGTCGTGGCTAAACTTCACAAATCTACTGAGATTACAACATCTGAATAAAGCCATTATTGCTATTGCCTCGCATACTGCCAGCGATTATTACCTCTCTTCTCCTCTCAAGAGCAAAGCAATTTGGTGATATTGACATCTGTGTTATGATTTACTTCAGACTAAATGGCAGTTAAGGGATTAATCCATGTAAATGTCTGGTAATAAACCAGCTAATATGAAAAAATGTTATATAGAATAATACTTGAGTGTTGAAAGCTTCGACTGGAAATGTGCAAAAGAGTGACACATGGCAATTGACTCCCTTAAAAACTGTATTTAATGCTTACTTTATGTGAAATTGAACGGTAGCACATATTCTGAAGATGATGTAAGTTGCGATATGCCTGTGTAAAACTTGGCATCACAATGTTAGGGTGTTTTATGTGGGTGTGCAGTTGCTAAGGAGTTCTGAGTGGCTTTTCCATGCAGTTTCAGGATGTTCTAGAGGTTGCTTGGTTTTTGATGGTTGTCAGGTGGTTTTCCTAGTCAAAGGAGCCCATCTTCAAGTTTCTATGATATTCTCTCATTGTTAATACGTAGGCATTAATTTGATATAACAGTAAAACAGTAAAACGTGTCGTAACGGTGGCAATTTTTGAATTCATAAGGAGCACAGGATTTGACATTTATAGTCACTGTTGAGAATGGAGATGAAGATCGGTGAATAAAGGCGTGAATCTGTTCCTCACAATCGCATGGATTAGGAGTACAGCAAATTAATAAAATTGATGAGTTTATGTTGTGCTTTTTTTGTTTGCTTTATGGTTCTATTGTCAGAGCACAGCACAGGACTATACTGAGAAAACAGCTTTTGTGTCCCACGGCGAACAAATTTAATATTACATCTTATATAATGGTTAAACCATTGCAAAAATGTTATTCATTTTAAGGTTTTAAACAATATGTAATCCTGTGAAAAGAGTTTGCAGCAGAAGTCACAAACGTTATAATTTCGATAAAAGCGAAATGTTATAATTTCATATTAAGTAGATGTGTCATGATTCATGTCTTGTGTTCCCCTTGTCTTGTGTGGACTTTTATGTGATTTCCTGTTTTGAGCCATGTTTTGTAGTCCTTTGTAGTTTTTATTGTTGATTAGTTCCTGATTGTTCCCAGGTGTGTCTTGTTTGCCTATCATTGTTTACCTCTCAGTGTTGCTCATGTTCTTTGTCTGGTGTTGTCCTATTTGGATATATTGTGTGCATCTTTTTAAGTTCCTGTTGTTCCCTTGTATGGATTATTTAGTTCAATACCTGGACTGTTGTGTTATCTGCCTGTATTTACCTCTGTTTGTGTTTAAATAAACTCTTAAACCTATAGGCGGTGCACAAAGCACCTACACTCTTCTTATTACACACCCAGGGATGCGCAGCAGCACACAAACATGCCAAATATTAAAAATAAAAGGATTCCTCTATGGAGAAGCGCTGTCTTTCCACCCGCGAATTCCGTCATGTAAATAGCGAATCCACCATGGTGCAAGCGCAACTGGCTTTTAAAGGGAATGGGAGATGAGACTCTGATAGGTTTAGTGCATGTTACGCCCAAAGCATACCCATGACTCATTAAAGGACAACTCCGGTTAAAAATGAACCTAGGGGTAATTAACACATGGTTACCGAGCCACGAACGCTGTGCTAAGTGATCTGGTCGATAGGAATTAAGTTCAGCTTAGCACAGCGTTCGTGGCTCGATTCGTCGAGGCTATTTTCCAAGATGGCTCCTGTCTGTACACACGTAATGTACTGTCTTTATAAAGTATCTTCTTATTAAACTGTTTGTACACTTACAAAGTTCTCAATGCTTCGGTTTGCATGTAGGGACCCTCATTATGCTACCGTGTTAGTGTGAGGCTATTTTGAGCCTTGTTAGTGGTATTAACTATCGATTTAATTTAACTTATTATATGCCCCATAGACTAGCGTTATAAGCTAATCTGTTTTTAGAGATAAAACTCTTTACATTCGATTTTCATGAAAACGCACCCCAGAGAACGATCTACTCGGTAACCATGTGTTAATTACCCCTAGGTTCATTTTTCACCGGAGTTGTCCTTTAAGAGACTAGGTACCCTTTTAGACCATTTGCATGAATTGCCAAACAGTTTTTCTGTCATTAAACTAGCAAAAGTGGAAAAGTGCACCTGCGCCATGCGCTTCAGACCATGGGCTCAGAGCATTAAAATAGGGCCCCTTGTGTGTATGAAAACATAAGTAAATGCACATTTGGAAGAACCACACATTATGTAAAAATACACACAAATACTCATGAGATTATATTGGGTAATTAGATATTGCCTAGATCTCCTGTTCAAATTCTCAAATTCTCAATGTTTTATTGTAAGACTGGTGAATCTATAGAACAATGGCGAGGAAAACTAACTTAACCACACTCCGAGAGCCCCCTAGTGGTCGGGAGCATTTCTGTTGTGTTGTGGCTTTTTCGTTGTGTTGTGGCTTGTTTCCATTGTGTTGTGGCTTGATTCCGTTGTGTTGTGGCTTTTTCGTTGTGTTGTGGCTTGATTTTGTTGTGTTGCTTTCCTGTAGCTCAAACAGTTGAGTGTGGCGCTAGCAACTCCAAGGTCATGGGTTCGATTCCCAGGGAAAGCAAGAACTGACTAAATGTAAAATGTGTACCTTGAATGCAATGTAAGTCGATTTGGATAAAAGCGTCTGCCAAATGCATAAAT
The DNA here is from genome assembly GCA_023566225.1 of Romanogobio albipinnatus. Taxonomy (NCBI): domain Eukaryota; kingdom Metazoa; phylum Chordata; class Actinopteri; order Cypriniformes; family Gobionidae; genus Romanogobio; species Romanogobio albipinnatus. The sequence goes on along the minus strand of CM042241.1, from coordinate 59,150,198 downwards.
GTAAATGTGTTGTGGCTTGTTTCCGTTATGTTGTGGCTTGATTTTGTTGTGTTGTGGCTTGATTTCGTTGTGTTGTGGCTTGATTTCGTTGTGTTGTGGCTTGATTTTGTTGTGTTTTGTGGCTTGTTTCTGTTGTGGTGTGGCTTGATTTCGTTGTGTTGTGGCTTTTTTCCGTTGTGTTGTGGCTTGATTTCGTTGTGTTGTGGCTTGATTTCGTTGTGTTGTGGCTTGATTTCGTTGTGTTGTGGCTTGATTTTGTTGTGTTGTGGCTTATTTCCGTTGTGTTGTGGCTTAGTTGAGTTGTGTTGTGTCTTGTTTCCTTTGTGTTGTGGCTTGATTTTGTTGTGTTGTGGCTTGATTTTGTTGTGTTGTGGCTTGGGCCATTGTGTTGTGGACCATTGTGTTGTGAACTTATGTATGCTTTTTCAATATTGTTGTGTTGCGCACTACTGGGGCACCATACATATCAAATGGGTTACACTTAATTTTGAATGTCCAGTTTAGACATTCTACTAACTATAAGTAACTTCTCAACTACATGCCAACTAGTTCATATTAAAGTATTAATAGACTGTAGTAGACTGTTAGGGTTATTAGAATAAGTTGGCATGTGCTTGCAAAGTTACTAATAGTTAATAGAATATCTGTTGAGGAGCATCAAAATAAAGTTTTAGCAGATAGACAGTCTACTAATACTCTAGACTGCTAGTTGACATGTAGTTGCAAAGTTACTTGTAGAATGTTGATCGTGGACCATTGAAATAAAGTGTTACCCACAAATGGTATGACAAGATATGCTCAAATAATTCTTAGGGTATAAGAAATAAAGAAATAAAGAAAGATACTGATAATATACATCTGTGTGTGTGTGTGTGTGTGTGTGTGTGTGTGTGTGTGTGTGTGTGTGTGTGTGTGTGTGTGTGTGTGTGTGTGTGTGTGTGTGTGTGTGTGTGTGTGTGTAGGTGCTAGGGTGAGACGGGGTGTGAGATACAGTCTGAGGGAATCAACGCAGATCTCTGTGGAGCACAGAAAAGCCAAATCAATCTTACACATGTAATTGACATTCCCTCTAGATGCTATTAAACATGCAGCACCTCAATACTTGCCGCTGTCTCGCTACAACCCAAAGCTGCTCACACCCTCCAAACTAGCTGACAACCAAAAACAACTGGGAAATGCTTTAAGACATTGATGCAAAGACCCAAATGGATTGAAAATGCAGCGGCCAGGCCCTATTTTCGAAATAGATTTGGCATAGTGGATATTTTTAATCGGCCAGATGTAGAGTGGAGGAGGGATGGAGAATCCCACTGCTTTCAGAAAAGGATGTTTGTTTCAGAGAGTTGGTGTAAGTGGCGAAATTAACAAACTGTTGTCCAATTTCAAAGAGACAGAAGTGCCTTGAGCGGTATCCGAAATTGCTGAGACTAAGTCAATTCAAACACATTCCAGATAGTCTTGGATAAGGATACTACCAGTGTTGTTTTAGACCAATTTTTTAAAGGAATGGAAGCTCATTTCTACAACATAGGAAAAATAAATATCCTTAGTTATGACATAAATGCCCTAAAGTGTTGGGAAAGTTACTTTTAAAAGTAATGCATTACGATATTGCATTACTCCATAAAAAAGTAAGTGAAGTTACTAAACGTAATTTCGTGAGGAAGTACGCCCATCTAATCTTCCAATTAATTCCAAGGTATAAAACCAGCAGCTTACCTCTTCCCATTGTTAGTTCTTGCAGCATCCCTCCTCCTCCCCGGCTCCTCCCTTTTGAACAATTTTTCCTGTTATAGGGGGGCAATCGGAGCTCGGGTAGAATATCCTCTCCGAGCCCCTCTATAGCAGACAGCACGCCAAATCCGTTTACCACTTTTACCAAGATTATATGGGCACACAAACTCATGAACTAATATTGTTGCTTTTGCATTACTTGTTTTCACTTGGGCTGACCTTACTTGTTTGTTATGGTTTGTTATTGTTCACACGTTAAAAGTGAAATTAATAAGCCTCAGGCTGAAGGAAATGCAAATTTACACCTGTACAGTAGGATTGCAGAAGAATAAGATGCAGGTGAAGAAAGTTCAACACTTTTACTTCAGTAATAATAATAATAATAATAATAATAATAAACACAAATGTGATGTTTAAGTAAAGTAAGAGTTAACTTTTAACTGTTTTTATTCATTTTGAGGAATACTTGATCTGTTTTTGAGCATGTGAGATGAGTAAATGCTCACATTTAGTCTAGAACTGCAATAACCATCATGTTCACGCAGCACACACAACGCCTCTACACTTACTCATGACATCTCTCAACATGTGGTCAGTCAAAAAATGGGAAAACAAAGTAACAGATTTTTGGCTGTAAATTTAAAAGTAATGCATTACTTTACTGGTTACTCGAAAAAACTTAATCTGATTACGTAACTTGCGTCACTTGTAATGCATTAAACCCCCACCACTGATAGTTATGACATATAATGATGATAATCTCATAGAATAATTACAACTTTATAACACCATATCAATTTATTAGATGAAATAGTCATATCTAATTATGATATAAGTAAATTATGAGATAAAAAGTTTAAATTATGAGATAAAAAAAATGTTCTCAATGTCATAATTTACTTTAATTTTGACTTTTTTTTGTAGAAAAATGATGTCAGTTTCGACTTTTTATTATATAAGTATTCATTTTTATCTCATAATTTCAACTTTCTTTAATAATTTTGACTTTTATTATTTGTCATATTTTTTGTCATTATTTGTCATAATCTAAAGTTTTTTTCTCATAATTCTCATAATTAATTTTTGGGCCATATTTTTTTTATTTTACTAATGGCACAGTAAAAAAAATGCACTGAAAAGGTGTAGAGAGGGTTATTTTTGTGGCTGACCTTATTGCTTATTTGCGCTCGTCAATTTACTGTTTTTTGCATTATTCAAGCATATCTTAAGCCAGACGCTAATTTGTGCTGCTCTTGGTAGATTGCGTTGGTGATTATTAGAGATGTTCCGATACTCTTTTTCCCTTCCCGATACTGATTCCGATACCTGGGCTCAGGGTATCGGCCGATACCGAGTACTGATCCGATACCTGGGTTTGTATCTGTATATACAGCTGTATATACTACTAGCCCTGTATTAATTGCTAGAATTATTGTATGATTGCAAATACATACAGTGAACTATTGTATTTATTTAAGCGAAAAAGAACTTCAAATGCAACCACAAGTCTAACACTGCAAACTGAAAAAGGTATTTTAGTTTTACAATGTAACTGTATAAAAAACAGTGCAACAAATAAATGTAGAAATATAAAAAATAATATATTAATCAGAAAATAATCTCTTTACAACCTTCTAGGCATAATTATTATTATTAGTAGAGACGTATTATTATTATTACATAGAGACGTAGCTAAATCTACTGTAGGCTACAACAGTAGCCTAATATATTCTGAAAATTTCTTCACATTAAACCAAACTTTTATTTTGACGGGTTGTCGTGAACTCTCATGAAGTGACGGTTTATGCGATCCTGTCTTCATATAATGACCATAAACTGTAAAAACGCACTTAGAGGTAGAGGTAGAGAAACTGGGGGAGGACAAAAACAGCGAGCAAGTGTCACGCGTGTTTGTGCGTGCGGGCACCCGCCATCCACACAGAGACGAAATACTGCTTAACAGCGGACATACTGCTAACGCGTTTTCATTTCTTCTTCGCTGCTCTAAACAGTGATTGCTTGTGGCAACACAGCACTACTTCCTGTGTTTGCAATGGATTCTGAGCAGCGAAGAAGAACCGCGTAGTGGTTAGGCAAAGCTAGCGGTCATAATAACTAGGTCTTGATTAAGAAAATGGTATCGGATTGGTACATGGGTTCAAGTACTCGCCGATACCGATGCCAGAATTTGTTGTGGTATCGGTGATATTTCCGATACTAGTATCCCTTTTTGGAAGCTTGAAAGATTTGGACTTTAAAATGGACAAAAACAGCTGAAACATTCTTCAAAATATCTACTAATGTGTTCCACGGAAGAAGAAAAAAAGCCATACGAGTTTGGAATGTCCTAAGAGTGAGTAAATGATGACAGAATCTGTGTGTTTTTTTTTTTTATGTAAACTTTCCCGCTAACAGTGATTGTGATATCTCAAGGTTGTGCTATATTATAACAGCAAAGTGACAGCAAAAGGCCATTGTTAGGCACAATGCACAGCTGTGCTACATCCACAATAAAGCATTAATGTCAGGTTAACGGCAGTAAAAAAAAACAATAAAGAAAAGCAAACTGGAAAACAACATCAAACAATTGTTGTGGAACAATGCAGTTCCCTCTTGTGAAGGTATGGCATATCAAAGGCAGGTGTACATGAATGTATTAAATAAGTCATGTTAAAAAGGCCTTTGAATAGGCATGCAAAACTATTTTAAAAAAGCAATATGCAAATGGTTTTACTGAGCATTTGATTCGATACTTTCTTTTTTCCTTGACGTTAAATGTGATTAGCGTCCAGAAGCGGCGTAGCGGATCCCCTCAAGCGAGCTCTGATAAAAAAAAGAATGAGGTATGGTGAGTGCCAGTACGAGGCTAGGCACATCTGTGTGAGACGTCTTTGAAAAGACACTTCTGAGATAAATGAAGACATCTGGAAGCACCTGCTGCATCTACTTATGTCCAAACATGTTTACCTCACTTCCCTCAAGAGCACTAAAAGACTGCGCTCCTCTTCGCCATAGCTTTGATCAAGTACCTCCATGTGTCACCGTTCTCATGGCCGTTAGGAGACATTACCTCCTCCACCGGTCATTTACATTCAAAACAAACACATTATCAATTTTAAATGATTCCGCATGGCCTAAGTACTCATCAGCAGCCTTTTATACACTTATTCATTAAATAACGGATGCAGTTATACTCAAAATTTGCTTCATAATAGGCCTTATTCAGAGCAAAGACATGACAGGTATGAAAGGCTTTGAGGGCTTACCGTGTTTTCAATGGCTGTAAAAAGCTCCTAGATCACTCCTTTTTCACAGCTCATGATTTTTTTTGTCTTCTGAAACTTCTTGGAAGGATATTTTCGTACTGTTTCGTCAGCAGAACAATCCAAAAACACATTAAATAACACACAACTCACTGAAGAGATGTACTGCTGTGAATACGGTCTATTACATTAATAATTAGGGATACCAGTATCAGTATCGTGCCCGATACCAAGCTCATGTACTCGTAAAAATACCCCCCGATACCAAAGACTGATACCTCACGTGATGTAACTGACAGAATTTTCCGTGCACAGAGACACCGGCGGCAGCAGCAGACACAATGTCAGCCTCAGGGGTGTGGAAATACTTCAAAATTTACAACCCACAAATTGTGAACTGCATGCTTTTTATTTTTTTATGACAATGGTAATTATGCCCTTTTAAGGTTATTGGACACTGAAATTTGTGCTTTAAGTTTGTGATAAGCACGAGTAATAGTAATAACGAAGCTGTCCTACCTGTGCTGTGCTTGGAAAACTGCCCCCCCCTCCCCCCCCCACACACACACACCAAAATAAAAGGGAAAAAATGAAAAATACATTAATAAATGTATAGGTATAGTTATTGGTATTGAGTACCAGAAAAAAATATTGGTACTCATACTCGGTCCTTAAAAATGGTATCGGTGCATCCCTATTAATAATCTTAATTGTACTCAACATACTCATTTATTTATTATAGAACAGTTATTCTGATTGGATGAAACTTGATTATTCTGTAGGTTGCAGGCTTTGGAGAAACATGTAATTGTGATTTTTCAGAAAAAATAATATGCATTTGTTCCCCTGATTTGCCAATTTTACAAAAAAATCTGATTAAATATCAACAAGACAATCAAGCATTTACTAATAATAATAATATATTTAAATATTTTTTTTACAGTACAACTTGTAAGATTAATATTTATGAATGTCTTCATTTCTTAGTTTTCAAATAGATAACCTAGTAAACATAGAGCTATTATTTTGCTGGAAAACCGCATGGAAGGCTTCTCTTTTGTTGTCCACAGCCGGTTTATAAGTTCTTCCCATTGCAGGTTTGGGAAGACGGTAGGGGCATGTTGTGTTCCCAAATGCACATTAAAAGAGACCCAAAGTGTGAACTGAGCCGTTCAGAGAAAGTGAAAAAAGTAAATCATGAGGCATTCGTGTGTTAAAGACCACAATGCCATGCTTCGCTCTGGAACACGCAGCGCATTTATTTATTTCATTAAATCGCAGCCTTTGTGAATTGATAATTGCTTATGTCGATGAATTGCACAGCCCTAATTCTAATCAGTAATATTAATACATTAATACATTCATTTAAAACTCTCCCTTAAATTTTGTATCTTAAAGGAAACTCCTACAAATGCATATGCAGTAAGCTCCGCCGTGAAAATAACTCTGTCCATGCCTTTTCAGCGCTTATTTTTCACTGCGTGTCTGTTAGTAAAGTTTTTCAATTTTTTTAAGCTGTAAGTAAATCAGTCCCTCGGTATCTTATAAAAGCAATAAGCTACTTGAGTCTATGAGCTACAGTGATTTTACCACAGTTAAATCGTTTTCTGGCAGCCCTCCTTCGTCTTGTGCTAAAGAACACTCTTTACCCGTGATGAAATCACTTTAGCTCACGACCCGTGGCTTATTGCTTTAATATGTGCTAGGCACTTTATATTCTCTAGCTTAGCAGACGATTTAAATGTAACAAGGTTTTTCATTTCATGTCTTCTCTGGCCTTGCAGTGTGTCTTCATGTTGTTGTGAAGGTGTACATGATTTTAAATTACTCCGAGGCGGCGGTAAGTGATGATAGGCATCTGATAATTGTATCCATCGCTCTCTTCCTTCATCTCCCTTTCCATCATCTTTCCTTTCCACTGTCTTAATGTTTTTGCAAATGAAACCAGGGGGCTGGGGAATAAAGATGCCACTGTCCAACCTGTTTTTTTTTTTTTTCTCCCGCCGGTCTGTAATTTATATGTAAAGCAGTGTGGGAAGTGCAGGTGGAGAGATGATGAATTGGTTAAGCACTAAACCGCAACAGGCCGCAGATCATTAGCGCTCTGATCATTCGGATTGGCAAAAGAGATCAGGATTAATTGATTTATCCGCACGCCCCATGGGCCACTTCACTATGGGGGAAAGATGAGGTTGGAAAGCTAAAAGGTTGGGACGCATCCTCCCCTCGCTCGTTCGCACTCTCGACAAGATAAGCGAAAAGAAAGGCGAGATAAAAGCAAGCGCCAGTCATGGTCCAGTGAGTTGTGTTTGAGTTTTTGCGCTCCGAGCTTTGTGTCGTATTTGTTAAGTCACATGGCACATAATGCCTTTTGTGGAGTGATAGAACACAGTGCATTATTTTATGATAGCCACACACAAATGAGGGGAAAAGAGCAACAAAATATTTTTTTGGTAGCTACACTCCTGTGACTGGCTGTGTCACATCCTTCCCTTTTAAGTCTCTTAGCACTGCCAATCAAACAGACTAGAAGACTTGCTCCAATGCATTATTAATCATTCATCCCATTCATCATTTATTGAACCAGGTGGTCTGCCTGATACTCCAGTAATTTATTTATTTTAAGTTAAATAGGCATCACAGAGCAATCATTTGATAGGTGGAGGAGAGATTGCGGAAGCTATGGAGGTCTGTTGGTGACTTGAAAGTCATCCAGGCTGTAGAAATGAGTGGCATCAGGATTCACACAGGGAGATGCTGAAATGAAAGGGCAAGAGTCAATTTCTCAGGGTGTTGCTCTTATGTTCAAGCCCACAGATCCTTATTTAATTCTCACCGCTTCAAGGACATGCATAGACGCCGATAGTGTGTGCTTCAAATTTTGATTTCTTTTTAAAGCTTTGGCCAGTTGGGCTGAAAGTCCTCAGTTCATGCTAATCCACGTTTTAGATGAAATGCATAGGCCCTGTTTACACCCGGTATTAGGATGCCTTTTGGTCGATCGGATCATAAGAGGACGACGCTAAATACAGGTGTAAACAGGGTCTAAAACGTTTTGAGCTTGTCCACTTTTGACCACTTCCAGAGGTAGTTGAAAACACATTCGACCGGATTGCTTTCATAGTGTAAACGCTCATGTGGTCGAATGTGTTCACACAGCCACAAAAGACCGCCTGCTCTCCGCCTACTGACTTAATTTGTAAACATTATGGGAAGCGCGCTAGCCAGACAGGACTTTGTCTTTGTCGGCTTAAGACCCAGGTTTGCTTTGAAGAGGAAAAACATACCAAGCGCAATGTTCTCTCACCATTGCTGATGTCTAGCATGTGGACTTGTGGCTATCAGAGCAGAAATTAAAAATGACAAATTCAAATGTAAATTGCGTGCGCTTATTTTTTCTATTAGATCAAAAGATCTGAAAATAACAACAACATACATTTACTCGCCCATAGACCCTTTCCTCGAAGAAAACAGGACAGAAGTGGTTGAAAGTGGACAAAGGAGACGGATTAAAACGCTGTGTGTGTTTTGTGTTTTCCTCATCTGTGATCCGATCGACCAAAACGCATCTCAATACCAGGTGTAAACAGGGCCATAGAGTTTTAAAAGTATCCTTTGGTGTAGGCTAATGCGATTCTTGTACTTGACTGTAATTTTATAAGCTTGCGCTAAGTTGTCCTCTGACCCTGGCTTTAGGCTTACTAGGTTTATTTCTTCCATTCAGACTCAATAATTGCTAGATGTTTCTTGAATTAAATTAATGGGCAGCATTCCAACTGGAGTCCATCTATAAATGTCCATTGATTTTCAGTATGGATGTTAAGCTGTTAAATTTGGGCACAGAAATATGCAGCACTAAGGACCGCATCCTAGAATAGCATGGAGATTCAGTTCAGAACGGCACCAAATTGCAAAAATCATGACTTTCCAAACATTCTGAAGCTCAGAAGCCATGCATTATTGCTCTTCTGTCAAAGTTTGATGTCACACACACACACACACACACACACACACACACACACACACACACACACACACACACACACACACACACACACACACACACACACACACACACACACACACACACACACACACACACACACACAGGTTTGTTTTGCTATCTAAGTGAGGACATTTCATAGGCGTAATGTTTTTTATATTGTACAAACTGTACATTCTATCCCCCTACACTATCCCTACCTCTAAACCTAGCCATCACAGGAAACATTCTGCATTTTTACATTTTTAATAAAACATAGTTTAGTATGTTTTTAAAGCTATTTTAAATATGAGGACATATGAAATGTCCTCATATTTAATGTTTACTTCATAATAACAGTGTAATACCTGTGTCATTATACAAATTTGTGTCCTCATAAATCACAAAACACACACACACACACACACACACACACACACACACTTTCCATCGCCCTACCCCTAAACCAACCCATCACACAAAGCTTTCTGCATTTTCACAAAAAAAACATCACTTGGTATGATTTATAAGCTGTTTTCCTAATGGGGACCAAAAATGTCCCCACAAGGACAAGAATTTTGGATATTGTCACCTTTGTGGGGACATTTTGTCCTCATAACAAAGGGTTTACCTGAGCCAGAATATGTTGTAGTATGAATATCTGAAACCAACAAAATTGTGCTTTTGTCAAAGACTACATCCGGATCAGATTCAGAATGATGATCAAAACATAGATGGAGTAGATTGAGTCCCCAGTGCTTGCACAGTCCTATAGCTCGTCCTGGGTCGACATTTCATTCGACAACATTATAGGCAGTTTTGTAATTGATATGCTGTTTAATGTTTGATGATCACGTTATTTTACATGAGCGTAAGCAATGCTTTTTTCGCTTGTTTCTGCTTCTTCTTTGCTTGTTTTTGGATTAAGTGATGCTGTACTCTTTCAGAAGAAATATAGCGCCTCCTACGTAACAGTGAAAATGTGGACTGTAAAAGTTAATGAAAAAATGTACACTTTAATAGCAATATGTCACAGTATAGTATATCATGTATTTAGTGTGCTTTTTTTAGTCTTTGTGAGAGTCACCAAAAAATAATACACCCTTTTTGGGGTTTTCTAACTAGAAATAGGCTCTTCTAAGCAAGAACATAAATGAGAGAAAAATAGATGAATAGATGAATAAGCGAGCTAGCAAAAATATCATGCTGTTAACCCATGCATTAATTATCACCTAACATGTACTGTACAGCCATTGTGTCCCAAACCTGCATCTGAAAATGACCGCCTGTGCCCTCCACTACACCTTGCTTTGAGGCAAATGGGAAATACTTCCTCTTCTCCTGCTGGTTACCACACTTCTAACTTCACACCAGTCTGGCTCATGCTCCTTGGACCCCAGCTGGCACATCCACAGGCAATCCAAGCCAGGGCTGGCAGGCAACTGCATCCTGCAAAGCCGTGCCAGTCCAGGTACCACTCTTCTCTGAGGCAGATGGTACTGCAGCAAACGGAAGGGAGGAATACAGGCCCAGATGCAAATGGGTGAACAAAGAGCATAGGGAAATATGCAGTGAAACATTTGAATGACAAAATGCGTTGAAAGCCAGATAACTCGGAATGAAAACTGGAGCACCGCTGCGATGGCAGCCGCTTCTCAAAAAAAAAAATGAAACGGAAAAATGATTTCTTGAATATTGCGATCAATTATTTACTTTGGCACCATTTTAAAGGATTTTTTCACCCTAAATGGAAATATCTGACATTATTTACTCAACATGTTTTATTTTTCCTTTCTGTACAGCCCAGAAGTAAAACTTTTGAAGAAACTTGATGCAGCTTGAGTGACAATATTATGTACTAATATGATGTACTGGCACTAATATAATGATACATTTTATGGTGATTTTTTTCAGAGTTTGATGGTTGTGGTTGTTTTGTGGAAAGATCAGTGTAAAAAAACAAAAAATTTTTCAAGAACTAAGCCTTGAAATCCTTTTGTGTGGCTGATTTAAGGTGATTATTTGTGATTTCTGGAGAGCGTCAGTTATTTCTATCTCTCTTAGATCATACTTTGTCTTATCTTCTCACCATTAGAGTGTTTTATAGGTGCAGTAAACGTGTTTGAGTGTCAGGTCACTTTGAAGACCTTTCCTCATGAGATTTCCCACGTGTGAAATACTCTGTTCACCCTCAGTTACATCAGACCCGTCCGTGAACCGTACGACGCAATCAGCGGGGCCCATTTCTGCTCGCCAGCCCTGCTGGTGTTAAAGTACATCATCGCAGAGACCGAGCTTGATTGTTATAAATCAGGACATGAACAATCAAACTATAAAAAGGAGGAGGAGGAGGAGGAGGAGGAGGAGGAAGCAGGGTGAAAGAGTGGCGCATAGGTAGCCAGTCCAGTCTCTTCAACATAATATACGTATTCCTGCAGGCTGTCTCTGAGGTCAAGGACATTTGGGCTGAACTGGTTGGGCAAGCACATCTATTCACTCAGTGTGTGTTAGAATGCCTGCAACTCTAATAGAGAGAGAGTAGTAGAGCCTTTTTTCTACACTCTTTGTTGATTCCGGTTGATATGAAAAACGAAAGGGCAAATTTGACAAATTAGAAAGATTTTAATGATATCCATTGAACAAAAAGCCAGTGGTGAAAAAGAAAGAATGGCCCACACAGGCTTACAGTGTGTTCCGCCAATTCTGTAATGTTTGGTCATTTGATATGATTGCTGGCTTTTGTGGTAGAGCACATTTTTATCTAATTTATAATTCTAATAGAGCCGTGTTTCCCTTTTTATGTATCCCCACTGTCAGCAAATCAAGTCACCTTTATTTTTATAGCACATTATACAATAGAAATGGTTTCAAAGCAGCTTCACAAAAAGAAACAGAAAATAACAGAATTATGAAATTATTCTTTATCAAATAAGAGATAGTTCTGCCGTAAAGCAGCTGTAGCAAGGTAATAATATAATTATTCAGCTCAATTCAGTTATTAATATTACATTGCACTTTCAAAACATAAATGTATCCACTCTGGTTCCATTAATGACTATTTGTAATAATATATAATATTTGTAATAATATATAATAAAAAAAAAAAATGTGCGTTCATTTTTGCCACTTTTAATGATTGTTCACAGCCTTATTATTAGTGGCATAAATGCAATCCAACTATATAGCAAATAGAATACTAAACCAAAAATGTGACATTTTCATTTATTTATTTTTATAAAATACTACTGACAAAACTATAAGGGCCCTATTTTAACGATTGAAGCACATGGTCTAAAGCGCACGGCGCAAGTGCACTAAGGGCATGTCCGAATCCACTTTTTCTTGTTTAACAGGGGGAAAAATAGAAGGGTTGTACTTAGTCTCTAAATGAGTAATGGTTGTGTTTTGGGCGTAACATGCAATTACGTGAAAATGACTGTGTAACCGCGTTAGCTGAAACTAGCAAAAAAACATGTTTGTCTGAGAAAGCTGAGAACATTTTTGTCAAAGTCTACAACCGGATCAGATTCAGACACCCCTAATGTTTGCACAGTCCTAGCCCGTCCTGGGTCGACATTTTATTCAGTAACATTAGTCAGTTTATATTTATATGCTGTTTAATGTTGATGATCGCATCATTTTACATATGCATCTGCTTACAGTACTACATATGCTATCACTTGTTTCTGCTTGTTCTTTCCTGTGTTTTGATCAGGAGATTCAGTACTCTTTTAGAAGATGCACAATAGCACCCCCTACCGTATAACAGTGAAAATACGGAAAGCCAGAAAATTCCATCTATGGCGGGGAAAGAGTTACGAAGATCTGACTCATTGTAATCATTTGTTTTGGAATCGGACTACACTGGTTATGCTGCATATGTTTGATTTACTAAAGCATGTAAAGATGACACCATTCACAAAAACAACACAAAATGCTGTATTATTCATGTCAGGCCAGTAGTTAGTGATGTTATTTTGTAAAGAAACATCTGCATGACGTCACCGTTTTTTTTTTTTACAAATTCATGTTTATGTTGTTTACATGGAGAGGATAACGTTATTGTTTTCAAAAACATGCACTTTAAAACCCGTTTTCAAAAGTTTGTGTTTTCAGGCTGCCAAAATGCCATTGTCGTGTAAATAAACGCTGGAAACGCATAAAAAGTTTTCCGCTTCTAGTTGAAAATGTTGTGTATGGCCCCTTAGACTCATTTTGGAATCTGTCTGTGGTTATCACTGAAAAGAGCCGACTCATTAGAATTGTTAATTTTGGAATAGGACAACCCTCGTTGTGCTGTATGCTTGTGATTTCACTAAAAATAACAGACTCGTTACATCGGTCACCGGTCTGTTTTGAGCTATATATTGCTGCTACTAAATAGATATTCTAAGAAACTTTGTATAGGCCATTTTAATAGCTTGAAAGTATCAGATTGATGCTTAATGGCTTTGAGAACAGATTATTTTCAATATTTCAATTTGATAACACACATCTCTGGTTGGGAATTACTGTACTAGAGGTGGAAAAAAATGCCTCGGTTACAACTCTTACCTCGGTTCCCTGAAGAGGGAACGAGACGCTGCGTTGATTGACGTTGAGGGAACGCTTTGCGCGATGATGTCTTGAAGCACATGTAAAATCAGTCCAATGGTGTGGCGGGATGTCAGAGGCAGGTGACGTCACGAACCAGGAAATTATAAAGCCTGCCCAAAACACAGCCGCGCTAGCTTCGTAAAAGTCTGAAGTAGTCGCTGACAGGAATGTAGGAGATATGGCAAGGTGACACAAGTGTCAAGTTCCCTTTCAAGGCTACGTCCCTTCGCGCTACGTCGATTAACGCTGAGGGAACATCTATACCAACGCCTCCATAGCTAGAAGTGTCCAGTGTGAAAAGAGAAAAGAAAAACTAAAGGCTGTTACATACTCTGCAAGAACAGAGAAAAAAGTTCTTGCTCCCAAGGCTGCAAGAACAAAATGACATCATTTTGTTCTCTGAGCCCTGGTTTGGGAGTTCTCGCAGCTTGTTCTCGACACATCAACTGAGCAGAACTTTCTTCTTGTGGGTGTCCGAGAACTATTGTGTGATTGGTCAGAAATTTAAAGTGGGTGGGGTTAATGTGGAGAAACGGAAATGTTCGGCACCTGCTTTTCTCGTGAGGTATGAAATGTCATGGCCAGTACGAACTTTGTTTTTTTTCTTGCCACCTCGAGAAAACAAATATAGAGGCCGCCATACTCCTAGTAGAATGGGAATGGACAGCCATAGGTGAAAGCTGTCCGACCGACTCATAATCAAGTCTCACCCACTTGCTCATTCTTTGCTTAGATGCAGGGGACCCTTTGTTAGGGGGCCCAGAACACACAAACAGCTATTCTGATTTACGCCACAGGGCAGCTCTGTGGACATAGGCATCTAGCGCCCTAACAGGGCATATGAAGTTATTATTTTCCTGGTCTGAGTTTTGGAAAGTAGGAGAAGAAAAAGCCTGTAGCACAATATATCTAGCTACATTAGTAGGAACTTTAGGAACATAACCTGGTCTAGGATGAAGGAAGGCTTTAACCATGCCAGGTGAAAATTCCAGGCAGGAGGGTGCAACCGACAGTGCTTGCAGATCTCCTATTATTTTAAGAGATGAGATAGCGAGGAGGAAAAGAGATTTCAAGGTCAAAAACTCAGCCGTAACCTCCTCCAATGGCTCAAAGGGAGCCAGGGAAAGGCCCTGAAGGACAGTGGCCAGATCCCAAGTCGGCACCCTAGGCCTCAGCCTCAGAGTACCACGGAGGAAACAAAATACTAACGGATCTTTACCCAAAGACATACCACCCAAAGGAATATGGTAAGTACCTATAGCCCCCACATAAATGTGGTGGACGGGGGATAAACCTGCAGTGAACCGCTCCTGCAGGAACTCCAACACTGTACCGACCAGGCAGTTAACTGGGTCCCACTGACGTTCAGCAAAAAGTTTCCTTGTGGATGGAGCTCTGGAGTGTAGAATGGTCTCCACAACCTCAGTTTAGAGACCTGACCTGTAATTCTAGTGGAGGCCCATCGAGAAGAGACACTAGATCGGGGAACCATACTCGCCCCGGCCACCGTGGGGCTATCATAATTAGGCGCACCTGGTCCCTGCGAACTATCTCCAGAACTCCCAGGAGCAGAGCAATTGGGGTAAAAGCATACAAATGCAGCCTCGGCTTTGTACCATAGCATCCAACCCCAGGGGAGCAGGATGCGTGAGGGAGAACCAGAGTGGACAGTGAGATGTCTCTCAAGACGCAAACAGATCCACTTGAGCCTGGCCGAACACCCTCCATATCTGCTCCACCACCTCAGGCCCGACACAATTCACAAACTACGTCAGGGCTAATAGCCCCGCCCTCATCCATATCTCCTAATAATTCAGCCTGGTAGGTCTGCAACAGCGACATGGTGTGTAGACATGCTGCAGCCTGACCAGCAGCTGAGTAAGCTCCACCCACTAGTGATGACGTTGTTCTGACTGGCTCAGTGGGTAATGCCTTTAGCCGGCCTTTAAGGAAGATGCCGACTCAGGGGAAAGATAGTTCGCTAACATTTCTTCTACATTTGGCATGCACTTTGTAGTTTAATATAGAGGAATAGTTGGATGTTTGTGAACTATAAACTCTATATGATACTCTATATTCTCCCACAATCTCGACACCTCTGTGTCCGTAAAAAACGGTAGGCTCCGGCGTTGAGGTTGTGACCGTGATGGCAGGAAGTGTTTGTCCAGTTTGCTTTTAGAACAAACGTCCTGTCTATCTGCTGACCAGTCAATGCTCAGCCTATCAACTGCTCTGGTCACAACCTCAACCAGCTTGCGGGCAGGGGTGCACACACATCCTGAACTGCTGCTTGCTCGCCATACTTTATATATATATATATATATATTGTATATAGACAGACAACACCAAAAAAGACAAGGACAGTTTCACACAGAACGCTGCTGAAGACACAGAAACTAGCGCTGCTGTGTTTTCGGCAGGCTTTATAATTTCCTGGTTTGTGACGCCACCTGCCTCTGACGTCCTGCCACACTATTGGACTGATTTTACATGTGCTTCAAGACATCATCACGCAAAGCGTTCCCTCATCGTCAATCGAAGCAGCATGTGTGTTTGTTTAGTCTCCACTTTCTAGTTTCTAGTTTTATTGTGTGTGTGTTTAAAACTGTAATGAACTTGCCCAGGTGTCCATGGAGATACGTTCAATGTAGGGAAAAAACACTTCACATCCGCTGACACACCTGGCGTTGCTGATCTCCCCCTGCTACTTCATGGCAAGGCATGAATATGAAACTATGAAAAATATTTGCTTAGCATGTCAGCCCCTTGTTGTCGAGTCTACCTCTCTCTTAACTGTCAGGGTTTGACTGAATCAGGTTAGAACAGCAGTGTGGATGTGGTTGACAACACAGCTGTCGGACGGGCATAGTGAGATGCTCAGACGATGTTTCAAAAAGCAACATCTTACATAACCTCAGAAGGGAGTGTGGGAAGGGATGGTGGGGGCTTGTGGGTAAGCCAGACGCTTTGAACAAGTGTTGTGACGCTTGCGAGTATCATTTGAGGGTGCAAAGAAAATGTGCAGCATATATAGGATGAGAACAGCCTTTTAGTTTAGATGTTCCAAAGATTTTTGCAGTGGATACAGTGTTATGTGGATGTTTGCTAGTCGAAACCGTGCAGATGGTTATAGGATTGTATTGAGACGTGAATTGATAATGTCAAGTGATGAATTGTGGAATCGAAGCCAGCTACTGTGCCTCTGTGCTCAGTTTAAACAAAGATGCCTTTTCATTCTGGTCTGAAACAAAAAAAAGAATGAAAAAAGGTGTCCCTTGTTCCATTTCGGTGGCAGTCGCAATGTGTTATGTAGAAAACTAGCAGCAGATCTCACATTTGAGTTGGCTGGCAGAGACAAAGCAAAACTTTGGATTAAACTAGACACCATACTTGGACTAGATATTGGTTTAAGTGGTTAAATTAATGCATAATTGTTGGGGATGGGCTGTTAAGCTGTGAGTTCTTACCAGTGTTGGGAGTAACGTGTTACAAAAGTAATGCATTACAGTAATGTATTACTTTTTGTAACTAATTTATTACCTGTTCGTGGTCAGCCAATAGCCGCATGTGGTGTCCAACTTTGTAAATAAAGACTAAATGACAGCTTCTGATATATTTGTATGGCAATGGATTTCATTCATCTCCCTCTTGCTGGTGTCCTTTGTATTGTATGACATAGTCCATTGAAGACGTGTTTAGGGCGGGTTTTACAGGAGCACCGCGAGACATGATTTCGGCCTTTGTGCTCGCGCTGGCCAGTGGAAAAGTGGCTAATGGGAGAAGATGGCAGAAGAAGTTTCTTTGAGTTTGTCAGAGAAAAGATTGTATACATTTTAAAATCTTGCTTACTACTTACAAAGCACTAAATTATTTAGCTCCCCAGTACTTGAGTGAGCTCTTAACGCATTATAGTCCTTCACATCTATTGCGGTCTCCAAATTCTGGCCAGTTGATATTACCTAGAATATCAAAATCAACTGCTGGCGGTAGATCCTTTTCCTATTTAGCGCCTAAACTTTGGAACAGTCTTAGTTGGAACAGTCCAATCATATATGACAGTATAAAGCTGTTTGCTGCATAATGGCAATGGCAATGTTTTGCCATCTATTCCAGTTGGTCATGCAGCCCATATGAAGCAAACACACGACAACATGAAACAACTTGCTTGGTCTGCAAACTGGATACACAAAGTACTGCTGTTTTCTCTGAGAATGGGATAGTCGTGCAAGAGATTCCCATTACATCAAGGAAGATTGGCCTCTCCGACAGTCATTGGAGCCTGGGAGGAAAAGTGATTTTGTTACCACCCTTACACATCAAGATGGGTCTGATGAAGAACTTTGTCAAGCCCATGGACAAGACACAATCAGCTGTCAAGTACCTCTGTATTACTACTATTACTACTATTATTATTATTATAATTAATATTAATAATAATAAAATTCATATTGTTATTATACTTTTCCCTACCTTCAGCCAAAGGTGCTGGAAAATGCTCCAGCTTCCCTACGACCATGCTTACATATATATATATATATATATATATATATATATATATATATATATATATATATATATATATATATATATATATATATATATATATATATATATATATATATATATATAGATAGATAGATAGATAGATAGATAGATAGATAGATAGATAGATAGATAGATAGATAGATAGATAGATAGATAGATAGATAGATTTATTGATTTTAAAGCTTATTTGTATGACCTTTATATAGGCTATTTATATTAATTGTAACTAAGTGCCTATTAATGATTGATTAACTAATACATGATACTAACTAATACAATAATACATGTGTAATTGATTAAGGGTATAATATTTACATACATGATATCTAAATCATTCAAAATTATTATTATAAATAAGCATTGTTAAAAGCCAGACACTTTAGTCTTTAATTGTAATTTTATTTTCAACAAAACAAGAAAAATATCTCATGTAATTTTACTTATCTTGTAAATGCATCTTGATTTAAGAATTTTTTTATATTTAGACTAGAAACAAGACAAAAATACTAAGAAGAGCATTTTTTGCAGTGTACTACTTTAATTTTTTGTTTTAAATATTTAAACATCAATATGAAGCAAAATATGTTTTACTGGTACTATATACATTTGCGAATAAAAGCTTTATTGATGTGACACTAGGCTATTTTATAATAAACACGTCATTTTCTGTCCAAAACAGGCCAAATAAATCTTGTCTAAACAGTCTTGCTTCTATGACATTTTATGCTGCAGCACGATTTATATTTAAACAGTCTTTTTGCATTTAATATTCACAGATGCTACTAGAATAAACTTAGCCTACCTTAAAATCAGCGGCTGAATCCGTTGCTCATAGAAATTAACAGCTTTTCATGAGGTAAATTATGCCTGGATTATTCCTCAACGCGTCTCAAAACGATGTAGCTGACGTATAGCACTATACTTGATGTGTTTATTTGAGTTGATGTGTGGGCGTCGACTCAGGATCGCCTCAGTATTTGAATCTCTAAAGAACACGCGCTCCGTATCGATCGCGCCGGCCGACTCGAGGGGGTTAAAAACTTTATGCTATGTAGTGACCTTTAATTTGGAGTAGAACCAGGGGGAGTGACTTTATTGCATCAGAGGTGTGTCACTTTGCTCACAGCTGATTGGTCCAATTTCAGTTTGAGATCTCTTATCCAGAACATAACCTGCCCTGGAGCAGGTTAGCCGTGGAGCGCAAGTTACTGTGGAGATGAACACTGCTAAAAGCCAAACCACTTTAAACAATCAGGATTGGCACAATCTAAGTTTAAACATATCTGGCTAGCCAGCTAAACCGGCTTTGTGGTATAGGCCCTTATATCTATGTTGGCCACCAAAAAAGTTTTCAGACACCATGGGAACAGGTCATTAAGCAATCTATTAGAAGCCACTTAATTATATTTAGACAGTGAAACAATTATGAACACAAAACAATTGGAAAGTCATAAAATAACGGAACAGAAAATTTATGTAAAAAATAGCTTTGGCCTAAAGCCCATAAGCTGTATAAAAATGCGTTGTCCTTGCCTGACAAAGGGAGAAAAAAAAACATGCAAAAGGATAAAAGCATTTGTGTAATTGGACTTCTACATCTTGTGATTCAAAATCTTGTAGTTACTAAGATGACAGCTTTCCTTGTGACAACTTGCCCCGACCTCTCCTCCATAAAAAGTCTTTACATAAGAGGCTGCGAAAGCAACCAAACGATATGGATTGTTTGTTGCATATTGCCAACTAATTTGTATTGCTTTTGCTTTTAGTATTGCAGTGTGCTGTTGATTCTAGGCATGGGATAGATAGCACTTTCTTCTTTTATGTAAATGTAGCTGATAATCTCCCTGAAAGTGAGAAGCAGCTCTCTGTGTGTTTATTGACTGGTAAGCACAAAGCCATCCGCCGGGAGCCCACGGCAGTGTGCAGCAAACCTAACCAAATGCTTCTTGACAAACGGCTCCGAGTTCCTCACCATCTCAACCTCGTGTTAAACACACTCGACTGGAACTTTCCGTAACTCTGTTCCAGTTTAATGAAGATTTGTTTGAAAATGCTGCGAGTGTTTTCTCAGGAGCAAAGCGGAATCATTTCCCCTAGTAAGCCTCTAGTGTTCAATAAGTGTAAGTTTCTTTGAAGTTATCTATTTTTATCTGTGGGGAAGCTTGTGTTTATATGTGCCTGGTATGCAAGTGTTGTCCCCCCACCTGGGACGGTTTAATATTGCTGGTTTGTGCAGTTTTTACTTCTCTTTATCTATCATTTCCACACAAGTATTAAATTTGCAGCGCTGCAGCTTTCGCATTATAGCATCAGAGGAGAATGGCACATCAAGTGCGGCGTGCTCCTTTAAGGTGCTCTTCCACTGCTGTCCTCTATAGCCGACTGCTGTCATTTAAGACTTCCAGTGCCTGAGCTCTCCGGCTCTGTAGCAGGGCCCTGTAGAAAAAGGTATGATATTGTACCTAATGAGATTTCCGTGTGCTTACCCGCTGCCCCTGGGCATCTTCTGCTGCTGAGGAGGCTGTTTAGTTCAAATGGAGAGGCCTATTACTGTATTCCACTGTCAGAAAGTCATTTGGGCAAAAAAAAGGTGAGGTATAGAGAGATTGTGGGAGAAAGAGAGGGGAGGTTCTCACCTCCAGCCAATTCCCATCATGTTTGATCCTTGAGACCAGAGTGCTTGAGATTGATCTGAAGCAAATCAAAATTACATGGCTAGAGGATGAAAAAAGAGTCAATTTGCTGTGTATCACACTCTTTTCTTTCTGCTTTGGATGCATTGAGAGGGATGCACAATATGTTATAGGACTATATCGTATACGGATGTTGGTTATCACTGGATATTAGTGATTTGTTTTATGTGTATCAGTTGGTATCAAGTTGATGTTAGATATTTAAAAGGATTAGTTCACTTCAAAATGAAAATTTCCTGATGTTTTACTCACCCCCATCTCATCCAAGATGTTCATGTCTTTCTTTCTTCAGTCAAAAAGAAATTGAGGAAAACATTCCAGGATTTTTCTCCGCATCATAGACTTCAATGGCAACCAAAATGTTGAAGGTCCAAATCAATGCAGTTTCAAAGGGCTTCAGAGGCTCTGCGCGATCCCAGACATGGAATAGGGTCTCATTTAGCGAAACGATCGGTCATTTTCATAAAAAAATATAAATTAATATACTTTTTAACCTAAATTGCTCATCTTGCGCTGCTCTGCGACATGTCCAGGATTGCGTAATCACGTTGTAAAGGTCACACTAGACATAGGCTGAAATACCGCCCCATGTTTACACATGCGAAGACTAATACAAACGCCCTTTAGCAAAAAAGGGTAAAACATTGATGTCGGATGACTTTGAAGTTGAAGATGGAGTGTATTTTGGTAAAGGGCGTTTGTATTAGTCCTCGCACGTTCGCTTGGGGCGGGACTTCCCCCTACGTCTGGCGTGACCTTTCATTCATTGGCATGTTGCAGAGCAGCGCAAGATGAGCAATTTAGGTTATATAGTATATTAATTTTTTATTTATTTTTTTAAATGACAGATCGTTTCGCTAGATATGACCCTATTTCTCATCTGGGATTGCGCAGAGCCTCTGAAGCCCTTTGAAACTGCATTGATTTGGACCTATGAAGTCTATGATGGGGAGAAAAATCCTAGAATGTTTTCCTCAAAAAACGTAATTTCTTTTCGACTGAAGAAAGAAAGACATGAACATCTTGGATGAGATGGGAGTGGGTAAAATATCAGGAAATTTCCATTTTGAGGTGAACTAATCCTTTAAGGGCCCGATCACACAGATCGCGTTTTTGCAGAGAGAGGCGCCTTTTTTTTAATAGATTTCTGTTGCCAGAGAGCGTTAATGCGCACTGCTTATGCGCACCGGGCGCCTCGCGTTTTAACCGCCTGCTGCGCCTCACGTTTTAGAAGGAGCGCTCTGAGCGCAAGAAGTTGAAAAAAATCGTCATCACGTTTTTTTTCTATTGTCCAATCGGATGAATGGAGAGGCGGGTCTTCCATTGCAGCGACCATTACCTTGATTAGACTGACAGGACAGCTGATTCGGGGGTTTCCTAGCAACATAAAAAAAAATGCAACGCACTGCTCTTTTCTAAATGAAAAAACGTCAACCAAAAAAGGCAGTGCGTGCGCCTTGCGTTTTAGAACCTGAAAAACGCATTCCGTGTGATCGGAGCCTGATGTGCATGATTACTTGCCTTATTTTTACATTTAAATGCCTTTTGTTGTTATTTTAAAGTTAATCGTTAAAAACACTAATAATTTACTAAGAGATAAATGACATGTTAACTAAACTGGTAACACTTTATACGGTTTCATTAGTTAACATGAACTAATAATGAACTGCACTTCTACAGGATTTATTAGTCTTTGTTAATGTTCATTTCAACATTTACTGATACAATATTAAAATCATATGTTGCATTTATTAACAAAATTTTAACTAGTATTTACAATGACTGATTTTTTTATATTTTTTAGACAAAATATAATCATATTATCAACCATTTATTGTTTATTAGCCATAACATGAAAATAATTATTAATTTAAAAATCCTTTAATAATTCATAAAATGTATGATTTTTTTGTAATGTGTTTTTGTAAAAGTCTCTTATGCTCTCCATTTTTGCCTTTTTGAATTTCTTTAAATTTGTATATATTTTGTATTTATTTTTTTATATTTTAATAAAAGAAATAAAACATTAATACAAATATTATTAATATTATTAATATTATTAATATTTTTCTTTATTTTCTTTGTTTATCATTCATTTGATCAAAATGAAAATATTTCAAATAACTGTTTTCTATTTGAATATATTTTAAAATGTAAAGCTGAATTTTCAGCATCATTACTCCAGTCTTCAGTGTCACAAGATCTTTCAGAAATCATTCTAATATGATGATTTTCTGCTCAAGAAACATTTCTGGTTATTATCAATGTTTACAACATTAATGTAATGTAACATTAATGTTTTTTTTGTTTTTTTTGGAAACCATGGTACATTTTTTCAGGATTCTTTGCTGAATAGTGTTCAAAAGAACATAATTTATTTGAAATAGAACATTCACACTTTTGCAACATTATACATTTCTTTGCCACTATTGATCAATTAAATACGTCCCGGCTGAGCAAAATAATCAATTTACTCACCCAAAACTTTTGAACGGTTAAAGTGTTACCAAGAATTGTACAACTATGATGAGTTTTAATATTGTATACAGAAAAAAATATCCATCTTTTGCATACATCAGCTTACTTTCAACGCTCCATCTGCCGTGCATATGTTACAGACGCAACAACAAAAATGTTTTAAGCTGTTGTTGGTTTTCGTTGATTATCAATCAACAACAGCAACGCTAGACACTTCTGCTGGAATCTATCAGGCTGAAACAAGCTGTTTTTACTTCCTCAGGCATTTTTTTTTATGCTTGCTGTGATTCACCACATGAACAAGATCATAACTTCCCGAAGCTATCACAGTTGCAAGACCATATGCTTAACGAGACGAGACACCAGTGTGACGTGTTGTTCATACAGGGCAAAGCAACATGATTATCCAGGTTCAGGCTTTGAGCAGCCTCTGAAAATCTATCATTCATGTTTAATTCTCTTTATTTATAGCTTGCTATAATAAGAACATTGGCAATAACAAGAGATCATAGGGAGGACCGCTCAAGGCATTTACTGGTGTTTGCTAATGAATTTAAGTTACCATGAAAAAAAAGGAATATTGCAGTATTTATTATACATAATTTATCCATGCACATCATTATTATTATAATTTTTTTAATTCATCCACCCTCATAGTCTTTCATTAAAATAACTTCCCCTCTCTCATGTAGTGTCATATCTTCTCTGATGACGTATTTATTGGTGTAAGGGCGGGGCAACCTATCACTCACATGCTATCCACCAATAGCAAACCACAACCATCCAATCAAGTCCCCATGGACAAAATCAAGTCCCGCTCTAATTTATTCAAAATTTTTTAGATAAGGGTCCAATAGTGTCCTCACTATTAATCTGATGAACACCAAATCTTCCGACATAGTCATGTCAGTCATCTCTACTTACAATGTTCACGTGATAAGTGAAATTTGATGTATTGTACTGTCCATATCCCTTTAGGGGCTCCATAAGCGTTATACATTTTCTGTGCCTTTCCGAAATCGGATTTAGGCTTTGGGTGCATTCCTACTATTAACTTACTATTAGCAATGACTTTTGCCTCAATACAATTGGGTAGGATTAAGGGATGTAGAATAAGGTCATGCAAAATAAGACATTAATATGTGCTTTATAAATACTAATAAGCCAGTATCATAGTAATATGCATACTAGTAAGCAACTAGTTAATAAAGAGAATTGGACCCTTTCTTGTTTGAGAAGCCGTTTCACTCAAATATACAGCACAACAGAGAAGAAAAGACAATCGCAACTTCCATTTAATTCTGACTTTAAGCATTAGTCTTCTGACATTCATAAATAATTGAAGAGTTCAATGCAACGATTAAAGTTCGGCAACAATTTAATTCTGTCATAGCAGCTTTCTGGAAACTGCAAACATTCAACATGTTGTTTGAAGGCTCATTTAACAAGAAAACATTCATATGAATGACCACCAGTAACTGTAACCAAGAGGAAAACATTTTGCAAGAGTTTCAGCTTGAACCTTCCACTTAAAGCATGCGGAGGAGTCACTTACATGCGTCTTTTTGGCAAAGAGGCATTCTGATATTCAAAACTCTTTAAATACCACCATGCAGTCTTGTTAGTTTTATATATATATATATATATATATTGAGAAGCAGGAAAAATGGGCAAGCGTAAGGACTTGAGCGAGTTTGAGTTGGGCCAAATTGTGATGGCTAGACTGGGCCAGAGCATCTCCAAAACACTCTTGTGGGGTGTTCCCGGTCTGCAGTGGTCAGTATCTATCAAAAGTGCTCCAATGAAGGAACAGTGGTGAACCGGCGACAGGGTCATGGGCGGCCAAGGCTCATTTATGCACGTGGGGAGCGAATGCTGGCCCGTGTGTTCTGATAAAACAGACAAGCTACTGTAGCTCAAATTGCTCAAGAAGTTAATGCTGGTTTTGATAGAAAGGTGTCAGAATGCACAGTGTATCGCAGTTTGTTGCGTATTGAGCTGCATAGCCACAGACCAGTCAGGGTGCCCATGATGACCCCTGTCCACCGCCGAAAGTGCCAACAGTGGGCATGTGCGCATCAGAACTTGACCACAGAGCAATGGAAGAACGGGGCCTGGTCTGATGAATGGGTCCTGCATCCATGTGGATGTTACGTACCACCTACCTAAGTATTGTTGGAGACCATGTACACCCTTTCATGGAAAAGGTATTCCCTGGTGGCTGTGGCCTCTTTCAGCAGGATAATGCGCTTGCCACAAAGCAAAAAGGGTTCAGCAATTGTTTGAAATGGTTTGAGAAGCACAACAACAATCCCAATCCAATACCCTTAAATTTTGTGTAGGTGCAACAGGGAAAAATTACTCACCATGGGATAACATGTATCGTGGTATAGCAATACTTTTTGGGACAAGAGTGTAACTGTGGCACCAAGTGTCACAATACTTATGTATTGATATTTTAATGGTTTTATTTTGGTCCATCCACATCTCCACTGATATGATAACGATAATATGGCCCGGATTAAGAACAAGGATTAAGCTCTGGGGCTTTAGCAAACCCAGGGGCCCCATAGTAGCAGATCTTGGTGCCACAACGTTTTTAAATTAGTATTTTTAATATACGAAATCTTAAAAGCACAGAGATGCAATGAGTATATACTGTCTGAATATTCAATTTTAATATTAAGAAGACCTCTATATAAATATTCCAGGCTGCAACACATTAACAGCATAAATGCATTAACTCCAGATATGAGGTCAAAGCAAACAGGTTTCTAGAAACAGCAACAACTTTGAGCATGCAACTGTCTTAAACAGTTTTAAAACCAGTGAGGTCCCAAATTTGAGCTATTTAGGGGGGCATGGTCTCCCAAGAAAAAAAATATTTCTCTGATCTACATGTGCATTTTAAGATGTTTGAAGGCTAAAACATGAATAATAAATAGCTTTCAAAACCATGTTAGTGGGCAGTAGATTATCTGCCTGCTCTCTTCTCATTTCATCACTCTCTCATTTCTAACACTCCCCTCATTTCCATCACTCTTTCTTTTTCTCTCAGTCTCCTTCTCTTACCCTGTCTCTTCCCCTCCTAAATCTGAGCCTGACTGAAAATGCTTTTCATTTTCGTCTATGTAAGTGAAGAAAGTAAATGTAGGGTCTGATACATGATAGGTCTGATACTGATATTTAGCCTATATTTTAGTAAGCATTTTCTTAGACAAGTTAATTCACTGAAGGCTATGAACACTAGGTAAATAAGCATTCATTATCTTATGCCTAATCTGATGAAATCGGCTTTGTTAGTTTGCCTGATTATTTGTGTCGGTTGTTTATCATTTCTATTCTAAAATAGCTGTCAAGTATGAAATGTTTAGTTAAGCTACTTACATCTCGCACCGTTTACTGAAGCGTTACGTGACTCACGCAGCAGCTTCTGTGAACTTAAAGCACGCTTACTTAAATTTGATTGGTCATCTCAAATATTTTGACATTGACGATTGGTGACAGACCGCAGGCAGCTCAGATGAGAAGATATCCTTGCAGCACTAAAGTGTGTGTTAATAGTCTATTAGTCAATTATTTCCCAACATTTAAAAACACCACAAAAAATACTGTGGTCCAGATCCTCGGTGACCTAGCTGGCTACGATCATACAGTCTTGACGTATAGGCAGTCTATAGTTTATCTCAACTTTAAAAAAACTTTGGTTTACATGGTCGGAGCTATTCAGTCTGGTTCAGCTAGTTTCGCCACAAAGCCTTTACTGTACACAATGTTACGCTTGTATTCAAATGGATTAAGCGACTGCCAGATATACACTCACCTAAAGGATTATTAGGAACACCTGTTCAATTTCTCATTAATGCAATTATCTAATCAACCAATCACATGGCAGTTGCTTCAATGATTTTAGGGGTGTGGTCCTGGTCAAGACAATCTCCTGAACTCCAAACTGAATGTCAGAATGGGAAAGAAAGGTGATTTAAGCATTTTTGAGAGTGGCATGGTTGTTGGTGCCAGACGGGCCAGTCTGAGTATTTCACAATCTGCTCAGTTACTGGGATTTTCACGCACAACCATTTCTAGGGTTTACAAAGAATGGTGTGAAAAGGGAAAAACATCCAGTATGTGGCAGTCCTGTGGGCGAAAAGGCCTTGTTGATACTAGAGGTCAGAGGAGAATGGGCCGACTGATTCAAGCTGATAGAAGAGCAACTTTGACTGAAATAACCACTCGTTACAACCGAGGTATGCAGCAAAGCCACAACCTTGAGGTGGATGGGCTACAACAGCAGAAGACCCCACCGGGTACCACTCATCTCCACTACAAATAAGAAAAAGAGGCTACAATTTGCACGAGCTCACCAAAATTGGACAGTTGAAGACTGGAAAAATTTTGCCTGGTCTGATGAGTCTCGATTTCTGTTGAGACATTCAGATGGTAGAGTCAGAATTTGGTGTAAACAGAATGAGAACATGGATCCATCATGCCTTGTTACCACTGTGCAGGCTGGTGGTGGTGGTGTAATGGTGTGGGGGATGTTTTCTTGGCACACTTTAGGCCCCTTAGTGCCAATTGGGCATCGTTTAAATGCCACGGCCTACTTGAGCATTGTTTCTGACCATGTCCATCCCTTTAGGACCACTATGTACCCATCCTCTGATGGCTACTTCCAGCAGGATAATGCACCATGTCACAAGCTCAAATCATTTCAAATTGGTTTCTTGAACATGACAATGAGTTCACTGTACTAAAATGGCCGTCCCACAGTCACCAGATCTCAACCCAATAGAGCATCTTTGGGGTGGTGGAACGGGAGCTTCGTGCCCTGGATGTGCATCCCACAAATCTCCATCAACTGCAAGATGCTATCCTATCAATATGGGTCAAAATTTCTAAAGAATGCTTTCAGCACCTTGTTGAACCAATGCCACGTAGAATTAAGGCAGTTCTGAAGGTGAAAGTATGTAGTATGGTGTTCCTAATGAAAGTATGTAGCATGGTGTTCCTAATAATCCTTTAGGTGAGTGTATTTATTTATTCATTTATCTCTCGGATCTTTCGGATAGTCACTTAAAAGTATGATAGCAACATATTGGCAGCATCTAATGTTCAAATGTGACAAAACTCTCACATATATGTTCATGTTTTCTGCCTCAGTACGAAAGAAGCATGAAAATGTTGTCCAAAGCGAAAACTGCAGCATCATTTTTTTTGCGAGGAGCTGAAAGTTATTAAAGATTTCCGAATTTAATAAAAGAAAAAATGATGGTTTTGGTAAGGCAGAGTTTCAGAAAATATTAATGCTCAACTTCAGAGAGATGAATGAAAATAGCCCACGATAAATACAGTTAATTTGATTACACACAATGTGGGTCATTAAGGGGCTCTGCAGTTACAGTTTAGCCTGTAGTTTTGTTCCTTCATTACAGTGACGTGCATCAGAGCTGGAGTGACACTGTATATGGAGTGTAGATAGAGAAAA
The DNA here is from genome assembly GCA_023566225.1 of Romanogobio albipinnatus. Taxonomy (NCBI): domain Eukaryota; kingdom Metazoa; phylum Chordata; class Actinopteri; order Cypriniformes; family Gobionidae; genus Romanogobio; species Romanogobio albipinnatus. The sequence continues at coordinate 59,121,422 of CM042241.1, read as the reverse complement.
CTTGGTGCATTCATAAATCATCTGCTTTGAGGTCTAAGCACTTGTAACTGCCATTATGCAGCATGCTATGTGTGACTGGCACGGATATTGGAGCAGATTAAGAACTTGCATTCGAAGAAGGAAGATGAGGAGCAAGAGAAAGTTGGAAGTGCTGTTTATTTATTGTTCATTTATAAAGTTTTACATGTTACTTATATAACAATGCTTGTGGGAAATAAACTGTGGAGATCAAGGTTACTACTTAAGTGTGAGTAATGTTCTACTTTGGGCAAACCACTCCATGTCATTACCAGGCATACAACTCTTTGCATTGAAGAGAATAGTGCTTTACGTGCTTGTTGCTTTATGAGTGTTTATGGATGCTTTGAGGTTCATAGAAAGTTGTATTTGTGAATCATGCAACGTTGCTGGCAGTTCCTGAGGATTCATGTTGTGCATGTGATGCTCTCTATACAGTACATTGATAAAAAATAAAAACAAATAAGAAATTAACACTTTTATTTAGCAGGGATGCATTAAATAGGTCAAAAGTGACACTAAAGACATGTATAATGTTACAAAATAATTTCAAATTAAAGTCATAAAGGTATATCTTTCTAAAGGTATCCACACCGTAAAAACAAATTTGTTCCGTTTACTTAATTCAACTGTGCAAACTCATTGCCTTGATTCAATTAAGTAAGCATAACATAACCGTTTAACTGTGGTCTGAGGAAGTGCACTCCCAGAGTGTTCATTGCTTTGTTTTACTATTTTTGGCTTTATTAGTTAAAGTATTTTTAGTATTAGTTAACATTAGTTAATGCTTTAGTTAATATGAACTAACCATGAACAACACCTCAGCATTAGTTAATCTTTGTTAACTTTAGTTAATAAAAAGCTGTTCATGGTTTGTTCATGTTAGTTCACAGTGCATTTACTAATGTTAACAATATTTTAGTAATGCATTAGTAACAAAGATAAATAAACGCTTTATAAGTGCAGTTAATTATTAGTTCATGTTAAAGGGTAACTAGAGTGATTTAACATTAGGCTTTGTATCAGTAGAAACCCGGTAGTATATTCAAATTATGGTACTTTCCCCCCCTCATATCCCCCTGAGACGAGAGAATTATGCATTTTATCATCAGATGACGCAATTATCGTCATTTTGCGTCATCTGAGGAGTTCTTGGCCAGAGGCTAAAGACTACAGCCAGTAGAGGGAGCTGTTCCGCATGTTATCAACCTGCCCATAGGGGAGAGATCTCACTTACAGAATGTAAGACACAGACGGCCGCATGGACAATCATAACGGAGCGCGGTGCAGAGTAAAGTGAGTGTTTCAACTTTTCAATGAATTCCTGTGATAGTTTAGCTTCCATATGCGATTCTTACTTAAACCGTTTCTTTTGTCAACTTAAAGGAGCTGTATGTAGGACTGTGGCCAAAACTGGTACTGCAATCACTTTCAAATTACTGTAGTGCGGTGTATCCCTCTACCCCTCCCCCCTGACTCGAGGTTGCCAGATAGGCTGCAGGATCCAGCGGGAACGTAGGCTGCTACACGGAGCTTTCAATGGCAAGTGACGAGTCGTACACAGTAAGTTTTTTTTCTTTCCTTTTATTATGTTTATGCTTCAAGAGCGATGTTTTGTGAAGTAATTATGAATTATTTATTAGTAATTATTTATGAAAAAATGTACTAATGGCGATTAGCCAAATATAATCGTAAATATGAACGCTCGTATGTGACAGTACATTCCCACATGAAAAATACTATAGTATATTATATTAAAATTACAGCAAAATTAATCTAGTAAATACTATAGTGTTTTTGAACCATACTGTAGTAAAGATGCTACAGTAGGCGTGCTAATGTTGTTTTCATCAGCGTCTCAGCATAATGACAGAGAAACGGGCTCTGATAATGCATTACTAATGTTAGCAATGACGACTCGACATTTTTATTTACCAAACAATTCCTTAACGTTACGTTTTCAATTCAATGACCCACCTCCTCCATCTGCGCTAACCTAACGTTACTTTGCATGAACATGCACAACTTTGTTCGACTGTCGTGAATATTTGAAATGTCCATTTACATTAAGTACAAGTTAGCCAAACATAGATGAACCTTACCTGTCCAGGAGAAAATTAGCAACGTTGGCGTCAGTCTTCAAATTCTTCTCCGTTTTCAGCCGTCTCCATCTTTCAAAGGCATCTCCTATACCAGGGGTCTCCAACCTTTTTGTGAGTGAGGGCTCCCTGAAGGGATAAAAAAGTCTTGAGGGCTACTTGTTTGACAGACGCTCTCACACACACACACACACACACACACACACACACACACACACACACACACAAAGTTTTAAGTTTTGAAAAATACAACAACAAACAGTAATATTGTTAAATATTATGACAATTGAATTTATAATTACCGTATATACCCGAATATAAGAGGAGTTTTTTTGTCCAAAAAATAGGCTGAAAAATGGGGGGTCGTCTTATATTTGCGATATAGACAAAATCACGGGGGGAAAGGGAGAAAGAACAACGGCATAATATGAAATAGTGACTGAATGATTTTAGCTATACTTGCATGTAAAATTAGAAAAGCAACATAATATCTGTTTAACTAAAGAGAGAGAGAGAGAGAGAGAGAGAGAGAGAGAGAGAGAGAGAGAGAGAGAGAGAGAGAGAGAGAGAGAGAGAGAGAGAGAGAGAGATTCTTATCTTATATTCAGGGTCGGGTATTAGGGGTGTAACGGTTCACAAAATTCAATACGATACAATAGTGACACCCCAGCAAACACAGAACGTTGGCACAACGTAGCCAACCTTCTAACAACGTTTTAACAACATGGCCAAAAAGTTGCTATAACTATGTTGTGTGGTGAAGGTTGTTACAGCGTTGTCACAATGTTGACATTAAACCACCGTTCAGGGCCATTGCTTAAGGTTGTGCCAACGGTGACAACCACTGGACTACATAATGTACTCCTCACTACCCTGAAGCGGGAAAATCAGCATTAAATTCCAACCACCTGTTGGGTTCGTTGTGTTCTCATTCATCATCGAGCAAGGATACGTGAGTATTGCGTTTAGCCTACCAGCTATCAAACACAACCTACAACTTTAATTTCTACTGTAATTAATGTAGCATCGCTCACACTGTTAAATTTATGACTTGGAAGTGCAATTTGATTATATGCAGTTTTAATAAAGTTGAAATTAATGAAAGCTTCTGTCATTTTTACTCTTCAAAGTGTAGGCTACACTTGCAGGTGTTGATAGCCCCATTAAATAATAATATAGATAAATAATATAGATAAATAATAAACGATAAAAAGTATATAATTATCTAACAAAATACACCATATAAAAATATTGTCAAAACGTCGTCTCAGTTGCTGAATGTCGCGCAACAACGTTGCTACAGCCCTGTCACTGCCACTCCTCGTTGAAATAATGTCTTCTTTTTTGCATGACTTGCATCATCAGCCATAATTAATCTTTTTTTTTTCTTTTTTATAGTTCAATTTATCTCATGTAGAGTATGTACCGTCTGCCCGCGACCAACTCAACTCACAGAAGTGACTTTTTTTTTTTTTTTTTTGCACAACGTAATTGCCTATGGCAACGTATATATGTTGACTCAACGTGCAGATTCAAAATATTTTAAATTATTTAATTATTTTATTATGTTTTAATGGTATATGAAATGTCACCAATAGTTATTTTCTCATTTTATGCCATTATCATAAAAAAAAGAAGAAAGATTACAATTCAGGCTATTTATAGAACGTGCTGCGCGGGCGACTCAGAGACTCCACGCGGGCTACCAGGTGCCCGCGGGCACCATGTTGGAGACCACTGTCCTATACAAATCCTTGTTTTATTTCGGACACTGTCACAACGTTTTTCTGATTCATATCGAGGTCGTTTAGGTTTCGTAAAGTTAGACATTGTTTATCCAAAAAGTTTGTAGCTGCAGCTGTGGTAACTAGCAGAGCTGGCAACCCGAATGCAGAAACACTACTGACTTCGTGATTGGTAGATAGGTGGAGGGCGGCGCTTCAGGCATGACACAACATGTCAACATCAACATCAGTTGAGGGCTGCAACTTCAATTTTAAAATGACAATATCTTGGCCGGACAACTGTTGTCAGTGATATAAGTATTTGAAATTAACATGATTTCTTAATGTCTATTGACATATTAGGGCCATTTTATGATTAATTGAAATACATTTCTTACATACAGTTCCTTTAATTCTATCTGTGGTCTGAGGAAGTGCACTCCCAGAGTGTTCATTGCTTTGTTTTACTATTTTTGGCTTTATTTTACCATCTGTCTTTTGTCAGTATAACCCCAATAAAGACAGCAAATACAATTGTAAAGGTCTTATTAATAATAAAAATCAAAATAAATAATACAAAAACCTTGTTACCATTGTTGTGTTTTGCACGCTGAATGTAGAAAACCATTATTTTAAATTTTCACAATATTACTTTTATATTTGTGATCAGATAAATGCAACCTTGGTAACAGAAGAAATAATAAAATAATACAATAAAATCGTACCAACTCCAAACTTTTGCACGGTAGTGTACATTTCATTGTGTATCCGAACAAACCAAAAATGTACATGCACGCTACACTTACGAATACCTATGAATACAAATGAGATTGTATTCCAACAGTTGAAGAGATTATCATATGAAGCAGCATATTGTATGAGTAAGAGATGTGATAACACTGAAATGTTTGTCGTGAATAAATAATGAATACAAGTGTACACAAACTCCTTTGTATGGATTGTGTTTCGGATTAGATGCGGGTCTCGTCTGTTTGTGATCGGCAGATAAAGGCAGATCTTTGTGCTGGTTTCTCTTTGAGTGCTGATGAGGACAAGCGATCAACTTTTGGTTTGATTTCTCCTGTGTGTTTGCATCACTCCGACTCATTCTTACACCATCTCTCTGCTCTTTGGCCTTGAAACCTGTAATTCTCTTAGTAATTCCAGCTGTGGTTTAGCACTGTGATTGAAGTCTGTCAGATAGTTTAACTCAGCACAAAAAAATTGTCAATATCATGTTTGATATTGCTCTATGACTGTTAATAAGCTAGCTAGATTGTGTTCTTGCTCATATTTGAGCTGGACGTTTTGATTGATCATCAAAACACATAGTGTGACTTGATTTAATATTGTGATTGGCTGCGGTGGCATATTAATAACATGGATCCTCATGTTTTGCGTACAGATATGAAATTCCGGCCCCACTTTATATTAGGTGGCCTTAACTACTATGTACTTACATCCAAAAATAAGCAATATGTAATTATTGTGTTCATATTGCAATACACTTTTGCTGATATTTAGGTGGGATACGGGTAGGGTTAGGGACAGGTGTGGCTGTATGGGTAAGTTTAAGGGTAGGGTTAGGTGTAAGGGAAGTGTCAACAGTGTAATTATAAATGTAAGTACACATACAATGTAAAAACATGTATGTACACAATAAGTGCATTGTATCAAATGATTAATTAAAATGTTAGTACATAGTAGCTAAGGCCACCTAATATAAAGTCGGTCCGAAATTCCAATCAAATTTTCACTCAAACTGTTATGCTGATAATTTAATAATGTAAAAAATAAGCATTTTTTTTAATTCAATAATATGTTTTGATATATCCCTTAAATAAACAAACAAACAATATAACAATTTGAGTGGAAAGTTGAATTGGAAATTTACATGAATTTCATAATTCTTTATCCTTGTGCAAAACCTGATGTCTGCTCTCTGGGATAGGGAAAATCATGTACTTTTTTCAATAAATAAATGTAAATCATTTCCCTAGTGATCTCAAAAAGCAGTTGTTGAGTTGTCTAAGTGATTTTTTTTTTTATGTTGTATTTGGCATGTCTTTATAGCAGTAAATAAAAATCACACTTTTGCATATCTGTTTATACACTGAAACATATTTGGTGGACATATTTTTCACTCAGAAATTGCTGGCAGATTTAACAAATAAATACAAAGAAACGGCAAGTTGTCATGGCAGGTTGCAGCAAGGATGAATTGAGGTTGGATCAAAGTGCAGCAGTAACACCTTTAATAAAGAATAAATCAAAATAACAAATACACAGGCGCACATCAATCTACCAATGAATCACTGACAACAACTGCAAACTGAGGAACCAAAGAAACAAAGGATAAACAGGAAACAATGAGGACCAAACTAAGGGGCCGTTTACACAACACTTGCTTTGCCCTTTCGTTTACACGACAACTGCATTTTGGGTGCCATGAAACGCAAACTTTTGAAAATCGATTTCAAAGTGCAAGTTTTGAAAATTATACCCTTATTGTCGCCACGTAAACTACAAAAATGCTAATCTGTGAAAACGGTGACGTCATGTGCATGCGTGTTACGTGTTCAGTCTATAGACGTGTAGTCTTTCTTTACAAAGTGACATCGCCAACTACTGGCCTGGCAGCAGAATACAGAGATTTTGGTAACACTTTACAATAAGGTTGTATTAGTTAACATTAGTTAATGCTTTAGTTAACATGAACTAACCATGAACAACACCTCTGTTCAGCATTAGTTAATCTTTGTTAACGTTAGTTAATAAAAAGCTGTTCATGGTTTGTTCATGTTAGTTCACAGTGCATTTACTAATGTTAACAAGATTTTAATAATGCATTAGTAACAAAGATAAATAAACGCTTTATAAGTGCAGTTAATTATTAGTTCATGTTAAAGGGTAACTTCAGTGATTTAGCATTAGGCTTTGTATCAGTAGAAACCTGGTAGTATATTCAAATTATGGTACTTTCCCCCCTCATATCCCCCTGAGACGAGAGAATTATGCATTTTATCCTCAGATGACGCAAATATCGTCATTTTGCGTCATCTGAGGATTTTTTGGCCAGAGGCTAAAGACTACAGCCACTAGATGGAGCTGTTCCGCATGTTATCAACCCGTCCATAGGGGAGAGATCTCACTCACAGAATGTAAGACACAGACGGCCACACGGACAATCATAACGGTGCGCGGTGCAGAGTAAAGTGAGCGTTTCAACTTTTCAATGAATTCCTGTGATAGTTTAGCTTCCATATGCGATGTGAAAACGTGCCAGACTGGCGCTTAATGTTACCTCAGTTCTGCTCAGCTCTTCGTGATGAATGAAATCTGACTCTGCTGTGCCGTGACTTTCGTTCGGCTCACTCACACTTTATTGAAAAGACACGTTAATTTTTTAATTGTAGTGTTTATTCTCTAACTGAACAAAATTATTGTTATACTATGAAGATCGAAACGACGGTGTACGGAGTGGCCTCATAGGGCATTCTGGGAGTTGTTGTCTTTCATCCACATAAAAATACATTTTCTCAGTCTAGAAGGCACAAAATTCAAAAATAATTTCACATTTCTACTGCATAAATGACCCAGTTTAAATACAAAGCTTACTGCTAAATCACTGAAGTAACCCTTTAACTAATGTAGTTAACATTAACTTATTGTAAAGTGTTTGTAACGTAGTTTGTAGATAAGGGAAGAATGAGGCGGGAATCGGCAAACGTTCAACAACTTTAATCAAAATAAATGAACACAAAATGAAAGTAAAAGTGACGGCCCCTCACGGTCGACTGCCGCACACATACATAAACCAACATAAACAAAACACAACTTAAAATCCAGACATGGTCCTCTCATGTCCTTCACCGGTGTCGCTCGTCCTTATATGCCTCCGCGCTCCCTCATGAGAGGACTCGAGACCGGTGTGCCTCGCAGGTGACACTCATTCTCAATCACGCACACCGATCTCGCTTGCTCCTCCCATGTCTCTCGCTCGTCCACCTCGCCACAGTGTCACAGAGAATTTAGTCATTTATGTGGGTCCATGTGAATGGGGATCCTTTTGATAATGCTGTGTCATCTGGGAAGTCACCAGGCCCATTTTAGAAGGGTTTTAGCCCCCCTAAATTTATATATATATATATGAAGAGTTCAGATGCAAAAGCCTCTAAAAGCCACTTCGGTCAAAAATTTGATAACAATACTGAGTGAATGCTCTTCGCATATAGTATACGTTCATAAAATACTTTCACTTCAAACCCACTAAATCCCAGCCTCAGCCCATTCAGAAGTACCGGTACTTAAGTAGAAACCTATACACAGAAGCCTGACAAAAATGCTTATTTTAAAGAAAAACGTCAGACGGACTTTTGCATCTGAAGTCTTATATATATATATTTTTTTTTTTATGTATTCTTATTTTTTTTCATTTCCTCATTGGTGGCTGAGCCCCCCCTAATATTGAAATCCTAGAATCTTCCCTGGTTGTCGTCTGACAAAAACAAAGGAAAAATGTTTCCATTTTTAGTACATCATTGCCGTGTAAACATACCCTAAAAGTCAGTGAAACACTTAACTTAAACAATTGACTACACGTTGAATTAAATGTGAAACGTTCCATTTTGATTCTTATTTGCAACTTTGTTTTTGTTTTCTTTTGCAATGTATGCTAGTTTAACAAGCAAATATCTTATTCAACGCAAGTAATCCCAGAATAGTATGTGATGATATGCAGAGTCGCTACCATGCAATTAAACAGCAATAAACTGCGGAATCCATTTGTATGTGAATATGAAATGCAGCAGCTTAATTACGAGATTAATGGCTTCTGTCAGTTCGATTGCAGCAAACCTAGAGAAATATCCAGTGATGTAGATATTAGACTGGGGGTGGAGTGAATATGAGGTGTCCAGAGGTATAGGTTCGTTTTAAACCTGATTAAACCCCCAAGTTCAGCCTTTCATGAAGTGAGAAAGCTGACAGAGTTAGACCTCAGCCTCAGTAATTAGATCTCACTTTTGAAAGAAAGCAGGACACATCAGTTTAAACTACAGACGCGCACACACTTTTTGTGTCTCTCTGTGCACCTCTATGAATTCTGGACTGCAGTTTAAAAGTGCTTTAGCGAGCCCACATGCTGTAAAAAGAACCTGCTTTCTCAAAGAAGTGCATCAGCAGCTTTCTAAATTAAAGTAGCAAAAGTTGTACAAGAAACCCTATTTTACTCATTCACAGGGCCAGACCAGAGCTCTTTCTCTACTTTACAGTGAAAACTCGCTGTAAAAGTGAAAGTCACTGAAAGTCAAAGGTTTTTTTTGTTTGTCCTTTCCCATAAAATATAAACCTCAGTTTCACCATTGTTTACTTTGTAAAGCCTGACATATAAAATAATAGTCAGTATACTATTTTGTGAAATGGAACAGTTTATTGAACCTTTAGACCAAATATATATATATAAAAAAAGTTGCATATTGTCGCTGTCGGCCAGAAACCTTGTATCACCATATTTCGTAATTTGTATAATTTTTTTCCCCATAAATCATTACTATTGTTGACCCTTTAAGTCTGTCTGTGGGTTTTGCAAATATTTAACCAATGAGACGTATTAAAAAAGAGCTTGTGATTAAACCTTGTAACTCCACTGGATCTTCAAACTGTCGGTCAAACCTCATAACTCCACCCCGCCTCCATTGTGAAGTGCCAGATGCAGTTTGGAGATGTTTGCCAGATGTTCTTTACTCAAGAATCACTGTAAAGGCCAATGTTTTATGCAGGCCTGTTTAAGAAGTGGAGACGGGTGTCTTAGTCTGGTATTTGCCGTCGAGTCATACTGTCTTCAAAAGTCTGTCTGTACTTAGTCTTTAATAACATGAGATTTTGGCCAAATGACAGAAAAACACACATAGCTACAGTAAACTTTATATAGCCTGTGAGTTGATGAAAAACATAATGCTGAAATGCACTTACTGCCTCAGATGTGGCCAGGGGCAGACTGGGGCAAAAAAAAGTGGCCCTGGACTTTCTTGCACAAAGCGGCCCATAACAACCGGTCCGCAATACATCTCACCATAAACTCACCAGCTCATTATGCTCATTAAAGCAATTTTAAACACCAAGTACTAACATAAAAATATAGATGCTATTTATACAGATATGTATAAATATTTTTTAAATGCTTATCATTAACATAAATTAATAATAATTTGATTTTTTAATTTATTTTTTTATTATTATTATTACACATTTTGAAATATTTTCCATACAGTGAAGTTTAATATCACTAAAGTTCAATACCTACCATAAAATCAGTCCATATATAGCAATGCTATGGTCTAGAAGACGATGTAGTGCAGAATGTGGACTATTTTATGGTGCCTTTAGTGGTTATAGCATTTGATTTGTCCTTTCAGGAGTTTGACATCTGTCATTTTATAGAATAGAGCTCCAATATTTTAAAAATTCAAGTTTTATAATTATATTGGTCCTGGAGTTTTTATTATTATTATTTTAATGAAAATACAGCATATTAGAATTATTTCTGCAGGATCATGTGACACTGAAGACTGGAGTAATAATGCTGAAAATTCAGCTTTGAAAACATTAATAAATTACATTTTACAATAAATTCTAAACAGATATTAAAAGTATTATTAATATTTCTTAATATTGTGTTTTTACTGTATTTTTAATCAAATAAATTCAGCCTTTTCCTTTCAAAAACATTTTAAAAAGTCTTAATTATTTCAACCTGTTGAATGCTAGTGTGTAAAATAATGCATGTGAACTAACTAGCAAATTATAGCCTATATTTATTTTAGTAGGCTATATGACTCGTTCCTTCACGGGACATAGGCTACTTGAATATGAAAGGTCCCGTTTTACCATGTTTTAGTGAAAATAATATTTTGAGTTTTATAATGTAAATCACTTTCAGATGACTGTGATATTACTGAAGAAAGCCTGGAAACAGACATACAAACATTCTAATGATGGACAAAACACGTATGTCCGAAATCCTTTTATCATATCGAACAGTGCAAACACAATGTAAAAAAGAGATTCATTGATTATTACTCCATTTAAGCTTGATTTCGGTAACATTTTAATAATATAATGATACATGCAAGTGTCTGAACATATATAAAAAGCCTTTTTTTTATTACACAGTATGATATAGGAGAATTCTTGACGAGAAAGAAACCTGTTTTATTCAGAAGCCCAAACTCAGCAAAAATATGCAACATTGTGCAGTTGCTGATGTCTATGGCCAAAAAGTAAGATTAAATTCTTATAATGTAAAACAGTGAGATTTTTGTAACAGTACAGCAGACTACTTGCATACAATGCAAATCAATATTAGCTATCACAGCTGATGTTTCTTCTAATAAAAGTCTTAATAAGATGATATTCAGGGGTTTTCAACAAAAAAAAATGGCCGTTCATTTATACAACAACAGCATTTTGGGAGCCTGAAAATGAAAACTTTTGAAAACGGGTTTCAAAATGCAGTTTTTGAAAGCGATAATTTTATTGCCTTAACAAAAATGCTAATTTGTGAAAACGGTGATATCATGCGCATGGTGTATTATGTGTTCAGTCTCTAGGCGCTTAGTGTTTTTTTTCCAAGTGACATCGCCAACTACCGGCCTGGCATGAATAATACAGCATTTCTTTAGTCGTTTCCACCGATCTATGTGAACAGGATCGTTTTGACAATGTTGTCATCATTGATGTGTAAACATATCCTTAAATTCTTAGTTTTATGATCAATGGTCTGCAGTCATTTATTTGTGGGGGGAAACATGCAATGCAATACAATGATGATTGAGATATGTTCAAGTAAACACTTAAAAAAGACATTTTATAATTTCACTGCAAAAATACATATGCACCATGACCTGAAGGTGGCCATTTTGACAATTAAAAGGCTTTTTACTTGCTAAAAGTGTAAACTATCAATCAGATGACAGAAGTCAGCAGATTGTGTACAAGTGTTTTAATCATGCTGATAATTTAGAGGCTTTAGAATTTTGCGTTTCAAATACGATACAGATGGAAATGGCTAAAATGGATATTGTCATAACGTTTCACGCTCTTCTATTCGTTTTTTAGTTTATTTATTCAGTTTATAACTCCTGGAACTTGTATAACTTATATTTCAAGTCCCCTGAAGTCATACAAAGTAAAGGTTTTCCATGAAAACCACAAATCTATCATGATATGGTTTCAGAATTCTTGGAATAGTGCAAAAGTGGTATGGAGAACTTTTATGGCAGTTTTATAGAGCTTTTTTTTATCATTTGTTGAAGCTTGAATGCCTCATCCCTCCTTCGGTGCAGAAGAATGTGTTTTTTGTTGCATGGAAAGAAAGAAAGTAACTTGGGTTTGAAACGGAATGAGGGCGAGTAAATTTTTTGGGTGAACAAATCCTTTAAAAGCATGGCTAAAATACCTGTAGCCTTTGCTTTACTTGAAGTAACTTGTTACATTTTAATGTATTTTCTATTGCCATTTCTTTCCAGGAAGATGTTTTTGAAGCATATTAGTCTAGCTAAAATGTCTAACAGTAAAAAGTCATCGTTGGTCTTTCAACATTTGTCAACATTTCATTGATTGCAGAAAAATGAGAACAAAAATGTAACAACTTCCAGGGCTCAAGCAATAGTTTATCTGCTCTTTGTCTCAACGCTGCCAATGAGCACTTGCTCGTCATTGCTCAATGTCAGAAAATGAGCAACCGGGCAAACAAAACAACATAAAAGTGGCAATTTTCAAGAAAATCTTGAGTTTAAGAACCTGAACAGAATTGAAAAGGTCTACAAAAACCATTCATATCAGTCTCCCCATGAGCACATTATTCAGTGCAGATGAATATATCATGGAAATCCTTTCTTTGAGCACACCGAATGCCATGCTGTGATGGTATGCCACAGACGTGTCAGAGAGCTCCGATGCTGGTTTTGATGAGATTTCATTCCCTCCATCAAAAGATGAGCAGATTAGGAAGTGAAAAGGACCTGTGGTTTCTGAATAATTATTGGGAATTATACAATGTCATGCGGCAGTCTGGGCTGAAAGGGCTTAGAAGTGGAATGTTTGCCTTGTCTTTTCTGTTAGCGTAGAATTGAATGCCGTCTGATAGAATTTCTATTCAAACAGATTAAGTATCAGTTGAATTGAGGTATTCTGAAAAAGACATGCAATGAATGTACATTTTGCTTATCTGTGTATTGTCCGAAGAATAAATCGGGCTGCCTAAATGCAGAAGGCTAAATTAAACAGGATTTCCTCCATACACCATTATTTGAATATTTCTCTATTTAATAGAAGAAAACAACTGTAGTTATGAGTATAGAGCTCTGCTCTCTTTTTTTTGTTGGTAACTTTAATAATAATTGTAGCAACCACAAGTTCACTGCACAAGTAAAAAAACATAATTAATCAGTATTGTGTCTTATTTTCCAGTAGAAATCCATGCAGTACCTGTTCAATTTAATTGTGAAGATATCAAGATTATTTTTGTACTGCATTGGCAATTATTTTTGGTGTTTTTGTTAGCGTTTGTTAGCCTTGATATAAACTATTTATTTATAAAACTCACAATAAAACCTTAGGGGAGGAAATGCCAATGAAATAAGAAAAATAAATTAAGTTAAGATCAATTCTGAGGTGGCAGTTCTTACTACCTTATGCAATTATGCTTTTGAAATGCTTTAAGGGATTGTGGATGTGTTTACCGTAAAAAATAAGGCAACGGTAGTGATTCAATTAAAACTTGAATAAAATAAATGATTGTAAAATGTTAGTGCAGTCCCTCCTCTTATTCAGATCATATCAGTGTAAGTAAATTGAAACATTTGGGGAAAATTTAAAGGGGTCATGAACTGAGAAATCTAATTTTCCTTGAGCTTTTGACATATAAGTGGTCATCCTACTATAAGAATATCCTGGAATATAAGAGAGATACAGGATAACTGGACTAAAACTAACATTACCTTCCAAAGGATCCTAATGTTATTTATTTTCAACAATGTGAATGTCTCAGTTGAGCATTATGTATTTGTATTCAGCACATTTATATAAGTAACTGTGTTAATTAAAATGCCTGACCTGTGACCAGTGATTTCTGATATGTAATGATTCATGTCCAGTCAGATTTTCTTTGTCTATGTGTCAGTAAATCAAACCAGTGACTAAAGAGTCAACTTCACATTGTTTCTCTTAGTAGGATGAACATAATCTGTTATTTAAACTGTGCTTAAATTATATATAGAAAGTGATCAAAGAACGCTGTTACAATTGCTGGAGCTGTCAATCAAACGGTGCAAGCTTATCAGTGACTGAGTTCTGGACTCGCAACAAAACTCCCGTAATAATCAATGAATCTCTGATTTACATTCTGTTTGCACTGAGTTATGATGAAAGCATTTTTTTAGTGTGCAGAAATCGAGTTGCAATGACGAGATCACTGCATTTCATGTGCTCAACATGTCTATACCATAAATCTAAATATAATGCTATAATCAACACTTTTCACAATAAATTCACCTTTAGAGCTGTAATAGTAAAAACCTGCTAAAGGTTTTCGAGAGAGCTCCACATGTAACACTAGCTATTTCATATGCGAAGATGTCAGCCAATCACAGCAGTGGGCGTTTACACTGAAGTCTCATAGAAGCCAATCACAGCAGTGGGCGTTTACACTGAAGTCTCATAGAAGCCAATCACAGCAGTGGGCGTTTACACTGAAGTCTCATAGAAGCCAATCACAGCAGTGGGTGTTTACACTGAAGTCTCACTGCAGACACGCCCCTTCAAACAGAGCGTTCAAATCAGAGACTAAAATCAGGAAAAATGCCTTTTATTTCTAACTTAAGACCATTTTTTATGTAAAAATGGATGTAAAATAATTATTCATAATCTAGGTCAAAACATTCTTCTCATTCTTCCATTTATTTCATGTGATCCTTATCTTTTGTATTATCTAATGTTTTTGTTGTTGTTGTTTTTTTTTTTTTCTATTTGCAAACCAGTATTGTTAAATACTAGGGAATACCCCAAAATGAAAACTCTGCCATTAACCTTTTTATGGTTTATTATTTTAGTGCAAGTAATGACAATATTTGAGTTTTTGGCTTATCTATTCCTTATGTATAAGTGAACAAAACTTTCTTTTTCACTTGTTTTATCGGCCAGGCCATTGGAAACTCAAGTTTTTTGACTGATAGCACCTGGCAGGTCCACATAGTCCCCGTTCTTGCTCTGAACCGACTAAATTAGACCCTAAATAACACCAGCCTTTGCCACTATTCTTAAATCCGTCCATCCAGAGCCCTGGAGAACCAGCACTGAAAGACAGAGCTAAATTTGCCATCTCCAAAACGGTAGACAAGGGTGGGCTCTTAGGAACATACCTCGAATGATTTATGAGCATTTTTTTTAAATTCGTATTCAGCTAGCCAGTCTGAGACCATTCTTTCCTAAGGTTGAAACATGCTGTCATTGAATGCCTTATCTTTCCCTCTGCAGCTCATAGAGAGAGAGCACAGTAACACTTCAGCTGCGTTCCAAATGCACTATTCACTCCTTCTTCATACTGAACACAACCTGCAGAAGGTCACTTCACTTAAAGTTTGATTATCAATGCTCATCAAATGCACAAGTCAGATTAGGAGTCTTGACATAACATACTTGTGAAAATACAAAGGACCATACTTTATATGGTTTTATTTATATATATATATATATAATATGTGTGTGTGTATATATGTATATATATTATGTATATATGTATATATGTGAGTGATTCTATAATTGGAGATACATTTTGCATTTCAAAAAGATAAGGAAAAAAAATTTCACTAACATAAATTCTTTCCAGTATCTTATTGAAAACATATTCAATTTTAATAATTCAGTGCTTACCAAACACAAGCTACTTCCTTTTTTTCCCTTTTCTTTTCTTTTCTTTTCTTGTCTTTTCTTTTCTTTTCTTTTCTTTTAAAGAACTAACAGATTGCTTTATAGTATTGCTTGTCAACTCTGTTACTGTCAATTCTGTTACATCCTGTCAACATTGTTACTCTACTTTGGTTTGAGAGTAGCAGAACAGAGTTTGACGATAACAGAATTTTCCATTTTAAACTTTTTAGTCAAAAACTCCACTTGCTAGCATAAATGCTAAGAGCACATGCCATTATTGAAATCATGAATAAAATACTTTTAAACAACCCACTGTGTGATAATAAAGTGATAAATTCCATTTAATTTTGATATTGTGGTAACAATTTTGACTTGTTACAAAATAACTCGTGGTGTAAGAACTTTTTAGATTAAAATATTTTCTAAGAAGAGAGCACACACACATCTCAGTGCTTCAGATCTTATCAGTGAGATAATTTCCTGTATCTTATAGTTGTGGGAGAAAATTCCACCAATTTAAACCAAGTATGGTACGGTAACAGAAATGATGCAAGATTTATGGACACATTTTTATAAGATCAAACATTTTTTCATAGAATTAGGAAAATTACTATTTAGGGTAGACTATGTATGAATAAAATAAATGAAATATTACCAAAATAAAAATATTTTGATTACACAATACATGATGGAAAAAATAACAAGAAATCATGATTTTCAGCTATATAAGATAGATTCAGCTATATTTTTACAGAAAATATTATATTGTTATTGTCTGTAGCTTCTTTGAATCTATGACAATGAGTAACAAATTATTAAAATAATTAAAAATATCACCCATGTACAGTACAGTGATTATAATTATAATAAACATTATTATTGTTATTATTTTGTTAATATTATACTAATGTTATTAATATTACTAGTGAATGTAATTTACTTTTTTAAAATGTAAAAATATTGGACTCAGTAATGCTAGGTTCAGACTACATGTTGCTTTGTGTGATGTCATCGAGAAGGCAGAACGATCGACTGACTTCTGGAAACAAATAATCAGGGCTTGACATTAACACCCGCCAACCCGCCAAATGCAGGCGGGTTTCAGCAGTGGCGTGTTACACAGCCACTCCTACTAGCCACTTTGGCGGGTAATTTTGTAGATAGATTTTGTGCACACACATAAAGCCACCTCTCAGTACTAAATGTAGTTATTTAACAGTTAAATACACACAAAATAATGTGAAAATGGTCTTGGTGAATATTCACATAAACACAGTCAGTCAGTTATGTTTTAAGTGAACGTAAACAGTTGAGAAAGAAAATGCATGTGTAACAGTATAATGGATCCGTGCGTCAGGTTTTAAAGTGACAGCAGCCTAATATACTGTACCTGCTGCCAAATTATGAGATCATATTAAAAATATCTATATGGCAGTTTTTCCCCATGGTATTTATGTCAAAATTGTGGTCAGTGAAAATCCTGAGTTGCTAGTAACTTTGGAAAACGTCTCGGTTACGTATGTAACCCTCGTTCCCTGAAGGTGGGAACGGAGACGTATGTCGGAACTGACCAACGAATTGGGATCTGTCTTCAGAGACCAATCTACTTCGAGTGTATTAGAAACGAGCCAATTGTATTGGCATGCGGTCCACGCACCGCCCCACACCGCAGGTATAAATACGGAAGTGGAGTACTGCATATTGCTTTTCCAACTGAGGAGCAGGAGAAGAAGTGACTCGGCCCTTCAGCAGAAGCACAGCACCTGGCGACGAGACGTACGTCTCCGTTCCCTCCTTCAGGGAACGAGGGTTACATACGTAACCGAGACATTCCCTTTCAGTCGGTCACGTTCGACGTACGTCGGTAACGTCGTACGTCGCCAAACTCTGTGAGGCGCGCAGTCCGGTTGACCGAGTCCAGCTCCATGCTGAGATAAGAGATCCTCTGCGTGGGACAGAGTTTGCTCTTCAGGTCAATCGCTGCAAACCAATCTTGGGGATGGATGCATTCGAAAATGTGTTTCTGTGTTAACATTCTGAACGGAAGCTTGTGCAGGGCCCGATTCAGAACACGCAGGTCCAAGATTGGCCATAACTCATATGCGGACACATCTCCCTGAGCAGTTCCCCTCTTGCTGGGCTGCCCGTTTCAGGGCCGCTTGCCCTTGTGCTTGCCAGCAGACTTCGCGGGACCCTGGACGGGTTGGGCGCCTCCCTTGCGCCCGGCCACTTGCTGCCTGGGTGGAGCCTGCTGCTTGGCTTAGCAGGGGCGGAGGCGGACGCAGGGAGACACCCTCGGCGACAAGCAGATGGAGGCACTGCGGCCGAGCTGGTTCGCTGGTTCGTCGGTGCAGGATTTTTTTTTTACCACCTCCATCTGCTTCTGGGCCACCAAGAATTGCTGGGCAAAGTTCTTGATGGCATCACCGAAGAGGCCAGCCTGACAGACAGGGGCATTGAGGCGTTGAGTGACGGGTACATCCCCCCGTGGGCCCCCACTCCTCTATCGCATATCGGCTCACGCATATCTGCCAGGTTTAGCCCCAGCTTTCTGGACCACTAGTGTGGACATCGTCTGACCCAGGGAGCGTGCAGTGACTTCCGTCACCCGGAGAGCGAGGTCCATCACCGCATACAGTTCCTGCATAACCCCTGGGTCAGGACTACCCTCGTGCATGCAGGACAGAGGGCAGTGAGAGAGGGAAAAAACTTATTAAGATTATGGCCCTTTTGGTGTTCCATATTTTGGCACCAAATAGTTCCACACTGCTAAATTTTTCCAATGCACATTTGGGCAGCCACCCCAGAAAGCATGGTTGTCAACTCTGAATCTGATTCAGCATGAGCATAGTTGGAAACTCAGCATTATCATTTCCAGCGCATAACAGCCCTCTATCCATATGCAGAAATTGACATCTGTCCTCCACCAGAGCCCCAAATGAAACGCTAGGTCCCCCCTTTTTTCAAAAAAGGAACCAGCAATCCCATCTGTAAGCTACCAGCAGGCATGTGGGACAATGAGCGTGGCTGTCCGACTTGACGGCACACGGCGCACTGGACACTCAAGCCCCTAAGTAAGAGGCATGGTGAACAACGTGCCGACGTGGTCATGTTCTCATAAGGGAACATGAACCACCCACGAACAAAGTCTCAGCATGCTTGTGATGCGATAGAGGAGTGGGGGCCCACGGGGGATGTACCCGGCGGGGAAACCCCACTGTAATCTTCTGGTCACCAAGGCTTATTAGCCACAGTAGCCCTTTTCTGGTGTACCAGAAAAGGTGTACCAGAAAAGGAACTAGATCGGGGAATAAGCAAAGGGACTCAACCCCGTTTGAGGTTTCACAGTCTCGACCACACACCAGAGCGCGAGTGACGAGCTGGGTTGCCGTGGCAACCCCCGCTGTCAGCCGGCACCAGATGACACACGGCGCTCTGAACGCTCAAGCCCTTACGAGAAAGGTGAGATGAACAATGCGCCGATGTGCCCACGTTCTCCTGAGAGAACACGGATCACCCACGAACACAATCTCACATGTTTATATGCGAGAGAGATTGTGGCCGTCAAATGAGGACAGGAAACAACCACATCCAGAAACACACGGTTTGAATGACATCTTGAAAAAGATGCAGGGTCAAACCGTGTTGCTCTTTTTAGAAGGAAATGCTCTTTTAGAAGTGCTGAAGCACTCAGGGAGATAACCGCGGCTCACAGCAGTCCGATTGCAAGCCTGCGTGTGAGCACTCAAGAATGGAAACGCCCAGCCAACCAACACAGGAACAAGTGTATGTTGCAGCGGCCACTTGCTGACTCGCGCCATCACACCAGCACCCAGGTAAGAGAGCAATCCTCCTCGAGACTCGTTTAAACACTCTTCGCAGAAACAGCTTGATACAGCAAAACGTTCGGCTCCGAAGTTAAAAGCAATATGCGGTACTCCACTTCCGTATTTATACCTGCGGTGCAGGGTGGTGCGTGGACCACATGCCAAAACAATTGGCTCGTTTCTAATACACTTGAAGTAGATTGGTCTCTGAAGACAGATCCCAATTCGTCGGTCAGTTCCGACGTACGTCGAATGTGACCAACTGAAAGGAACCACTAGCCACAGTGGCCAGTGAGCAAAAAAAAATATCTCAAGGCCCTCAAATAATGATTTTACTAGCCTAATTCGGTAACACTTTAGAATAATGATCATTAGTTAACATTAGTTAACTACATGGGTTAACATTAACTAATAATGAACTGCACTTATAAAGCGTTTATTAATCTTTGTTAATGTTCATTTCAACATTTACTAATGAATTATTAAAATATTGTTAACATTAGTTAATGCACTGTGAACTAACATGAACAAACCATGAACTGCTGTATTTATATTAACTAACGTTAACAAAGATGAACAAATACAGTAACAAATGTACTGCTCATAGTTAGTTCATGTTAGTTAATACATTAACTAATGACCATTATTCTAAAGTGTTACCCCTAATTCTAATTCCTCAATCTGGTTGCTTGGAATGTTGTTCCCAGATCAGCAAATGTTGATCCAGGAAACACATTCCAAACAAATAGATTTAGGGACACATTTACAGTTTATGTCAAGCTTAGGCTTACATCCAGGGTTAGGTGCTTCTACATCAGTGTTATTCACCTATCATTTCCCTCTGATTTTAGGGATAAGTTATGGGTAGGGTTAGGTTTAAAGGTAGGGATAGGGTTAGGACTACATTTTTGGACAGGAATGTTATTCCAGGAACAACAACATATATGGACCCAGGAATACGTCTAACTTGAAACCTGATTAGCTATCATTCGCCAGCATTTATCTTCTTTCTCTCTGTTGTGGTATATCCCTCAAGGAACACAGAATAAGATGTTTTAATGTTTTTTTTTAAAGAAGTCTCGTATTCTCACAAAGGCTGCATTTTTGATCACAATACAGTTATACAATATTATTACAATCTAAAATAATCTAAAATTTTAATATATTTTAAAATGTTATTTACTCCTGTGATGGTAAAGCTGTTTAATATGTGTGTGGATAGATTTAAGGATCCTTTATTGAATAGAATGTTCACCAGAACTGCATTTATTTGAAATATAATATTTTTGTAACAATGTAAAAGTGTTTAATGTGACTGTTGAGCTATTTAATGTGTCTTTGTGTAATGGAGGCCGGCTAGTAGTTGCTGTGCGAGTAAAACCTCACTCCTCTGATCTCAAGAGACGCTCTAGCGACTGACACTAGAGGTTGCAACCTTTAGCCTCCTTGTTAGAGTGTCCGACTCTCATGCCGGCAGACCCGGGTTCGAGTCCAGCTTGGAGCGGGCGGTTCTAACAAGAGGGATTACATTGGTGCCGTGACCCGGATGGGAGTGAGGTTTAGGTGGGGTGAGTGTAACGGAGGCCAGCTAGTAGTTGCTGTGCGAGTAAACCTCACTCCTCTGAGATAGAGATAGATAGATAGATAGATAGATAGATAGATAGATAGATAGATAGATAGATAGATAGATAGATAGATAGATAGATAGATAGATAGATAGATCACTACGGTTGCTCTTCTGAGCCATCAGAAAGTCATGCAAAAGATGCCTGCTGTTGTTGAGGATGGCCTGCTGTTAGAGTGTCCAACTCTCATTCTGGTGGACCCGGGTTCAAGTCCCGCTTGGAGTGGGTGGCTCAAAGAGGAGGGGTTACATTTGCTTATTTTGTACTGTATACTTTTTCATATAACCTAATTGAATATTGTAGTGTAATCTCATCATTCTTTCACAGTCTCAGTTTACAATGACATCAGGGCTTCTGACCGCAACAGTGTTTGTTGCCTAAAACATCCTTGCAGCCAGGAGAAGAAGCCAGAAGAAGATGAGGGAGAAGTTGACATTAAACTCATTAAAGTTTGTATTATCCAGTGTTTAGTGCTCCGATTACAGCAAACAGAGCCATCTGCTTAGGGGACAGGCCTCCCCC
The DNA here is from genome assembly GCA_023566225.1 of Romanogobio albipinnatus. NCBI lineage: Eukaryota > Metazoa > Chordata > Actinopteri > Cypriniformes > Gobionidae > Romanogobio > Romanogobio albipinnatus. The sequence continues at coordinate 59,099,679 of CM042241.1, read as the reverse complement.
CGCAGCCCTGTATAATTCACCAAATAAAGTTTGTCTCTCCATCCAGAAATCAAAGGTCCCACGGGGAACGCTTGCAGCTTCTGCCGCTGAGCTGGAAATTGTGAGCAGGTGTACCTCCAGCGAGCCCGTTTGCCTTACTGACGCTGTATACAGATTAGTGTTTCATCCTCGCATTCATTAATGAGTTTCTCTATTAATCAATTCCACTCGTTCGGATGAGGCCTGCTATGGAATGGAACTGGGCCATTGATGCTCATTAAGAGATAACAGCAATTTTCTCTCTTGATCTTGAGTAGTTTTTCGGGGACACGTTACTTATTAACAATTTTATCTTGTGTCACAATGTGGTTTTAGCTGAATTTGATACAACATGATATGACTTCATTCATTCCTAAGTGACAATTGAAATGTGTGCTTCAAACTAAAAGTACACCATCTGGTGCAGTTGACATGTTAAATGCAATTCTGTATGTAAACTGTAGTACAGGTGAAAAGCTGTCTGAACAAATGCTGATTTGTAGCAATTTGTTGGACATCTAACTCAACATTTTTGTCTTGGGTCTTTCTTGTTTGAATTCTGGAATGGAAATTAATCCAGAGTTCCTGGTTCTGCTATTGCTTTGTATTGCTTTTAAAACTGTACATATTTTTCTCTAAAAATGTAGTGCACTTTGTTCACCCATCTTTCACATTTTCTTTGGCCTGTGCAGTCTGATTGGACTATACAACCATTGCTTGTCACAAGAATGTCTTTTTTTTTTTTAAATAGCACATTTATCTTTACAGTATGTGGCAGTGTTCTACATCCAAGAAAGTTCAACAAATTTTACAAACACAAAGATGACATGTAAAAAGCTCAACCCCATCGGAAAAGTGGTTGGTTTGTCACATACTAGAAAACTTGCAGGAGCTTATGAAGCAAATGTATTCCTCATGAGGAAAAGGACTCTCATGTGAATGTTTAAGTCTCAAGTGAGGTAGTGGGGCTTACGTTTTGAATATTGCAAATTTAACAGCTAGTTACTAGGCAACCACACAGCATATCTCATGTGTCCCAAAATTACACAAAGTTATATAGACCCTTTATGCATGCAAATTCTGATTAGTTGTCATCATATGGATTAAATCGTATGAAATATATATAGAGAGGAAAAAATGCGATAGGATATCTTAAACTGGATTGCTTATTAAAGGGGACTTGCAGTCAGAATTATTGGCACCCCTGTTAAATATGATCAAAGCTGGCTGTAAAGGTAAATCTGCATTGTTTATCCTTCTGATATTTCTTTTAAAAAATTGCAAAAATCTAATCTTTCATTGATGTAAAAGAACTGAAAGTAGGGGGAAAATCGCGCTATGAAATAAATGTTTTTCTCCAAAACACGTTGGCCACAATTATTAGCGCCCCTAGAATTTGTTTATGAGTAAAACAACTCTGAAGTATATTCCCATTAATATTTAAATTTTTAGCACACCAGGGTGACTAGGAGCATGAAATTGTCCAGCCATGACTTCTTGTTTCACAGGAATATAAATATGAGGAAACACAAAGGCCAAAATAGAAAGTGGCTGTAAGAAAATAGCTAAAGTGTTGAAAATCCACATTTCCACCATCAGGGAAATAATTACATTTAATTATGCTTTGGTACATTTCTCATATCACAACTGAAATTCTCAAAACTACTTGTTCAACCTCCATAGCATCCAGTCATTTGTGCACATCATAAAGGCAATTTCTCATTGTTTTGAACAAATTGCAAATGCTTTGGTACAGTCATGCAATTGATTAGATGTGACTGTCTGCTGTTTCAATTGCTTGTATGTCATGTTTATCAAAATGTATTATACTGGTTCTCATTGAATAGTTTTACCCCTCAAAACATATAGGCATTAGTTCCTTGCATAAGTCATTAAATGCAAAATGGTTGAACTAGTTGTCATAATTCGTTGGGTATGTTCTGTACATTGCTATTAGACTTGTGTCCTGAATTGATGAATTGCAGAGGAGAATTTGCAATAATGAAGGGAAATGTAAAGGTCTAGATCAACCAATGATCTACCAGTTCTCTAAAATAGCTCTCTGAGATCACAAACCTTCGGCAAGCATATACTGACAGACGACAACACATAGTTACAATTTCTTATAATGGAGGAACAACAGGGAAACAAGCAGGGTCAACAGCCGGGAAGAAGAAGAGTAGTACGGATGTGTGGTGGAAGGGTACAGAGGCAAAACAGTGGAAGAGGTAGAAGAGATCAAGATTGTAGAGATGTTTCTGATTAAATAAGGGCCATTATTGTGGACAATGTTCTCAACCATGACCTTATGGCTACAACCGTGTCCTCAATCATTCAAACGTTTGTAGAACAGAAGAGTTATGTAATCAGACAATGATTCATGATTCATGTCAGGACTTGGACATCTTGTTCAGATGCATGGTATCATGGGTTCTAGAACAGATTAAAAAAATCAAAACCTGACCACTTCTCCCAGAAATGTTATAATGGGCCATGGTCGGATCTCCCATCAGGACAATGATCCAAAATAAAACATCAAAATCAACACAAAATGTGTCACTGAGCACAAAATGAAGCTTCTGTCATGGCCGTCGCAGTGTCCTGACCTTAACCCTAGAGAAAACGAGTGGGCAGAACTGAAGAGAAGATGCACCAACATTGATCTGGGACTCTGAAGGATCTGGAGAGATTCTGTATGGAGGAATGGTCTCTGATCTCAACACTCAGAGCTGTTATCTTGTGGAGGCTGCAAATAGTATTTAATAAATGGGTGCCAATAATTATGGCCAAAGTGTTTTGGAGAAAAACATTCATTTCATAATGTAATTTTCCACCAACTTTCAATTATTTTACTTCAATGACAGTTTAGATGTTTGCGATTTTTTTCATTTTATAATAAAAGATCAATGGGATTAACAATGCAGATTTATTTTTACAGCAATCTTTCATCATATTTACCAGGGGTGCCAATAATTCTGATCACAACTGAATAATGTCCCCTTTTGTTTTTGTGGTCTAAGACTTGAAACACATTATTTTTCACATATTTGACATTGTTGCCGCACCTCTCCTCCTAGTCTGTCAGTAACGTTCTGTTTAGTTCCTGACTGAAGCCTTCCTTTGATTGGTCAGTTGGATCAGTATGTTGTGATTGGTCAACTGCTTCGAGCGTGTGTCTAAAAATAACTGCGAGTTTCAACACATACTTCTATACTACATGAAGTACACTAAAGCAGCTCATCCCTGTTAATTGGCAGAACTGTGATTATGCTTCAGTCACATCCAAACATTTGGAGTAACAAATGTGCCTTATCAAAATTGTCAAATGTGATCAAGATAAATTACTCTTGGTATAAAGACTTAGTCTCAAACAAACAAAACTATCATAGCTGTACAGAGGCATTTTTTTTATTCCAAATCCATGGCTTACGGCAGCAAACAGCATAATTAACCTGCTGCCAAATACCACTAATTTCACTACATGTTCTATTCCCTGAAGTTAATTAAAACAGAAATATAGAAAAGGATAGAAAAAAGAAAACGTCTCAGTTACGGATGTAACCCTCGTTCCCTGAGGAGGGAACGGAGATGTACGTTAGTGACTAACGAATGGGGGGTTTCGCTTAGAAGCCTATCATCTTCGAGCATATAGAAAATGCCCAATGGCGTGCCAATGCCATGGGGCATGCGAATTTTGCATACTTAACTCCGCCTCACCGCGTGAGTATATAAGGAAGTACCTGGCAATATCGCATTATGTTACCTGCTTGAGGAGCCAAGACTGAACTCCCACATTCCAGGTAGCACAGCTGATGTGGCAACGGAACGTACGTCTCCGTTCCCTCCTCAGGGAACGAGGGTTACATGCGTAACCGAGACGTTCCCTTTCGTTCAGTCACTACGACGTACGTTAGTGACTAACGAATGGGGGTTCCAATATAATCCCGCCACTCAGCTGTCTTCCAGTGCCCTGCATAAGTGTGAGTTCCCTGTCGTAAGACTAATACAGACGAAGGACTCACGCTTAACACAGGAATACCAAGGTACACTGGGAAGCATATCCCAGTGAGGGAATGCCAAGATGCCTGCCCGTAGGGAGGACTTAAGAGTACACATATGACCCGCTAAGGGCTGCATATGGAAAAACTCTAGGGTACCAGCCGCAGGTGGAATTTTTAACCCTAGGGGTGGCAGGGGCTTGCCAAGGGAAAGACACCTGCTCGCAAGGGAGGCTGACGGTGGAAATACTCGTGGGTCGCCGGAGGGGAACCATGCACACGGGGCACCTGGCTGGACACGAGGGTCTGGGCAGACACACAGGTATCGGCGTAAGCGGTGCTGGAGGAACTCAGGGCTCTCGGGGAAACTCACCTGAGGAAAATATCGCACGTATCCAGTCCGTGGAGTGGAATGGCGAGCAAGCGAAGACACCTGAACCTGGCCCATTACCGGCCCCTCGGGGGGGGCGAGTACATAGTCGTACACTGGCTCCACTCGGAGATTGTAGAATCTGGTGAATGTGTTCGGTGTCGCCCAGCCTGCAGCTCTGCAGATGTCTGTTAGCGAGGCGCCATGCACTAAAGCCCAAGAGGAGGCCACACTCCGAGTGGAGTGTGCCCTGACCCCAAGGGGACATGGTCGACCTTGCTGCTGGTAAGCCAAAACAATGGTGTCCACTATCCAGTGAGACAGCCTTTGCTTTGAGAGAGCTCTTCCCTTCCGCTCTCCACCATAACAGACAAAGAGCTGGTCTGAGGTCCTGAAACACTGCGTGCTGTCTACGTAAGTGCGGAGGGCGCGTACTGGACAGAGCAATGCCAAGGCTGGGTCTGCCTCCTCCAAAGGCAGCGCTTGCAGGTTCACCACCTGGTCCTTGAACGGAGTGGTGGGAACCTTGGGCACATATCCAGGCCGGGGTCTCAGGATCATGTGAGAGTTAGCCGGCCCGAATTCCAGGCACGCTTCGTCAACCGAAAATGCCTGCAGGTCCCCGACCCTCTTAAGAGAGGCCAATGTGGTCAGCAGAGCCGTCTTTATCGACAGGAACTTAATATCAACCGACCGCAAAGGCTCAAAGGGAGGCCTCTGCAGAGCACTTAGAACTACTGCGAGGTCCCAAGAGGGTACGAGAAGAGAGCGAGGAGGATTCAGTCTCCTCGCCCCCCTCAGGAACCTGATGATCAGGTCGTGCTGACTTACCTTTTTGTCCCCCAAGAGATCGTGGTAGGCAGATATTGCGGCCACATAAACTTTAAGGGTGGAGGGAGACAGCCTTCGCTCCAACCCCTCTTGGAGGAACGATAGCACGGACTCGATCGGGCATTCCCAGGGGTCTTCTTGGCGGGAAGAGCACCAGGTGACGAAGAGGTTCCACTTCAACGCATAGGCATGCCGAGTGGACTCTGCCCTAGCGGAAGTGATGGTGGCGACCGGAGGTGGTAGGCCACTCAAACCTGCCGCGTCCCATCCAGGAGCCACACATGGAGGTTCCAAGATCTGGACGCGGTTGCCATAGGGTGCCCCGTCTCTGAGTGTCTCAGAGGAATAGGCCAGGGAGGGGCTGTCGCAAGGAGTAAGAGTTCGGGGAACCAGGTCCGGCCGTGCCAGTACGGGGCGACCAGAAGGACCTGCTCCTTGTCCTCCCTGATCTTGCACAGGAGCTGTGCGAGTAGGCTCACTGGGGGGGAACGCATATTGCGTCGGCCCCACGGCTGGCTGTGCGCCCGTGCATCCGTGCCGAGCGTTGCCCTCGGTCAGGGAATAGAACAGGTTGCAGTGGGAAGAGTCGTGGGAGGCAAACAGAACTACCTGCGCGTCCCGAACTGTTCCCAAATCAGCTGGACCGTCTGGGGATGGAGTCACCATTCTCCCGGGAGTGGCTGAAACCGCGAGAGCTCATCGGCTGCACGGTTCAGGGCTCCTGGAATATGGACAGCACGAAGGGACCTCAGGCGCTTCTGACTCCATAAAACGAGGTGGCGGGCGAGTTGAGACATACAGCGGGAGCGTAGACCGCCCTGGTGGTTGATGTACGCTACTACGGCCGTGTTGTCTGTCCTGACAAGCACATGTTGACCCCTCAGCAACGCCCGGAAGCGGTGCAGGGCGAACCGTACAGCCAGTAACTCGAGGCAATTGACATGCAGAAGGCGCTGGGGTCCTGTCCAGGATCTCGCGGCTGCTTGTCCATTGCACATGGCACCCCAACCCGTGGCAGAGGCATCCATTGATACGACAACATGCCTGGAAACTCGTTCTAAGGGCACACCGGCCTGTAGAAACTGAGGTTCACCCACAGGGTGAGTGTCTGAAGGCAGGCCCGAGTCACTTGTACCCGGAGCGTGCCAGACTGCCATGCCCACCTCGGGACTCGATCGCAAAGCCAATGCTGAAGCGGTCTCATATGAAGCAATCCGAGCAGCGTCACCGCAGCTGCAGATGCCATATGCCCCAGGAGCCTCTGTAAAAGTTTCAGTGGAACCACACTCTTGCTCTCGATTTGACGGAGGCAAGTCAGCAGAGACTGCATGCGCGCTCGCTGGTAAGCAGCACGCACCTGGCGACCGAGTCGGAAACCATACTGAGAAAAGAGATTCTCTGCACGGGGCAGAGTCACTCTTCTCCCAGTCGACCTGAAGGCCCAGACGGGCTAAGTGCCGGAGCACTTGGACTCTGTGTCCGCAGACCTGCTTACGAGAGTGACCCAGTATGAACCAGTTATCGAAGTAGTTCAGGATGCGAACCCCGTGCTGCCTGAGTGGCGCAAGGGCTGCCTCGATAGACTACGTAGAGTCACGAGGGGACAGAGCTGCCCGAATGGGAGGACTGCGTACTGGATGTCCGCCCCTCGAAGCAAACCGTAGGAACGGTCCGGGTCGAGGAAGGAGACATGAAAGTAAGCGTCCTTCAGGTCGACGCTGCAACCAATCTACCAGACGAACGCGTCCGAGGAGGCGTTCACTACCGACATCCTGAACGGAAGCCTGAGAAGGGATCGGTTCAGGACGGGCAGGTCCAGGACTGGCCGTAACCCACCGGTTTCCTAGGATACAATGAAGTAAGGGCTAAGGAAGCCCGACTTCATTTCGGCTGGAGAGACAGGCTCGATTGCACCCTTCGCCAGTAGGGTGGCAACCTCTGCACGCGTGACCGGGCGTTGGCCCCGATCTCGGTACAGCGAACTCCCCTGAGCGGGGAGGAGCCTGCATGAACTGAATCGCGTAGCCGAGCCTGATGGCCTTCGCGACCCAGCGGACAGCCCCAAAAGCTGAAGCCAGGCTCCAGGAACTGACCAACGGGGTCGCTCGAACCACAGACATACCCAGGGTGGGGCAGCGAGGCAGCGTTACCGGCCCAGACATGGGAGGCGTAGCATCCCGGCGTGGGGGCACGGTTAACGGCTGCGTCCTGACAGAGGGGACCAGGGAAGGACGCACGTTCCACTGGGGTCTGCTCTAGACCCCAGATTTATAATTAAACAGTTGAGTTTTACTGTTTTAGAATCCATTCAGCCGATCTCTGGATCTGGCTGTAACACTTTTAGCATAGCTTAGCATAGATCATTGAATCTGATTAGACCGTTAGCATCTCGCTCAAAAATGACCAAAGAGTTTCCATATTTTTCCTATTTATAACTTGACTCTTCTGTAGTTACATCGTGTACTAAGTCCGACGGAAAATGAAAAGTTGTGATTTTCTAGACCGATATGGCTAGGAACTATACTCTGCGTAATAATCAAGGAACTTTGAGCCGTACCATGAGTGCAGCGGCATTACGCAGCGCCTGAAAATAGTCTAACTTCCGTCAACATAACCAATGTGACAACCTGCTTGCACAGAGAGCGTGCTGGGGACTTTTTTCAGGCGCTGCATAATATCATTGGGAATAGACTTTCCTAAACAATTTAAGCCACTTTTGTACATGTACAAGATGCATTTTTTTGGTACATCTTTATTTATGCCACTAAAGGGAAATATGAGATGGGTGCTTTTGCGTTCCTCCAAGAAACTTTTGAGCTCTTTGCGAGCGAACGCAAAAAAATTGAGAGGGAATGGAAAGTTTATAAGGGGAACGCAAAACATTTGCGAGAGAACGCAAAATAATTTACAAACATATTTTCCTCCATCTAATTTTTTTTTCCTTCACCATGTACTTTCAGGGACTCCTGTAGCATTTTTATGTCTGTTAATTACACATTTTTGTTCTCCAGTTTACTCCGTGCTGTTGTCCTTTTCTACTATATTCTTCTTCCCTTTTATAATAACTTCACACAGAGTGAAAAGACTTTGATGTTGGAGAGTAAGAGAAAGACAAAAGAAACTGGATATGTAGAATCATTCAGGAATACTATTAGGATCATTCAGTGACAAATCCTCTGTGAGACTTACAATAGTTTATGTTTATATTTGTTCTGTTCCTTTGACCTTTGTGCTCCTCAGTGAGATGCAGTCATTTCCACCCATTGCGTCACCCTCACCAAGGACTATTGGATATAACAGAGAACAACACTTTTCCACATAAAGCTTCCATGCATAATAGCCTCAATGTCATGGGCAGGTTTTAGCTGTGGAAGTCAGTCTTTGTTCAGAACAGTAAGACACGTAGGAGATTTGAATTAAGCTGCTTGTCTAAGATGAGAAATGTGGAGTAGAATTATTCAGCAAGAAGCTTTAGTTGGATGAATTACATTGTCCAGAAGTTACATTCGGCATAGAGATCAGATTCCTGTGAATCTTGTTAGTTTTTATCATTGTAAAGTCTGGTGTTGTTTTTCATGTTTATTTTGAATCAAAGTTGGCCTCTGTGTTTTCAGAAACCAAATGCATAAAATTCCAGTTGTCATTACCATTGAAATACTATTGCACTTTTAAAAGTAGAAGCGAGTTATGAGGACCAAAGCTTCTCAAAAACAATTTCTCTACAACTGTAAAATAAAGTGCTACCCGAATAATTGAACTGAATTCTGTGTCTTGAGGAACACATTTTTCCAGAAATTAATGTTACAACATTTCAAGTGAAAACAGTTGCTTTTTGTCACTTCCCTTCTTGTTAGCAGGTGTTTACGTTGTCAAGGTAGTGTAATAGTTCAGACAAACAGATGCGCTGTTTAGTTTAGATGCATCCCAATACAGAATGTATCTATCAGTGCAGTTTTATTTGTATTTTGCTTATTTCATATTTTGTTTGGTGGCATGTGGTTTGTTACTAATATGAAAGAAATAACGTTTTTATCAGAAAATAATCCACTTAAAGGGTTCTGTGTCATCTGATCATGTGAGTCATCATAGTTAACTAAAATTAAACCGTAAAAAACACTTGAAAAACTTTACTTGAAATGAAATAAATGGTAAATAAAATACAATATATAAATAATTCAGCAACATTTATCATTTTGATGTAATAAGACTTAAACTGAAAGACTCAGGCACAACATTATGACCACCTTCCTAATATTGTGTTGGTCCCCTTTTTGCCACCAAAACAGCCCTGAGGCATGGACTCCAGTAGACCCCTGAAGGTGTGCTGTGGTATCTGGCACCAAGACGTTAGCAGCAGATCCTTTAAGTATTGTAAGTTGTGAGGTGGGGCCTCCATGGATCGGACTTGTTTGTTCAGCACATCCCACAGATACTCGATTGGATCGATATCTGGGGAATTTGGAGACCAATTCAACATTTTAAACTTGTTGTTGTGCTCCTCGAACCATTCCTGAACCATTTTTGCTTTGTGGCAGGTGCATTATCCTGCTGAAAGAGCCACAGCCACCAGGGAATACCGTTTCCATGAAAGGGTGTACATGGTCTGCAACAATGTTTAGGTCGCACCCCACAAGAGCTGCAGTTTTGGAGATAATCTGACCCAGTCGTCTAGCCATCACAATTTGGCCCTTGTCAAACTCGCTCAAATTCTTACGCTTGCCCATTTTTCCTGCTTCTAACACATCAACTTTGAGGACAAAATGTTCACTTGCTGCCTAATATATCCCACCCACTAACAGGTGCTGTGATGAAGAGATCATCAATGTTGTTCACTTCACCTGTCATGTTATGTCTGATCGGTGTATATATACACTATATGTTGTGTATATCTGTCATTTTTATTAGTTTATTTTAAATGATGTATTGTAGAATAATATGTAGTAGTAAAGTTTTTATACATTTTTATTTCATTTTTAAAATGCCTGTATGCTTATATATGTTTATAAATAAGGTGTCTATGAGCAGTATTTTTTTCCAATTCATCTGCCATTGGCAGAAAGTTAATTTTGAGCCATCACTAGCCTACACCCCGTTTGAAATATATACTCAAAATACAATATCAGTACAAGTCAACAGCTACAAATATTATTTCTACAGATATTAAAAACACTACCTCTAGAAACAAACTATACATCATTTCCTCTTGCCGTTCCGAGTCAGATGAAGTGAAATTAAACCATCCATATCAAACTGCAGTGAGTGCTGCAGTGGAAAGAGAGATACGTTTTTGTATGGAGTGAAATGAGGAGCGTGTGAGGTGAGGATGGAGGAGCTTGTTTTGTATTACAGATACAAAGAAAGCTGTGGGGCTCCAAAAGGCCTGCGAGGCGGGGATGTTGGCAGTGATGCATGATCATTCAGAGCTGTCTATGATTGATTCTGTGCATGGGATTGACTAAATTGCTACAATTTGTTTAGATCCTCGGTGGAGGATATCTCAGCATTAATAAAACATTATAAATCATTAGTATGGAGACTGGAGAGATTGTGCGAGACTTAGTGCAAATTAGTCTCTGTCTCAGATGTCTGACATACACTCCCGCTCTGAAACTAGACTTCATCTTGGAGGTTTTAAAGCTTCATTTTTAGATACTTCAAACGCAATGCAGTGGCATAGCATTAACATAAAGAGCATAAATGTACTGCAAAAGAACATTTTCTTAAACAGTACTTTTGTCTTGTTTCCCGCTATTGCTTATATTAAATCAGCATAAATTAAATCCTTTTATTAAACCAAATAAAAATAATAAATCTTGTTTTCCAGTAAAATATCTAAAAATCATTTGATAAGACTTGTTGTATATTTGAGTTAAAAATAAAAACACTGAAAAAAGTTTTTTTAATGGCCCAATATGTTTTGTGAGTTTATGCCCAATCAATCAATCAATCAATCAATCAATCAATCAATCAATCAATCAATCAATCAATCAATCAATCAATCAATCAATCAATCAATCAATCAATCAATCAATCAATCAATCAATCAATCAATCAATCAATCAATCAATCAATCAATCAATCAATCAATCGATCGATCGACCAATCATTCAATCAACCAATTAACCAATCAACCAATCAACCAATCAACCAATCAATCAATCAATCAAACAATCAATCAATCAAACAATCAATCAATTTACCAATCATTAAATCAATCAATCAACCAATCATTCAACCAGTCAACCAATCAACTAATCATTAAATTAATCAATTAACCAATCATTCAACCAATCAATCAACCAATCATTAAACCAATCAATCAACCAATCATTCAATCAATCAATCAACCAATCATTAAACCAATCAATCAACCAATCATTCAATCAATCAATCAATCAACTAATCATTCAACCAATCATTCAACCAATAAATCAACCAATCATTAAATCAATCAATCAATCAATCAATCAATCAATCAATCAACCAATGAGAGTCAAGAAAATAAATCAATATATTCTCTAGCAAGTCTTAGTTTTTTTATTTATTTGTGAAATAATAATATAATGATAATGCAGGTAATAATAATATAATAATATTTGTCAAATAAATGCATATTTTTTCAAGGATGTTTGTATATTTTAGCTGAAAAACAAGATAATACTGAAAATATTGATTAAGACAATTAAATTCAATTAAAATGGAAAGGTTTTATGCATTTCTTTTTACTGTAACTCATTAAAAATGTACCAAAGTAATGATAATTGAATTTGAATCTGTGAATTATGGGAATTACCATGAAACTTAAGTAAAAGACAATTTAAAAAAATGAGATTTTACCTGAAACTAAATAATAAATAAAATCATGATTCATTAAAAAAAAAAGAAAAGAGAGAGAAAAAAAAGAAAATTTACATGAAAATGATGTTACAATGCAAATATTTTGTTTTATACAGTTTTGCTTCTTATGTAAATTGATCGTATTTTTCTGAAAAACATTAAGAAATGAAATTTCATTCATCATAAACTTTCCATTACCAGAGATTGTTTTGTCGTTCAAGTTTTCAGCATGTCTTACAGTGAGCAGATATAACTTCCTTTGTGGTCATGAGGTAAATACATCTGCAAACGCAAGGTTAGTTGTTAAGAATTTACAATAAACAAACAAAATCCAGGTTAAAGTAAAAAACAACGCGTGTCTGAAGCGCAAGTTTTAATGCATTCAGCGAGACTGACGCCTTTGTCATCTCCAGATGTGACAGCCGAAAGAGAGTGAAGCATAAAAGCATATAAATAACCAAAGATTCCGACTGAATTAGAATGATGTGCGAGGATGAAGAGAGAAAGACTTGAAAAGACAGAGAAATAACATGTTTGCAGGCTCCCTCCCATCTGTAAATCGCTCATGTTAGATATAGAGAAATGCATCCTGGAAGAAAGTGAAGACAGAAAATAATTAGTCTCTACAGAGAGGCAGAAGACAGTTTCTTTCCTTTTTTTTTCACAGAAAGGGACTCTGTTCTTTCTGATTTGTGAGCAACAGGGGTGAAACAGTGTTGATGTGCACCTGGATTGTCTATTTGCAGAGATGAAAGGATCAGTACTCAAGTAAAGAGGGCAGACAGCATGGAGGACAGGAAGTCCAAAAATTGGTCATTTAACATATACTGTGCATTAGAAACAGTAAAATTCCTTATCTGGGTGAATCAGAATATATTTTATTCAAGTTCTGCTGTACTATATTTTCATTCATAGTAATTTTATATGACAAATTGAATCATAAACAGTCCAGTAGGTCCAGATACAGGTTATAGCTCACAAAAAAATTATAATAATTAAAAAAAAATATATACACACACACACACACACACACACACACACACACACACACACACACACACACACACACACACACACACACACACACACACACACACACACACACACACACACACACACACACACACACACACACACACACACACACACACAGTATATATATACTAATGAAAACAAAGTACACACATACATGTCCCTGCTCTTAATATACAATCATTGATTAACATCTTTGATTTTAATGAACAAGAAAAAAAGAAAAACAACACTCTGACGCAGAACCTTTGACACGGTTTACAAAAATTCTACCACCAGACCACTAGGGAACTCAAATGTCGATAGCAGATCTATGTATTTATTCACTAATGCAAAGAAACTCGGGACTAATGATATATTTGACACAAATATTGTTTGCAAATAGTCCCAAAAGGATTATTTCCCAACTAGAATTAGATCTAGAATTTTGTTCACTGTTCTGTTTCTTTATGCCTTATAAAAATAAAATAAAAATGACATGTTAAAGACATGGTTACAGCCTTGATTTGTTTAATTTGAGTTTGCTCTACTCAAACCAATTCATTATTTTGAGTGTTATGGTTTACAGTGTACAGTAAAACGTATTAAAGCAGCATCAGCATTGTGAATAACAGAAATGACAACAACAACAACAACAAAAACTCAAAAGAAAAATATCTCAAAATTTGGGGTGAAATGTGTTGAATTTACATAATGAAAATAATGTAAATCAAAAAAATTAATAAATACGCTTCACTTTTTATACAAAAAAAAGTCAAAATACAGTGTAGCGGAACTTGAATCAAATACATTCTGATTCACCCAGAT